>JAWNNQ010001685.1:0-45141 GCA_035044765.1 Leucophenga montana | reverse complement strand
AAAGGAACCAAAGAACGAAATCATCGGTAGCAGCAAAATATTTTGTTTCAAATCTTTGCACTTAAAAATTGTCCAAATTTATTTAACTCACAAATGTGAAAAGACATACATAAGAAAGTCAATTCATAATTAACAGTTTTGGCGCAAATCATTCTTCAACAATTTGATCGCCACATTATGCACAACTGAGTTGTTACATTTTTTTGCACAAGTTTATTATCTTATTGCATTGATTGATCAAAATAAGCATTAGACTGTATTTACTATAAGTTGTAGTAAATTCAAAAAACTATGAAAGAAGATTAATGTATATAGATTTGAACGCATATTTTTAATCCCTCCGATGTTGCAAGTCGTCTTCGTTGGCGTCTTTGTTTTTTATGCTTAGTATCCCATGTCAGTCTCAAGAAACGTTTTTTTTTTTCATGGGATATAGTATAAACAAGAGAAAAATATATAGATAGTAGACTTTTCCTACAGTCAAGTTAACATAGATTGAACCGAAGCTTTTAAACCATTTACACGAAGTTTCATGCTGTGAACTAAGCAGATGTAGGTATAAACAAACATTTTGTAAAATCTAACAACCTGAACGTGGAACGTTAATTGGGCCTTCCCCTAAAATTGGGCGTGCCACGCCTCTTGATAATTATGCGCAGCTTCCTTTCATGCAAAACCATGTCAAGGTGATTTTGCCTAAAATGAAAACAATTTTCTTGAAAAATCCCAAAAGTGGGTGGTGTGTTTATATGGGAGCTGCCTCTAAAAAGTGGCCTATATGTAAAGCGTTTGTTCATAAGAAGCCATCGTATTATGTAAAATTTTAAGTTGATATTGACTATAAAAAGAAAGTTTTCATAAAAAAATCTAAAAATGAGCGGGACACGCTCCTTGACATTTATCGAGAGCGTTTGTCCATAAGAATTTTATCTCAAATTTGAAGTCGATGGTAACTACAACAAGAACGTTTTGCGTACAAATAGGCAAGAGTCCTTTTAAAAGAGGCCAGCATGCCAATTTAAGGTGATATTGACAGATAGAAACATAATTTTCATACAAAAACTCAAAAGTGGGCGGGTGGCTTGTATGGGCCCTACTCCAAAAAGTGGGCATTGTCTGTCTATGTGCCAACTTGATACTGCATGTCTTAAAAATTAGTGTCCAAAAAATTTGCAACAACACAGACGTACATAGCTAAATAGACTCGTTTCGTTGAGCTGATCAAGACTATATAAACTTTATGGGGTCTACGACTCCTCCTTTAATGCGTTACAAACTTTCAGACATTGATAATACCATTAAAATTGCAACTACATATATGTATAAAACAGTCGATTAAACAATGATTTAAAGTTAACTAAAGTAACTTAAAACAAAAAAAATGTTAACTTCGGTTGAACTGAAACTCTAATTCATTTCGAAATTGTATAGGGGCTACACCAAAAAGTGGGCGGTGCATGCCCATTTGCATACTTGTGTGAATCCATAAGAAGCCACCTTATCGAATTTCAAGCTGATATTGATTTTTCTTAATAAGTTTTTCATACAAATGATTTAAATAAAGTTTTGTTTTGGGACTACCCCAAAACGTGGGGAGTCAACCCATTGATGTGTATGTGAAGCGTTCATTTTCCATTAGAAGCTTCCATATCAATTATTAAGTTGATATTGACTACAAAAAAAAGTTGTTCATACAAAAAGTCAATAGTGAGCGGGGGCTCACTGTATTTGACTGCAATAAAAATAAGTCTAGGTGCCAATTTACAAGTGGGTTTGACCGACTGTGTACCTACTCACAGCTTGGGCAGTTGCCCAAGCGGGCGCAATTAGAAAAATAAATAAAATGGATGTGGCTAAATGAAATTTACAAATTTATTGAATAGTGATTTGTCAGTACAGAGTTTTTTACATAGCTTAAGGACAATTAAAAGAGAAATAAATAAAATTTTACTAATATTATAAACGCGAAAGTTTGTATGGATGTGTGTTTGTTACTCCATCACGCAAAAACTACTGAATGGATTTTAATGAAACTTTTCAATAATATAGCTCATATATCAGAATAACACATACCCTTTATGAAGATTAAATTAACGCATTTATTTAATTATTTATTTTATTATTTATTCTCGATCGGTTACCATCTTTACCCGTTCTGATCATTCTCGATCGGTTACCATCTTATCGGTTATATTAACCCTAATACAATATTCACGCTTAACCCTAATACAATATATTACCCTACATACTAACATTTATGTTTACAATGTATACATATGAGAATAGGTCGTTAAGTATTTTTCACAATCCTACCCCAACCCCCTATTTTTTAATCCCGATTCTAGCATTTTTGTTAAATAGAACAAAGAACTCGGAGTGAGTTGGACGAATGGGGACATTTAGTGATATGGAATGAAGTAGGGAAGTAGTAACGAAAATCAATCTCACCAACAAGAATTTTATCAAGAAAAGCATATAGGTATAATTATAAAAAAAAATTGACTGCAAATAATTACATTAATATTGATAGATTTTCCATAAGCATATTTACTTGCACAAGCTAAAATATTCTAGTTATATCCGGTGGTTTTGAAGTTAATATGCTTAAATTTAAAAATTTTGTTACTGAACCTTCGCGAAAAATAGTTGACATAAAATTTTAAATATTGGGCATAAGAGCATTGCGTTCTCATTGCTAGTAATTTGCGTAGAATCTGGGGGTTCAACCCCTATTTTATCGAAAACGTGACGTGATGGAAAGTTTTTTTTTTTCGGAAACACTATGACCCATCTTATTCGCATCCAAAAAATTGGAATTCGAGGTGCAGTATAATCCAAAGGCGTTAAATCGCACCATCTGGAGAAATAACGTATTCGCCAAATGTTTACTTCAGTGTCTATTGTTGTATGTGCTGTATAGCATGTGTCGCCGTCCTATTGGAAAATCATGTCTTCAATAAACATAAAATCAGCTAATCATGACCCATCGCTCGCCGTTGACGGCAACGTTCCTGTCGGCCTCATTTTTAAAGAAGTAAGGACCAGACCATAAAGCGCACGAAACAAATGCGGCAATTTCGCTTATTGGAATGACCATTGCAAAAATGAGCCGGTTGATTTTCAGATCATTGACCAAACATTCGGCTTTAATTCTTGCACCAGCTGGGTCAATAAGGTCGTAGGCAGATCACATAACTTAAAATGTTCCATAAAGTGGATGCACTCAGCTCCAATTACTGCGCGCAATGGCGGATCGACTCATTTGGGTCCTCCTCAATACTACGCTCTACAGCAGCAATTGTTTCTTCGGTGCGCATAAGCTGTCCGTTGTGCGAAAACGAACCATGGTTCGAATTATTCGATCAGATGGACGATTATGTCAACTGCCAAATGGACGTAGCACGGTGACATTCCCGAACTGAACCACGATTTCGAAATAAATTTGCTCAATTTCACGGGTTGTTCTGGCGTTCGTCTTTTCATGATAAAATGGCAAACCACACTGAGCACAAATCATAAGAGCGTTGCAAGATCTGATCAATTTATGACAGTTTAACTCCACGGAATATGGAACATATAAAAAAACACCATGAGCTTGCCTTAAGATTTCCTTTCAGAAAAAAAATTTGATAGAAATACTGCAGTGTGTTTGCAGTATGAGCTATATTACATTAAAAAGTATTTTAAATCATAAAATAGTTAAATGTTTCATAAACTGTACATGAAGTAGTTATTAGTTATTTATTTTAACTCTGGAGAGTGAATATGCTCCTGGTAAGATGCTAGACTATTTTGAACCTGTGTTGATATTCTGAATTATACAATCATATCATATCAATCAATCACATCAATTTGATTCAGTTTTGTTACTAATTTCATGAGTTTATCCTTTTGGTCAAATACTGGACAACAAAGACTGGTTGAATTTTTTGACTTGAAACCACTAGGAACATCCATACCCACAACGGAAATTTGTACATTTTGGCAGTTAAATACCACAGATTTTTAAAACCCTTTGAAGCAAACGTGGAATTGTGTCGACACTGACACTATGTCTTGTATCATATACTGGAGTCATATACTAATATCATTGAAAACTGAGAATTTTTTGTAGGGCTGGAATGCTGATCAATACATATATGCATACAGAAAAAGAGAGAGAAAGAATTAGAACTAAAAAGACCAATGAAATT
Organism: Leucophenga montana; assembly: GCA_035044765.1. NCBI lineage: Eukaryota > Metazoa > Arthropoda > Insecta > Diptera > Drosophilidae > Leucophenga > Leucophenga montana. The sequence goes on along the minus strand of JAWNNQ010001685.1, from coordinate 40,948 downwards.
GGCTGCAAGACAATGCATTCCACACAGCTGGTCTGCTTCCGCTTGCATTTCGCTCCCTGAGACAGGAGACTAACAACCGCAGCGTTTCACGCTTATAAAGGGATGCTTGAAATATTTGTAGCTTGCTTTGTCGCACAATTTGCGCAGAGATGGAAGCCAAAGTTTTGAAAGTTGGAACAGAAATGGTGAGAATTCGCTGGATGTTGTTCGGATTAGCGACATCTTTTATACTGCCACAGCCACAGTTCTTCAAGGTGCGGATTAAGGTTGTCCGCTGTTGCTGCAAAAGTGCCGATTATTCTATAGCGTATGCACAATACCACTGCATTTGCTTTGTGCCTGCCTCATCGAATAAGATAGAATCTTGTTCAGACACAGTTGCCGAAGCGATCTTTATCAGTGATTGCGATTGCAAAAATATTTGCATACATCGATAGCATTTTGTTTACTTTATAGTCGTGGGATTTAAATTATAAGCTCACGAACAAAATCTCTTTCGACGTTTTAATGCTTTAGTAAAAAATAAATGCGCACAGAAAGTTATTAAAAAAACTATAAAAAAATGAATTCTGATAGAACCGAAGCTTTATTTTTTGCTCGGCAATGCTGGAGTTTATCATCAAGCTACCCAGTATTTATGTCATCAGTTGCTGATGAGATAAATTCTGGGTAGCTCGATACAGAAACGGTCGTTCGAAAGTTTTTCAAATCCAAATAATTCGCAGAGAGTTGTCAAACTGTTTGCTATTTGTGAAATCAGTGTAATCGAACTCAACTACACTTATAGGCCAGTCTTATGTTGAGCCCAACATGTTGGCCATACATAACGCTCTAAGCATTTTCAAATGGTTCTGAACTGTTTTGTATTGTCGCTATAATGGTTGAATTTCAACCACAGGGAGAACACTAGTATTAATAATTGCTTTAATTCAAACAAAATAAGTACTTTTTGTATTTTAACTATACCTTCTAGTGGATAAAACGTGGTCATTTTCGAATTTACAATTGCATTCCATTTTCAAACCAATATTTCAAAGATTGAGGGCATAGGGCGGACAGTCAGACCGACATGGCTAGAACGACTCGTCTAATCCTGCTGATCACGAATATATATATACTTTATAGGGTTTCGGAAGCTTCCTTCAAGGTGTGCTACAGATTGGACTAAATCTATTCTCACTCTGTGTGAATAGTATAAAAACGGGCGTAGCATCTCAATATGGATAAACAATAACATAAACTTGGGACCAAAAAAAGCATAATTACCGACATTCAGCCCGATATCTACAAAACTAGTTAAAAAAAAAAAAAAATTAAAAATTAGCAGCAACTATCAGGCAGACATGGCTAGATTGATTTGTATTTCCGAGCTGATCACGAATATATCTACTATGCTTCGTTTAACACGTTAAAACTTGTAGACAAAGTGATATGTGTGAATGGTATAATAACACAGGTCAACATGGTTTAGTTGTTGGAAAGCTAAGGGTCATTTCCTAAGCAATTTGCTACATAGAATCCGAATCCGTGGCTAGAATTGGCCCATCACATCAGAATTTTGAGATATTTGAGGTTATGTACACGAAAAACGGCGTTTTTTCCTACTTTTGAGGTTATGTACAGGGTGCAAAAAAATTTTGTGGTCTGTCTCTCCAATTACATCATTTAGTATCACTCTTACCCTTTATTTTAAGAGATCAAGTGCGATTTTTTTTCGGAAAGTTATGGCTATTTGAAAGTTATTTGAAGTTAAGTTCGACGTCATTAGCATTTGTATTAAACCTTTGAGACAATAACACAGGTCAACATGGTTTAGTTGTTGGAAAGCTGAGGGTCATTTCCGAAGTAATTTGCTGCGTAGAATCCGAATCCGTAAATCACGAATCACGTAAGGATTTTGAGATATTTGAGGCTATGTACCCGTGTAATGACGTTGAATTCAAATAGCCATAACTTTGCGAAAAGTTCTTTGATCTCTTGAACTCTTAAAATAATGGGTAAGAGTGGTACTAAATGATGTAATTGGAGATACAGTTAACAAAATTTCTTTGCACCCTATACATAAGCTCAAAAGTAGGAAAAAACGCCGTTTTTCGGGTTCATAACCTCAAATATCTCAAAATCCTGACGTGATGGGAAAATTCTGACCACGGATTCGATTCAAATTACTTCGGAAATGACCCTCAGCTTTCCAACAACTAACATGACCCCGGTATTTGTAGACCTGTGTAATCAGACGTATTTCATTAGCAATAAACAATATTTATGTGACGATGCTCATAAGAGAGGGATGCACATATTTTTATAATGTTTGCTAATTTAAAATTTTTCATGACACTACAGCATACAGTGAAGTTCATATCATTAAAAAAGACAACTCCTTACAATAAGCTTGCCAGGTCGTTTTAATAGTCACCATGTGCGGAGACAGCATCGTCTTCATGCGGGACACAGAGTACGCTTGATGACGTTTTTATGATTTTCTGTCTTGAACTGAAATCAGAAAAAGTCGCGCAACATATTCCCATTGTTTTATTTAGACTATAAGAGGAGACATGCACTAATTTCCGAACATGTAATGGGACAAAATAATTTTTATACCCTTCACATACAGTGCAAAAAGGTATTATCAGTTTGCCTGAAAGTTTGTAATGCATTGAAAGAGCCATCGGAAACCTTACAAAGTATGTATATTTTTGATCTGCTCGACGAGACGATTCGCTCTGGATATGTCCGTCTGTCTATGAGTTGCTATGCATTTTTATACCATTAATAATTGTTTGATGTTTCAATAGCTCAACTGTCTAGCGTGCTGCGTAAAAGTTGACTTGGGTTTAACCCTCGACCGTTCCGAAATTTCTTTTAATTTGAATTTAAATCTTTCTAATTGTCTATTCCGTATCAATGTTCACGAGTGGTTTAAACGTTTTCAAGAAGGTCATGAAGACCTCTGTGACGATGAAAAGTCGGGCCGGCCCAAATCAGTGGTGATCGAAAAGAACATTGAAAAGTGCGTGAATTCATACAAAATGAGCCGAAATCTTCGTTGCGTTATATGGAAATGGAATTAAATATTTCCAAAGATTCGATTCATAGCATTTTGACGAAAAAAATGAACCTACGGAAGGTGTGCTCACAGTTTGTTCCACACATATTGACTGACGACCAAAAATGCGATAATGCGCCGTCTCATCGTTCGACACTTATCACCGATTATGTTGCAGAGCAGGTTAGGTGTGTTAGTTAAGGTGGAGGTAGAAGTAGAGGACTTACATAACAATTTGGGGAAATGAGGTGTCGCCGAGTTTATATCCGGATCTGGATATAGAGCTCCGCGAATATTTTTAAGTGAATCAAACAGAGTTAGGAAATAAAAAAAAAATTGAAAATTTGAACATAGACTTCTTTTTATTGCAGTTTAATAGAGAATCAAGATTGACCCGCCACGCCCACTTTGTTTTGGTGGGTAGCACCCAAACAAACCCACCGCCCACTTTTGACTTTTTGTAAAAACTTTTTTTTTTATAGTCAATTTCAACTTAATAATTTACATGGTAGCTTCTAGTGGACGGACACTTTACATATATATTAAAGGATGGGGATTATATGGGATTAGAGCTTCGGTCCAACCGAAGTTAACGCTTTTCTTGTTTTTTTTTTTATAAATCATTTAATTAACTACATTTAATCAGCTACGTCATATTTGTAAAGAAAAATACTCTATGGAATACAAGCAATAGTGTTCTGCTGTATTCTAGGATGTGAAGCAGACATTTTACAGAGTGTGGCTGGATGGTATACTCCACACAATTAAGCTAATATGTACAAATTTTCAACCGGATAGCATAAAAATTAGTCCCCTAATAATACTAATATTTCAAACTATGTATGAATGGTATAAAAAATATTTTATTCAATAGTTACAAAAATTTTCTTCTTTCTCGTGGTAAAAATTTTTTGTAAGAAATATGGCGAGTGAAGGGTTTAATATCGAAAACCTCACTTATAGCTCATACTTGTTATGTTAAATAGAAGAAGAATATAGATAGATAGATGGATGAGTGAAAAAAATGATGCCAAAATGATTTGACGTATCCTACATATCAAAATTGAAAAATCGAGTCGAACCATATATTTTTTTCTGGCAACATATACCTGGGGTCACTCAGCCGATCGATTTTACAAAATTAAGATTATTTGAAAAATTGTAGGTTTACTGAATATTTGAACGAAAAATGGTCAAGCGCATTTCGTGCGCTTCCACACTTTTTTTGCAGCTTATAACAATTGACTAAAATACGAGTAGATTAGACACAATTATGTTAGTTTCTTTGAACAAAAGTATGTATTAGAATTGTTAGTTGTATTAAATACAATAACTAAAAGAGGGCAGGCGGTTTCTACATATAGAAACCTCTTTATTTGAAACTGACAGATAGATGGACAAGTAGTTATTTGATTAGATTTGGACTTTAACATATCCACTTTATACTTTCTAGTGGCCACATCACAAAGTGGAGGTCACACATTACATGTATATGTGAAGAGTACATCCGTTAGAAGCTACTATATCAATTATTAAGTTGATATTGACTACAATGTAAAAGTTATTTATACAAAAAGTCAATAGTGGACGGGAGGTTTATATGGGTGGTACCACAAAAAGTGGGCGAGTCGGGTAAGTTTTGAAACTCCAGTTGACTGTAATAAAAAGAAGTCTAGGTGACAATTTATAACTGGATACCATAAAAATTGGACTCCAAAAAATGCGTTAATTTGAACCCGATTGTTCCAATGGCAGTTATATGATATAGTAACCCGATTTTGACAAAATTTGGTCAAGATGCAAAATATAGTAAAACATCCACAATTGGTTGAGAATGCTCGAAAACTAACAAAGTTTTTCATACGAAGCACTTTTCTCAATGTGTGACCTAGCAAAAGGCTGGAGATTTCAAACGGTCTAAAAGAGTGTGACACCTACGAAATTGATTTATTTCGGAATTGGGGTGAAAGAGATTTCTGTGACACCCCAGTATATGTGAATGGAATAAAAATGTAACATTCAAAATATTTCTACTTTAATACAAGATTGGTTAATATATACATATATAGATATTATAATTATACTTACATACTGGCAGGCAAACCATTATTGTCCATGTATTATATGATCGATATTGGTATGTAATAAAATAAAATAAAAAATTGATTATTAATACTATAAATTATTAAAAACGAGATATATAGTCGAGATCCCGACAATATTACACCCAGCTGAGACCTTGCAGCTAGTATCCCGACCAAAGGATGCCTACTAACGGATCAAGTCAGTCTCTTTAAGATTGTGGGGTTTACCCCAATGGTAAAACAGTTGAGATTGTGGATTCTCTGAATAATAGAGTATCCCATGAATCAATTGTAAGACGGAATAATTTAATATTGATGTAGGTTAAGAAAGTACGCCCTCTATCCATCACTAACACAAATACATATAAGTTCTATAATTTAATTTATAGGGATTGCTCACATAAGATAAAATGATCCTAGTGTGAAACGTAGCGTGTCCATACCCTGAGTTTGGTGTCTCTAAATCTTAAACACATTTTAATAAGACAAAACGTCAACTTCGGTGTAACCAATCACACGAAGTTTCAAGTTGTTTACTTAGCAAATATAAAGAAAAAAATATTTGTAACAACATAAACGTGAGTAAATGGGCGAGACAGGACACATGATAATTATGTAATTACATACGAAAAGGGAAAATTGGGCGGGTGGTTCGTATGTGATATATAAGTGAAGCGTCCGCTAGTAAGAAGCCACCACATAAAAGATTTTCATACAAAAACTAAAAAGTAGGTTTATATGGGGGTTACCCCAAATAGTAGGACTCACACACATTGATATATGAATATGTGAAAAGTCCGTTCATAAAAAGCCATTACCTCAATTTTAATGTTGACGTTGACTACAATAAAAAAAATGTTCATGCAAACAGCTGATCGAGCGATGCCTCTTTTAATCCGTTACAAACTAATAATATTGTTTGACACTATGTGTAAATGTGGTATAAAAATACAAAATACCATATCAAATATATTGATGCTGGGTATAAAAAAAATCAATAAAATAAAACCCATTCCAAAAATGTAAATACATATTTTGTAAATAAGATTTTTATGAATGTACGATAGATATGTAAAAATTTGTTTCTTTCTTCTATAACAATAATGTAGAAGAAATGTAACTGTAATGATATTGTAATTAACTGCTAAACAATGTACAATAGGTGCCAATTTTCTTAACAAGTTAATACCAATTGGTGGACAAGCAGAGTAGTAAAGTTGAAGCGTTTCAATGCAAATGCCGAGGGGCGAGTGCGCAGTACGAGAAAGAATATTCACGACTTTATTCAGCTGTGCAGCTGTGCTTGTAGATTCCTTAATGTCCTTGCACGTAAAGAGTCTGCCCAGGAACTACTAGTAACAACCGATGAGCTAGGAGGTCAGAAAATAAATTGCACTGTGGCGTTAAGTTTGAATGATAATAAGGGTCCTTGTGATAAGCAATGTATGTACATGCGTCTGTATATGTGTTTGTTGTTTGTGAGTTCCCTCTTTACAGCGTAAAATTTGCGCCAAAAAACTGGTTGGTTTCAGAGGCAGTTCGACGTTGAGTCACTCGATTGAAAATTGATATGGCATTGATAAGACATACGCTCAAGCACCTTTAGGCTTCAAAACGAAACGGGTTAGGTGCAAAAGAATTTATGTATATGATCGATACGAATGTGGTAGCGGACAAGATCATATTAAACAAGTATAAATACTTTTTTCCAAGTATAGTATTTTTTTTTTTGAACTTTAAACTATTTGCTTCAGTTTACTCAAAGAATCCTTAGTTATAAATACTTCAGTGATCAAGATAACTTACATAATTTTAGAGCAAATTGCGTTGTAAAATACAACTACAGAAAATGTATAAGAACGGTAATTAATCACGTAATGTTGACAGAAATTGAAAGTTTTACGCACATTGTAATTCAAATTGTAAATGATCTTCAATTGTGTCTTGCAAAGTAAATTGATATGTGTTTTAAGAGCAGATAATAATAGTGTTGCTATTTGTTGCTACTGTCATTAAATTCGTTAAGTTGATTCATTATGAAAAGTTTCGAAAACCTACAATATGTAATGGGATTATAATTGTTTTCTATGTAGTGATCCTTAAAATTATATTTATTCAAATGACATTTCATACTTACACCCTAAGATTTCGTACAAATGCGGTGTCAATCAGATTTGATAGAAGCCAATGTTTAAACGGTAATATTTCAGTTCGGAATACGCAAAGTGACGGGAAATATGAAAAAAAAAATAGTAAATAAATAAATATATAAATATGGTTAAAAGTGCTACAGTCTTGTTCATATACTTACTAATTGCAATTTTCGATTAAAAAAAAAAATAATTTGTTTAAATAAAAAAAAAAATGTTATGCCATTCACACTTAGTATGAAATGGTATTATTACAATAGTTTATTTGAAAGTTTAAAACGTATTGAAGGTGATACCGTAAACCCGAAAAAGTATATATATTATTGATCAGCTCGTCAAAATGTCTTTCTGTCTGTTCGTCCGTCCCTCTGATAGTTGCTTCTCATTTTTTTCCCAAATTTTTTAAATATCTGGCTGAAACTTTTTTTGAAACCAATTTTTTTTAAGTATTCATATTGATACGCCACACCCACTTTTTGGGGGAGTCCCCGTACAAAAGAATAGCCACTCTTTTGTGTTTTTGTATGCATAAATTCATTATAGAAGTCAATATCAGCTTGACATTCGTTGTGGTGGTTCTTATCGACGTCCGCTTTGAGCACATATACTAATGGGCGTGTACCGCCCATTTGTAGCGCCTATACAAACCCACAATCCTTGCTTATGTATAACAGAAGTTAAATTTTGTTCTGTTTTCTTGTTTCTCTCTCTTGTTTCTTTAAGGGCTACGCCAAAAGCGGTACAGGATGTGTAGATGTGTATGAAGCGACCATTTATAAGAGGCCACCATATCGAATTTCAAGTTGATATTGACGTTTTTCATACATATGCGTAAAAGTGAGCTGTGGGGTTTTATGGGATTACATCAAAAAGTGGGCGGGACACCCTCATTTGTATATGTATACGAAGCGGTTGTCCACAAAAATCCACAAAATTTCAAGCTAATATTGATTTAAATACAGATTTTTTCATAAAAAACACCCATGGTGAGTTTCTATGGGTGCTACCTCAAAAAGTGGACGTTACACTTCCTTTAGTCTATGTGTGTTAAGCTGCTGTCCATAAAAAGGCACTTCTTCGTATTTCAACCTAATATTGACTTATAAAAATTTTTTCGTACAAAAACACAGAAGTGTGCAGTAGGTTGGTATTTGGGGATACCTATTAATGTTAATGTGAAGCGTTCATTCACTAGAAGCTACCGTATCAATTATTAAGTTGATATTAGCTACAATAAAAAAAGTTTTCATACAAAAAGTGAAAAGTGGGCAGTAGGTTTGTATGGGGGATACCAAAAAAAAAGTGCGAATGGCGGGTCAATCTTAATAATATATTAAAATTCAATAAAAAGAAGTGTATGTGCCAATTTTTAACTGGATTTCATAAAAATTTTTCCACAAAAAATGAACAACATACAGAAGGTCAGACGAACAGATAAACAGACATAGCTAGATCGACTCTTCTCGTCGAGCTGGTCAAAAATATATATATACTTTATGGAGTCTACGATTCCACCTTTAATGCGTTACAAACTTTTAGACAAAGTGACAATACAATTTCACCTTATGTGTGAATGGTATAAAAAATTAAAAATAAATAAATGAATTAGAAAGACAAAAAAAAAAATTCTTCCGGGCTAGGCGGCCTTGAAAAGTGTACATATACTGGTCAAATGGCTGTTTTATGGGCATATCATCCACAAATTTTAATATCTAAATGTCCAAGTTAGAAGTGTATAGCTCTTATAGTTCCTCAGATCTGTTGACACATACATCTAGACGAATATATCTATATTGACTCATCTTCCGATGTTGATCAAGAATATATATATAGTTTATAGAATCTGTCACGCCTCTATTTGCCTGTTACATACATTCGCACAAACTTATTACATCCATGTTTTATACAAGGTATAAAAAGAAGTTGTGTCTAATTAAAAACAAAAAGAGTGTAAGCTTCGGTGGCATCGAAGCGTTAATACCATTTAATACCACGAAGTTTCAAGCTGATTTAGACTGAAATGGTATTGTAGTTTATGAAAAATCCGAAGTGGGTTTGTATATTTTGTGAGAACGGTGAATCGCACCTATTTTTCTATATGTGAAGCTTTCGTCCATAATAAGCCACTATTGATATTGACTGCAATAAGAAAGGTTTATAGAACAACCAAAACGTGAGCGATAAGTTTGTATGGTGATCGTTTTCGATACAAAATGGCAAAAGTAGGCGGGTGGTTTTATGGGGGCTACCCCAAAAAGTGGGGAGATCACACAAATTAATATACTATATGTGAAGAATCCTGTCATAAGGTGCCACCATCATGACAATTCTAGAGGTAATAGTGGGCGGTTCATTTGTATGGGGGCTACTCCAAAAAATAAGTCTATCTGCCGACTTAGAACTTGATATCATAAAAATTGGTCCCCAAAAATTGCGCAACAACATTCAGACAGATAGAGGGACATAGCTAGATTGACTCGTCTAGACGTATCCTAAATTACATATTACAATCAATTCTAACAATACAAATGAAAAACAAAAATCTTTTTTCAAAAAATTGGCAAGTTGGCTTTCGTCACTTGGTTGTTACCTCGCCAAGAGGTTTTTTATTTGATGTCAGTCATTTTAATAGATAAGATAAATAAGATGTTTGGCTAAAACTGTAAATAAAACCTATACCTTGTTTAAGATTCCATATAAAGGGTGTCTATGTGAAGAGTTCATTCATTCAGCTACCATGTCAATTTTTAAGGTGATATTGGCAGAAATAATAAAAATGTTCACACCAAAAGTCGTGTTGGCCATATATATCCGAAATCATTTCCATCATTAATGAAATAACATAATCTACCATTTTTCATGAAGATACAATTTTTGAATTGTGGTCACGCTTTTGGGAATTTTGAATACTATGCATTGGTAAGTATGTGTTGGGAGAGTATTAAATATTCGATTTGAAGGCATTTAATGGTTTCTCTACAATTTATACGTACAAGTGTAATTTTAATACGTAGAAGTATAATTTTCATATTCAAATTGGTTAAATTAGTATCGTAAAATCTTAATATAAATGGACAAATATAATCGCAATGTGTCTTTGTTCCCAACATGTAAGTGTTTAGATTTCGAATTAAATTAGAAACAACTAGAACAGAACAATTATTTTTGCTTCGCTCACTATCCCACCTAATGCGAGAGCGATAAAATCTGATTGATAGCGCTTATGTATATTATTTTTGATGGTCTTCCAAAATTTCAATTGAATATAGTTTGTGGCCTAGAGGGACCCGCCACAAACATGTAACGATGGTGAAAATTCAGTTAATAAACCTAAAAACATAAGTACAACAGCAGTCAATAATAATGACAACAACGACGACGACAACGGCGACAATGGCAGCAGGCCAGTCGGTCAATGAGTAGTCAAACTGACAGTTCGTGTGACTATTTTATCACGAGCAAACAATCTAAATGACATATTAAGCGCAAAACAAACGCTAGCTCATTTACTTGTTCGCTCCTTCATTCATTTGTTGGTTCATTCATTGCAAGTTGCGAGTTAAAGTCGCCAATTATGCGGATTATTAATTTAACTGGATCGTTAAGAGCTGCCTTTGTTCCTTTCTGCTCCTGCTCTCTAGTGCGACAGCACTCATCGGTGTGAGAGCATGCGAGCGTTTGAGATAGGCAGACTTGTTCGTTGTTCACCGAGTTAAGTGGCTCTGGTAAGCAGCGGCTCCGCCCTTCCTTCTCTGATGTACAGCACAAGGTGAGCAGTGCTGTCTGAGTTTCACAAGTTGTCAAAACTTGTCATTTAACTGACAATGAGCCTTGTTTGCTTTAATCGTGGTTATTATGCATTTGCTTGACTACGGTCGCCTGACTGCTTCGAAATTTAATCGAAGTTCGAGTTCCGATCTCTGAATTATTAATGATGTGTGGCTGCAGTTTGCGCGTTCAGCCGCTATCGGCGGTGACTGCTTTAGGTCGGCAGGTGCTCAACTACTGAAAGAGTAGCGCAGCCAATTAGGCTCAGAACTTTCGGCCGGCGATTGAATACCAGTTTATATTTAGAAGTTTTTGTTCGATTCTTCAAAACGATGTTAGAGAATTTCTGTGAGTGCGCTGGGTTTTGCAGTTTATTAGCCGTTGCTATGATTTATGACATCAATCGGAAACATAGAAGGGAAGTGAACTACTTATGAATAATGGACCGCCTTGCCGCGTCAAATTAATTCTCGCCGAATTTTCCATTTACGTTCGGTCAAACACGCTTTGCCCTCCACAGTTCGCTTGGAACGATGTATAAAGTAACAAGCAAATGTGTCAGTTTAATATTTTGCGATATTCGATACTACCTTTAATTGGTTTTATAACTGCGAAGGGCTCATTTGTCAGAATGTGTTGCGATCAATTCGTCGAACGAGTTAACAGGTGAAAAGCCGTTCGCAATTGATGCCAGAGCTATCCGGCTGCTTCGTTCCATCACCTTGCGTGGCTGGTGAGGGTCCTTGATGTGGAGCGCGATGCAGATGGGTCAATATGCACTGCACGCTTGTCTGTGCGGTTGAGAAAAAAAACTCTCCTACTTGCTGCATCAACTTCTCGAGCCGTCATCAACAGGTGATCGATCGATTGAGCGGATTGTTGTTGTTATTAAGTTGTTAAGCAAAATTATTGTTTTCGAAAAAAAATATTACATTCATTCTGTGCCAACGGCGACATTTAACAGTTTATTCGTTTAACTATTTACCCTTCGGAATTTAATACTCGTAATTAAAAAAATTTTATTGCACTGTTGGTGTTCAAAGGCAAGGGAACGAGATACAAGCAAAAAGAAACCGTACTCTATTGTTTTTTATATTTTAACGTGAGAGCTCTTGACAAAAATCGAGATTTTCTGCAAATGGTTAAGTTTGCCCCAAAAACTATAAAATGAAAATTTTAACGCTGTCTTTCTTCCGTTAACTATATATGTTTCGGAGTTTGACTAAATAAAAGAGTAATTTAAAAGTTTCATTCTAATAACAATTACAGTGATCTGTAGTGAAATCCTCTTTCAAACCAGAATGGTCATTTCTGATGCAGTTTATTATGCTGATCCAAATAATGGCAGAATATCTCTATCATATCAGGATTTTGAGAAATTCTAACCTTAATGTGTTAAAAAGTTTGTTTTTCGAGTATTTGCAAAATTTTTACAGTAAAGAGCTATTTTGTCTTTTGAAGCAGTATTTACTTTGTTCCCGTTCGATTTTTTTTCGCTGAGATATACGAAAAAAATAAGTTCATAAATTATTATTTTTATACTCTATACCCGCAGAGGAAAATGATGTATCACGTTTGTACAAATTGGAAATGACCATTATTGATTATTGTTAATGTAAACATACTTAAACTATTGTAATTCAATTATCCAAATATTATTATCATTAAATATTATTAAAAACTATATTATATTTGTGTGTTGCACGACATGCATCCAGCCTGTCATTTAATTTCACGAGATTAAAGTCTTTACAAATCACAATTTTTAATGTGAAAGGTTGAAGTTTTATACTTTTTTTTTGCAAAGTTACGATGCAAAATGTTTATTTTTTACAAAAAAAAAAAAAAAAAAAAATGAAAATACCGAAATCGAAATATAAAAGTGCTATGCATTCAACTTAATATTGACTTTAATAAAGAAGTTTTTATACAAAAAGTCAAAGTTGGCAGTAGGTTTGTATGGGGGCTACCTCAAATAGTGGGCGGGTCCCACCCATTAATGTATATGTCAAGCATCCGTCCACTAGAACTTACCATATCAATTATTAAGTTGATATTAACTACAATAAAGAACTTTTTCATACAAAAAGTCAAAAGGCGGTGGTTTTGTATGGGGGCTACCCAAAAACGTGGGCGTAGCGGGTCAATCTTGATACGCTATTAAAATGCAATAAAAAGAAGTGTATGTGCAACACAACGGGATAGCATAAAAATTGGTCCCCAAAAAATGCGCAACAACATACAGACAGCTAGATCGACTCGTCTCGTCGAGCTGATCAAGAATATACGAGTAGTATATATTTTATGGGGTCTACGATGCCTCCTTTAATGCGTTACTAACTTTCAGACAACTGATAATACCAATACCAAATCACACTATGTGTGAATAGTATAAAAATAATTTTTGACGAACTTGTTTTGTCTCGGTTTACTTAATTTAATTTAATTATGTTAAAAGTTACATAAAAATTATGTAAAGAAATACACAATCTATTTGAAGTATACCGCACCAAAACTTTTAGTTACTATCCGACGAACCAGAGTTATCTTTGTTAACGTCATTTCCATCGGTATCATATCATGCTATTGAAATCAAAAATCAGAGATACGACCTTATTTTTCTAATCTAATTAATGAAAAGTTTGTTGAAAACATATTCCATATTTTTGTACGATTACATTCCCGGGCAAAATTCTCGCGGAATTTTCTTACTTACTTGTAAGATTTGCCTGATTGGAAGCAATAAGAACCCAATACTCTTATGCCCATGAATTAAAATCTTATGGATAGTTGTTGGAATATATGTCCAAAATTTTAAGCGTATTAATTTCAAAAGCACTGGAAATAACTAGAATATTTTAGCTTGTACAACTAAATATGGTTTTGAAACAAAATCTTTCAATAATAATATTGGAGTTATTTGCATGCATTTTTTTATAAGTATATTGATGAACGAACGTACTACAATTGTAACGCATTAAAAGTGGCATCGAAGACCTATATTCTTGAAAAGCTCGTCAAGATGAGTCGATCTAGTCATGTCCATCTGTAAGTCAAAATCAGCTGGAAATCCGATGTGGTGGCTTTTTATGGACATCTGCTTCATATACATATATTAATGTGCTTGTTTCGCTCAATTTTTGGGGTAGTCCCCATACAAATTCACCGGCAACTTTTGTATTTTTGCATGATTTTTTTTTTTATTTAAGACAAACTAAGTTTTTTAAGGATAATCGCTTCACATATACTAATGAGCGTGTTCCGCCCACTTTTTGCGGAAGCACCTATACAATCCCACCACGCACGTTTATTTTACAATGACGTTAACGTTTGCCAAATTCAGTGTTAATGCTAATAAAATATCTCACATAGGTCCAGATCGAAGACGAGGCAAGGTTCAGAGACTACAACAAGTCGTTTAGTCGGTTTTGTACGAACCTCTAGGATAGCTCGCAGGTTTAGTATGTTTAAAAAAATATTTCTTTCCCACATTTCATTATCTTACCGTTGCTGGATCCTGCAAAGAAAGAGATACAGAAAATAATGATTTATATACATTATCAGTAAAATTATATACGTAAACATATTGCAATATATTTATTTATAATTCAATTATTTGAAGAGGCTCCCGTGAACTTTTAAAATTAAGTTTAAATATTTTTGATTTGAAAAATTAGTATTCAGTGGTATGCAAAATACTTCGGTCATCAGTCAGCTGTTTAATTGAGTCCGAAAAATTAAAGTAAATCTTTCATACTTTAGGAACACCTACGCATCCTTCGGACGAAATTGAAACCAAACGAACTCAAAGCCGTACGATGGATTTGGAAACTTCCTAGTATCTGCTACTATTAATTACACCGACAATGCAAAACATTTCAGTACTATTTGATAATGCTGATAGCGTTAAGAATGACCAACATGTTCGGGTCAACAAAAGGCTGGCCCGTAAATATGTATTCGTCTCTCTTGTCTTGTCCTTTAATGCTGAGAGCGTAAAGTATGACTAAAATTTTGGGCTCAACGTGTTCCGTTCGACAACAGGCTCCAAGAAATATTGATTCCTCTTTTTTTTTAATTTTACCAACACCACTATGCTGCCAACCAACTGATGCTCGCCAACATGGCAAGTCCGACTGTTGCGTATTTCTATGTCGTGACTCAATTTGACTTTTGTGTTGCAGTTTTGTAATAAATTCAGAGAACTAAGAGAGGGAGAGAGCTTAGATATTTGTGATAGGCCGAGGGCGTTGATTATAAATAGTGTCCATATTAACTATCAATCTAATTTCAATGACAGACGGAATAGGGCGAGTGGTGTGGATGAAAAGGCAAACAACGATTCTTTTAAGTCGTTGCAAACATTGTGACTAAATTATAATACTATTCACACTTTGGGTGAGAGTTTGGTGCGCTGGGTTTGGTTCCCGCCACCGCAAAACAACATATTTTTTATAAAAAAATATATAAGTGGGAGGTGGGTTTGTATGGGGGCTAGCCCAAAAAGTGGGCGAAACACAACTATTAGTCAATATATGTTAAACGGCTATCCATGAAAAGGCACCACATCGTATTTCAACCTAATATTGACTATTATAAAGAAGTTTCTCATACAAAAACACAAAATTGGGCAGTAGGTTTGTATGGGGGCTACCCAAAAAAGTGGTCCCACCCATTAATGTATATGTGAAGTGTCCGTCCCATTGACTACAATAAAAGAGTTTTTCTTACAAAAAGTGAAAAGTTGGCAGTGGCTTTGTATGGGGACTCCCCCAAAAAGTGGGCGTGGCGATCAATCTTGATACTCTATTAAACTGCATTAATTAGAAGTGTGTGTGCAAATTTTCTACTGGCTAGCATAAAAATTGGAGCCCAAAAAATGCGCAACAACATACAGACGGACATGGCTAGATCGACTCGTCTCGTCGCGCTGATCAAGAATATATACACTTTATGGGGTCTACGATGCCTCCTTGAATGCGTTACAAACTTTCAGACAAACTGATAGTAATACCATTACACACTATGTGTGAATGCTATAAAAACAACAACAGGGCCTAAAAAACATTACTCGTCTATATTTTCTCAAATATTCCTTTCATCTCGTTGCGTACAGCAAAAAAAAAAAAATACATAAATTTAATTTCATTGCTTAGCTTAATCATGCTGTTTCAAAATTACCATATG
This sequence comes from Leucophenga montana, assembly GCA_035044765.1. Lineage (NCBI taxonomy): Eukaryota > Metazoa > Arthropoda > Insecta > Diptera > Drosophilidae > Leucophenga > Leucophenga montana. The sequence continues at coordinate 24,713 of JAWNNQ010001685.1, read as the reverse complement.
TGTGGCTGTCCTGTCTCAATAGAGTGGACATGATTGGCTCGTTCTAAATTAAGTATATTATTAAGTATGAGGAGCATCTACAACGAAATTCAAGTTTTCGTTATTTTAATCTTAAAGTGGGCGGTAAGTTACTATGGGAGTTCATACGCATACTAGGCGTGACACGTCTAATACGCAATATGTGAAGGGTTCTTTTATAATAAATTAACTGAGAGAATAAAAGCAATAAGATTTTGGCAAAGAATTAACTTGGTTCAATTTATTTTTTGACATTGGTCCATCTGTTCCACGGTCAGATTGGTAGTTGTACTGCAAAAATGTGGTAGTTATTCGTAAGTTTCCGATGTGGGAAGGAATACGGCTAGATAACAATGCTGCATCGAACTGATCACAAAGTGCTGTTTATTGCAGTCAATAATACTCGTTTCTAGAAAACTTTCAAAGCCATACAATATACCAAACAATAGATAATTTAGACCAAATTGTTCGGTTGTATCAAATGGTCAGTTGATTATTGCAATTCGCTGATAAACCAGTTAAGATAAGTTTAAAATTAGTGATTGCTAATGATTCTGCAAGCAATTTGTGCGCTGAATTTAAATTTGACAACATGTGGGTGGTTTGTTGTTCTCTTGTCACCATTGGACATGTTAACTGGCGAGACGAACACAATGTGGTCAACGTAACTCGTCTCACCAGCTCCAATCAACTGAAATATCGAGAAAAGTGGAATTTTAAATGTTCATTACAATCAGCGATGCAGAGAAAAGGAGTGAGTTAATTTGATGAACTCGGTTTCATTTTCTGTCGATTGCTGATTTAATTGTTTGACTAATTGAGAGATTTTTCTTTTTTGTTTTTGATCTTTTTTTTGCGGCGCTCGACTTTAGGATTTTTTGTGAACTCCCATGGCGCACAGACAAGACGAGTTGCTGGTTTTGCTCCATTTGGCACACGAGCTTAATGACTTGATTTGACGGGCTGTATGTTGACTGCATCGCTTCGTGAGAACCAAGTTTGGAGATTCAATCTGCTTGATTAACCCAGTTTGTCGAAAAGCTATGAGTATGTTTCATGTGACACACTGCGTCGGTGGCGACAATGAGTGAACCCGAGTATGCCTGTAAGTAGCAGGATAGCGAACAAAAAACTTAAAAATTTATTTGGAATTAATTAAGCCTCTTGTGGACATTTCCTGTAGTCGCCAGCAAGCTGGGAGGGGCGCCTCACAAGTTGATGTTGCCGATGATGCTGATGTAGGGCCGATATTCCCTTTTTTTGCCTTCGTGAATTTGTTGATGGTTTGTTAGACAACGCGAGGACACACAGAAGCAAAAGAGCAAGTTCGGCAATTGCCATCCAAACTTTGGAATTTCATTGAGAAACGTGCTCAGTCTGAAGGAAAATGGGAACGGCGATGGCAGTGGTGACAGCGGCGAGTAGTGCAGTTCGTGCACAGAATTGGATTGGATTGTTTTGAACGGTGCATCCACCGATATGTTTGTACGTATATCGATGCGCATGTCGCTTATGCTTGTTGTGGCGCCATTAAGTGCAGCGGCAGCGTATCGCAATTTAATTACAAGCATCACCGACGATGGCGTCGCCGAGAACGACATTGAGATTTATGCAAAATACATACAACATGCGCTACACATTTGTGTCTCCATCCCATTCACTCTAGCCTATTTGGATTGTTACAGCTTGCTTCCCCTTTGGTTTCTAAAAAGAATGACATTACTTTCGACTTGCAACTGCTGCTGTTGTGGCTGGCCAACGCCGCCTTGGGAGTTCTCCGATTCACAACTCAATTTATCAGAACGATTCGAATTTCATTGAATCAATGACTGAGGTACGGGAAGAATGGCGACGGCAAGTGGCGATTCAATTTCGTTGCTTAGTACCAGTTCTGCACTCTATTCTAAGTTATTTAACAACAGAAGACATTCGTTGACTTCGACTCGTGTAGCTTCTTTAAAATTGAATCACGTGCGCACAATTTCATCGACTATCTTAGCTCCCATGTAGGCGATTAACTTAAATGCCACTAAACTAATTTAAAAATGATTTAAAATGCGCCACTGCTTAGACTTTGCCAGAACAATAATTTCAATCTGAATTGATATAGGAATCCCTGAAAGCAATGCATATACCGGCCACTAGAAGTACAATGGGATAATGCTTGATAGGAATTGAGTACAATTCATAATGTGTACAAGGATAATAAAATAGCATAAATTGCTGAGGCGACGTACATTGAATTTCCCATTATGAAATAAAATAAATGTACCTGTGGTCTTGAAAGAAAATGTGTTTTTTTTTCTTTGAATGAGAGACTACTTCTCACAAACTATTACACTAGAAACACCAAACTCGACTCTCTACATAATATAAAAGACTTCTAGCGTGCTCAGTTAAAAAACTCTCATTCACTCCTTTCTAAGGCAAACAGAATCAATTATAATTAATAATTAATTATAATTAAGATATTTGATATTTGCAACTATTTTAAATGAAGGATGATAAATATGTTAGATATATATGACCGTCTTTCATTTTATTATTTTCCTCCAGCATTTTTAGTTTCCAGAGTTTAATATAGGGCTACTTAAATATAGCTCCTATGCAAGACCTTAAATACCATAAGTATTTATATAGATTTGTAGGTATATCAAGGATTACTATGAATCAAGAAAAGCGTTAACTTCGGTTGAACCGAAGCTGTAATACTATTCACACGAAATTTTAAAAAGTACTGTAAAACATAAAAGTGGGGTTAAAATAGGGGCTACCCCAAAAAGCGGGCCACTAGTAGCTGTGTATGTAGCGACCATCTATAAGATGCCACTGTTTTTTTTTTTAATTTAAATTAATATCAGCGTGAAATTCGATATAATTGGTACTGACTATAAATACTAATGGGTGTGTCCGGCCCACAATTTGGGGTATCCCTCATTAAAAAATTTGTATGAAAAATTTCTTTAGCTAAGTCAATATCAATATCAACTTAATTTTCTATAAGGTGGTTACGTCCGCTGCACTTTTATATACTAATGCGCGTGTTCGCCTATTTTTTGGGATAGCCCCTATACAAAACCATCACCCACGTTTAGGTTTTCGTGTGAATTGTATTAGAGTTTCGGTTCAATCGAAGGAAATGTTTTTCTGGTTTTTAAATTCATGTACCAAATCTAATCCAACTGCGTTATATACAATACATTTAATTGGGGACGTCTCCCCCTCCTCTCACTTTTTTATTGATACTAATTTCTCCCTTTACCTTTTATATGTATACTAGCTGGAACCCGGCGCGTTGCTGCCATTCCCCTTGCTTCTCCTTTCCACTGCCACTCCTTCCCACTGCTACACATTCCCTCTGCCCCACCTTCCCCAATCCCCTTTACTCTACCTCCAATTCTCTTTCATCTTTATTGATTTTGTGATTTCTTTACCAATGGATGCTTTTTTGGGTGACATTTTATTGAATTCGAATGAATTGAAAAACAAAAGAAAATAATAAGCTATATAATAAGTCGATCGATCGCTTACAATTTTATTTATTTACGAATGAAACACTGACAAAAAAAGAAAAAGTGACTGTCAAAAAAATGAAACAAATGTTGTGGCTGTACTCTATCGTCATTAGAAAAATCTAAAAAAAATGTTTGTGTTTATCCAATCGCCACGAAACTTCACAGGATCACGCACGAGACTATTTTGATTATTGCCACAAAATCAAAATTGGTTAAGAGGTTTCGGAGTCTATAGGGAATATACATATATACATACATACTTCCATTTTTATATATATGTAAATACCAATTCTCATGTATCTACCTCAAATATGTTTAGAGATACGAAAAATTTAGTTTGGGGCGGTGTCCGTTACATGCATACCAAATCTAAATAAAAAGATGCTGAGATATGACTAATGTGGTTTTTTTCTTACCATCTTATCTTCTCTAATAATATTTCATAAAAATTTCAACTTATCAACCTACCCTACATACGAGGGCAAGTTGATAAGTGTTTTCCAAATCTAAGAGATGGTACTTGTAGAAATGAAACATGTGTTTGACTATGACAAGTACCATCTACCATTGATGTAACCTTTTTAGCCAAAGATTGTTTCGGTAATTGGCTGAACCCATTCATTTCAAAGATAAAACGCATTTGGAATATGACAAATGCTAGGATCAGATCCATCAGACCAAAAACGGGGACACGAAGAGGCCCTCCTATCTGTCGGCATAAATTCATTTTCTCATGTTTTTTTTCAGGAAAGCAAGAAAATATTGCCGTATATGAAAAAATTGTATATTCTATTTATTATTATTGACAAACTACTTAATCCTTTTTGGAGTTTTTTTGAAATATCTAATTACTTCACATCTAATTACTCCAGGCTCACAGGAATTTGTAAATTGAAATTTTTTTTTATCCAGTTAGAGTTGAGAGAAAATATTATCACATAGTTTTCACTTAGGATCTCTGTAAAAACACAAGGTATACATTTTATCGTTGCAGAATTTCGCTAAAAAGTCATCACAGCATTCCTCTTTTTCGAACCAGATTCATATTATTATCATCAACAAAATTTCCCCTCCCCACCTTTGCAAAAAGGTAACGTTTTTAATTCAGGAATATCTGAATGGAACATCATGCCGGAAATCATGCCATTTAAAATTCTTGAACAGTTAAATTTAACGCATGTACTTCAAAAATAGACATTTTTGCATAAATATACGGTGAGAAAAGAGATGCAGTTCATTTAAGCAAATATGCTTCAGAATGACACTTTGGATGATGGTTGCGAAGTATCCGAATCCGTACTTGGAATCCTCCATTTCCAGGGTATAAAACCTGAAAAACGATGGGGAATAGTTGGATGTGAATATGATTACTCGCATCAATGTTTAAGCTAATGAAAAGGGCTTTTTCGAGTTTCTCACCAACTATTTCCATGACGTGTGGTATGATGACTTTACTATTTTGATGGTTTTACGATATACTGAAAACGGGGATCAATCAATCCCAACTATACAAATGTAAAATATAAATTTTTCGTTATAAAATTGATATCAGAAGTTTTGTATATATTTTGTATATATATATATATATATATATATATATATATATATATATATATATATATATATATATATATATATATATATATATATATATATATATATATATATATATATATATATATATATATATATATATATATATATATATATATATATAGAGAGAGAGAGAGAGATATATATATATATAGAGAGAGAGAGAGAGAGAGAGAGATATATATATATATATATATATATATATATATATATATATATATATATATATATATATATATATATATATATATATATATATATATATATATATATATATATATATATATATATCCTTCACAGGATCCCGTGGGTGATCCTGTGAAGATTCGTGACCATTGGATAAACAGAAATTTTTTTTAGCTTTTTCTAATTTTAATAGAGTTGGAGGTAGACTAAAGGAGCATATGGAAGGTGGAAGGAGTGTCAGGGGGTAGGAGTGGCAGGGGATAGGAGTGGCAGGGGAAAGAGGAAGGCCGCTGTTTCATAACTTTAATTAAGTTAAATAATATTTCGGATCATCTATACATCTATACATAAAAATTATCCTTTGTCTGTATGTTCATTATAGTCGCTTAAATTCAATAAATCTAAGAAAAAATAAAAACACAAAGAAACAGACACTAAAAACTACCACTAAAAATACAATCACCTCGGATATATACGTAAAGTTTGTGGGGTCAACGATACCCTCAATTTCATAGATGTTTGATTTGCCAAGGGAAACAAGTCCCATAGTACTGCGAAAACATTTATCGCCGATAGAATACTTACACATTCGCGCCATTCTGGCTGCTGTCAGACATCTTGTTGCTTTGCTGTCATCGACCCCGATCATAAGCCATGACAAACCGTCACGTACTCCGTTCTTACCAGACACATCGCACTGTCCAGTCAACAGATGGAATATGGCGCTTTTCGATCGCAGGGTAAAATAAATATTAAACATTAGCTGTTGCCCGCCGCGTACATATTCATTATGTGCGCAGAGAAAAATTGCTTTTATGAGGAATTTAATTTACAAATCACAAAACATGCAATAATAACGCAATTTAATTTACAATTTCTTTAGCCCAGTGCGGAGGACATGATGATGTAGGTAGTGGTAGCTCTTCTTGCTGATGGTGGTGTAGACAAACATGACTTTGGTGGCAGTACAGAAATTTTGTTATGTTTCTAATATCCTGCGACTGAGAATTATATAATATAGGTTTAGCTATCTGCTATGCAAACACAAATTTTAATGTGCGTCTCAACTTAAGTGGACATGGGTGATGGTGGTCACCATGGCCGCCACCATATTGTTATGCAAAGTGATATGAATATGTCTGCCCGACTGACTGACTGGTTAACTGGTTGCTGTTTAGTGGAGTAACGCCAAGTAGTTAAATTTATTGCTCCGTTTTAAAGGCGTTTGCCGCAGGTGGCGCCTGAAATTAAGTCAAGCAAACAAATCTCATTGTGTTGGCAACCTGTTGCCTGTTGTCCGTTGCTCAAAAAGTTTGCTAAAATTGTTCGGAGTAGAAACCACACAGCTGCGGACACCAAGAACGCGAATGAGTTGAATAACAAATAAACATTTAGGTTGATTAATTTAAGCACTTTTACGAGCGTTTTCATTGCTTTGTTGATTTATTTTTTGACTGACCAATCAACGGTTTGGCGTTCGGCTACGTCACTTTAAGAGTGAGCGGCGGCATTTATATTCCTTGGTGAGCACCCGCTGGTTGGTTAAGGTGAGCCAAGTTAAGTTAAGCTGAAACGCTGGCAGCATTCTAAGTGGCAGCATTCTACTGGTAACTTGAACAATTGCTTGCGTTTATGACTGGTTTAAGTGGCGATAAAGGAAATTAGGGCCGCGTGATCGCTGAAGTTGCATTTTAGCGCAGCGAATTTGGAAAAGTCGCAGTTAACTTTTGTTTTATACATTTTGTTACAGAGTGCGATTCTGGGTGGTTTAGATGATTTTACAAGGGTTTTACGAGTACTGTTTGTTTTATTTACTTCTGCAATAAAAAAGCTGAAATATTCAATTAAATGTTTAGTTCTAACTAAACGAAATTGAAATGTAATTATATTGATATAAACAACTGTTTGCTAAAAAGAATTTTACGCTTAACTTTTCAAATAGCAACATCAAACAAACAGATGCTTATTATGATCATCTCACGACCTGGGCACGTGTTGCCATTATTCCTATTAACAGTTCTCTATAAATCATAAAGTAATCTGCATCTAAAAGCGAAACTGTCCAAGCACTCGTAATTAACTGCACACAAACAATCCCAAAGCAACAGATGAGCCATGTTCGAGAGTAGCAGGACCAAACATGATGACGATCCGGCAGCCAGCATTTTTGTGCAGTAAACAGCAGCATATGCTGCAAACTAGTTCTCAATGAAGCGAGTGAGCTACAATGCCACAATAGGAGCAACAAAACCAAGACGAAGGCAACGAATCTGCAGATTTCGATGGTATGGAGTAAAATTAATACTTAGCTAAGCCTTCACCTTATGCGCAATCGTGATATCTGCGCGCAAGCGTCTCTTCTTGCATCGTCTCGCCAACGCAGCATGCAAAACTATGGGAAATAATTTATGCTTCAGCAACCACCGCCGCGGTGGCGCAATGCCGTACAAGCATATCCAAGATACCCTCGTTCTGCACGGACATAGGCAGTCAGCCAGCAGCCTGCCCATGTCCGTACGAAGTGGATCCAACCGATGTCAATGAAGCGCGCAACAAAAATCAACAAAATTATAAATTAATGAAATTTATGCACAATAAAATTGCAAACGAAATTATTAATGCGGCCGTTCACGCTTTAAATGCACACTAAATCAATAAAACATTTTGCGAATTATTAATATGGCCGGCAAACATGCACCGTTCTGACGACTAGTAAGGGAGCACTTCGCTGAGAGTAAGGGGCTTAGAATGGCGCCATTAAGGCGGACAAAGAGGCGCCGGATATGTTCAGTTTGGAAAACATACGCAGCACAACATTTGAAAATGCATCTTACATCGAGCTACTTTGATATCTGCGATTCATTGCGTTCTATATGTTTTAAAAACACAGAGTAAGGAATATATGTACCTATAAGTATAAACATTGAAACAGTGAAAGAAAGAAGTCTTTACGAGTAAAAACGACATCAAATGCTATTATACGAGTATTATTATAATAGTTTGTCGTCATATCTCATAAAACGTTAATGTTTAAAATTCGTTTTAACTGCAATTGTTTGAAGGCGGATCAAAAAGTCATATCTTTTTAATTTTTCCGCCTTTTGACTTCACGTGAGAAATCTGATTCATTAAGTATATGTCTAACAGGTATCGAAACAAAAAATAGTAGGGTACGGATATTGAACACAAACGTGTGAACAAGCTTGTGTGAACGAGTGTATGGTATTGATTCAGAGCAGCAGACAAAGTAATGTATTTATGGGCCCATTTTAGAGTTTTCACATATAGCATGTATAGTACTAGAGCTCTCCCAGCGGTTGAAATTCGACATTTCATCTTAAACGTACCCAATAATAAAAACAAGAAAAACTTTAACTTCGGTTGAACCGAAGCTCTAATACCATTCACACAAAAATTTTAAATAGTATTGTAAATCATAAAAGTGGGGGTTTAAATTGGGGCTACCCCAAAATGTGTATGAAGGGATGTAGTAGATGTGTAAGATGCCACCATATCGAATTTCAAGTTGATATTGACGATCTCCATACAAATGCATAAAAGTGAGCTTTAGGTTTATATGGGCGGGACACGCCCATTTGTATATGTATATGAAGCGGTTGTCCACTAAAATCGACCAAATCAAATTTTAAGCTAATATTGATTTAAATGAAAAATTTGTTCATAAAAAACATAAAATTGCACGGTGGTTTGTATGGGGACTAACTCAAAAAGTGGGCACGCCACACTCATTAGTCTATATATGCTAAGCGGCTGTCTCTAAAATGGCACCATATCGCATTTCAACCTAATATTGACTTTAATAAAGAAATTTTTCTTACAAAAACACAAAAGTGGGCAGTGGGTTTGTATGGGGGCTACCCCAAATAGTAGGCGTGGCGGGTCAATATTGACACTCTATTAAACTGCAATAAAAATAAGTGTATGTGCAAAATTTCAATTGGATACAGCCGGACAGACAGACGGACTTTGCTAGATCGACTCGTCGAGCTGATCAAAAATATATGTACTTTATGGGGTCGACGATGCCTTCTTTAATGCGTAACAAGCTTCCAGACAAACTGATAATACTATTAAAACTCTGTGTGATTATTATCTTTCTGGGCGGCCCTGTTTTAGAGCTATTTTAGTATACCATTCACACAAAGTGTGAAAAAAAAACTTCTTTCTTAATATTAGATTGAAATGCGATTTCGTGGAATTCCCGCCCTCTTTTTGAGGTACTAACATACAAACCCACAGCTCACTTTAATGCATTTGTATGAAAAACGTCAATATCAACTTAAAATTTGTATTTTAGCATCTTATAGATGGTCGCTTCATACACAGCTAATAGTGGGCGTGAACCGCCCATTTTTTGATGTAGCCTCTATTAACTTTTACAATATGATTTAAAATTTCGTGCGAATGGTATTAGAGCTTCGGTTTATCCGAAGTTAACGCTTTTCTTTGTTTTGTTTTAAATATTTTTTTGTTTCCTCTTTTAAAATTGTACCAACAAAAACACAAAAAAAAAAATAAGATTTGTCCCTGCACCGCTTCACAACATTTCAAACAAAAATGCGAAGAAGGAGGCGTCTGAGACCCCAAAAAGTGTATGTATTCTTGATCAGCTCGACAGGACGAGTTTATCTAGCTAATTCCGTCTGTGTGTCTGTGAATACAGAAACTAGTCACTCAATTCTCATTGAATCGTTCTAAAAGTCGGTATAGGATCCTCTGATGTCAGCATTCGTTCAGGATCAGGTTAACGACGTTATTATCATTCATGTCATAAGAAATCCATCAGAACAAGTGTTAATTGGAACGATCCAGTTCTGGTGAATACGGCTGGTGGAGTAGGACTTTTACGTTGAGGGTTTCTAAGTAAGTTCAAACCAGTTTTGCTGAGAGTTATAGTACTGTAATTGTTGTAATTCTTCTCGTATTATTCTGATCTCACCAAATGAAGAAGATGAGCTTGGAATCATGCGTATTCGACTATGTCTTTGATGTTGATGCATGGTCGGGCCCAAAAAAGTTGTGGTTGGGATTATCTTAGTTTATAAGTTTTTCAAAGAAAGTAATCAGCCGATTTTCTAATGCTATAACTGCTAGTATTTTATTATTCGAGTGGCTCGAATATATAACACCCCGAACACGCCATAATTTTATCATAGTAGGCATTGTTATGCCCGCAAATACGTTATAACAGGTGTTTTTTGCGGTAACCGTAGGTTTTTTTTTTTAATAAATTGACAAGCAGCTGTCAAATCGGAGTGTGACAGCGCGCGTCAAAGCAGTACAATTTTTACCATCGAGCAGTACACACCAAAAGAAAGACCTCGTCATCACTGTAGAGTCGAGTGACAAATCATATTTTACGTTGTGTGGAAGTGTTGATACGCAAAATGTTCGTTATTTACCACTCAAATTCTTCAACTAATTTATGTGGAGACTTTACATTTACCAAAAGTTACTGTCTGGTGCGGTGTATGCTCAGAAAGAGTCAATATCCGTACTATTTCGAAGACGATGGTAGTGCGACAAACAATGGTCAAGGAGAGCGATATAGGGCAACAACTTTTTAGCAACTGAGCTCGATGAAAATGAGGTTTACTGGTTTCAGCAGGATGGCGCAACTTGTGGTCGCTTCATAAACCCTTAAAATCTTCTTCTTTTCATGGTAGATTTGTTGATTTACCTTTACGCCCAGCTCAATAAAAAAGACCTAAACCATCACTGATGCAGGCAATTGCTTTTGCAGATCAATTCGCTGGCCTAAATTCTCTTTTGATTTACACCTTAACCATATACGGTCCTTTTGTTTGTTTACATATTGCTGAACCGTAAACATTTTTTCATAAAAAAATACCACATTTTTAAAACTCACCACTAACGTGCAAATGTTTTAACACATTTGATCTTGCTAGGTGAACTGCAATTTTGTATTTTGTAGGGCAATCGTAGATCATTTTTTAATATGTGCCCTATGGTACGAGCAGACACATTAGAGTTTTTTCGCCAATTGATCTGCGTTTTGTCGAGGATTATGTTGAATTCTGGCCTTCACATTTCTACCCATTTCTGTTGCTGGTTTTGGATGTCCACCCTCATGGCGTTTTTTGATGCTACCTGATGCTGGTAATGGTCCGATACACAAACATTTTTCACACGTAAATGACGTAGCTCATTAACAATGAGCGATTTTCCAGCTAAATACAAAACAATAAATCTTTTGCGTTTGAATTCCATTTCGATAACTTTTTTTAACTGCGACGTAAAACGATCGTATGCTTGCAAACAACATAACAGACTGATTCTTGACAAAACAAGGGCGCGCTGTCATTAGCCGTTTGATTGCTACAGCAGCGTGAAGTTGGTAACACTTCAAGCGTCGACTCCTGCCTAGTACAAGTACATACATATGGCAAAAAACATTTCAAAATAAGATTTTAATTAAATGCAATAAAATAATAAAAAAGATAAGGTGTTTGTACAATTCTTCAGGATAACCAATGAAATGCTCACACGCATGACCACTTAAAAATGTTATGTACGCATTTGATTTCATATAATGAAAAGGAAAGCTTTAGGTAAGGAAGAAGGTGCTTAAATAATTCGTCAGAGGTGTGTTGAAAAATCATTTTCATTTTCATCGAACTTTGGAAACAAAGCTGGGACTGTTTAACCTATCACGCATTTAATACTATTTATATTATTAATGGAATTCAAAGGATTCAAGTGCGCATTATGCCACTTCAAACATGTTTGAATTCGTTAAACAAACATATTAAACGAGTTTCTATTCCAAGAAGTTAAAAATAAATTAAAATTTTCCCACAAATATCAAATCATAAAAAGATTAACTCAGAATTCGGATATTTTAACATTAACGTGTAATCTTTCGTGTAGCAAAAATTTAACCAGAAATCCGTGCTGAGCGTAAGTCAAGACTGGTAGCCAATCGGCGATGCCTGTCCAGACCAGACGATACCGGCATACTCATATTGCCTTAAAATATATTTAAAAAATTAGTTCTTCAACAATGACAAATTAGACGTCATTAAGCGGAGAGGTTTTTATGCAAATGCGTGATAGATCCACAGCTGATGCGGCGATAATGCCAGAGCGACTGACTTTGTTCCTCAGATTAGGGAGTGCTAAGCATTTCTGGGGAAGCGTTGAAGACAGAGTAAGACGCAGTTGTAGCAGACTACCTGTGACCTCATCCTTTCCGAGAATGCACAGCACAGCAGCGGTTAGTTGCTTACGTGCATAGGCCAACCAAACGTGCTCAAAACTGTTACTCCACATTATTTATTGTTGTATTCTCACTTAAAATAAGCTGCTACGAGAATATGTGGTGCAGATGACACCGAGTGAACTTGGCCAAGAGTTGCGTTTGTGTTAACCGAATCAAGCCGAACGACGTGTGTGGCCCTTGGATTACGATATACACGCTTTACTCTTTTTCATGCTCATCGTCGATTTTGTTGTGAACTGCAACTTGTTTGCCACTGTGTAGATTAATTTAAAGTGACGTATTTCACTAGAAGTACTTCCAGAAGCTTATCCAATAATTGTCGCTAACTTTATTTTATTGTGTGCCTAATTGAGAGTTGTGCGAAATTAAATCTCCTGTAGCAGGTCGACTCAAAGGCCAAATTTAGCGGGAGGAACAGCTTTATGGATTTCTTTGTTGCAATTTATCAACTATTTAAAAATATGAAATATTTTACTTGCTAAAGCCTTTAAAAGCTGCAAAAATATTATTCTTCTTTCAGGGTATATTCTCATTAAATAAAATTTCTTCTGAAATAACATTTTGTTTACCATTCAAAAGACTCAATAAAAGATACTGTACAAAAAAAAAAAAGAAGTAATTAATAGATAAAATGGCGCTATATCATGCTGCAAACTGCTTGTCGATGCGATAAAGCAAAATCGAAGCGACGAAGCAGTTTCGAAAGTGCTTTTCTGGTGCTGTTGTAACTATATACCGTTATTGTAATTATATATCATGATAGTGAATCGTAATTCTAGGGATTCAGATCACAGGAGCGAGGCTACCTAGATTATACGCATCCATAGATCCACAGAGCTCAACTGCCTCGGACGGGACGGACATTTAACGAATTATTCGGCGATTGACCACACCCAGGATTAGCAATCAATGGTTCTGATTCCGATTTATTCTTTGTAACATTCGAACATGTTGCTCGATCTGGATCTTAAGTGTGCTAATTTAGTCCTGGTGCTATGCGAGAGATATTTTTCACTGCGATCAATAGATGACAGCCTGCTACCGATCATAATATTGTCGCTGAGAGAGTTTATTGACTCTTCAACTACATCTTTGCGTAATGAAGCTTTACCGGGTATATAAATGAGCCTCTCTAATTAGTCAATAGGTACGTATCGAGATATACTCATTTTGTAACGTCTGATGCCATTACGGATACGAGTTGGAACAATTCTCGTGAGGGTGCAATGATTAGAATGATTAGGCACCTAATAAAAACTGTTTCGAGATCAATTCAATATGTTGGTGAACAGAGAGCATTATCCCTTATTTATGCAGATGGTCTTCATGAGCGATTTCTAATCAACCAGTCCTCAGAGGGCTTCTTTAACCTGTTTGAAGACATTGAGCCCTACTGAGATAACTCAGTACCAGAATTTAGGACAGATCATCCAATAGTTTTATAGGTGATAATAGTTGTCTCCTTATCCTTACCCTGGGAAGACCCAGAAAGAGCCTTCGGCACTTTGTTTATCGACTTTGGCCAGTTATTCATCTTGGTAGCGTGAGCCGAGAATCAATGCAGTGGAGTAAAAGTTGTGTTAACTATCGTCGGGTACAAAACTGTCGGAGTACCCGAGCCCTCAACCAAGACATATAGTTCCATCTTAGCCTCATTACTTTAGGAGGTAAAGTTGGAAGCCGACGACATGTGGGATGCGAGCTTGAGTTTGCGAGTTTGGTTAAATTTAATAAAAGGTTAAATTTAATAAATTAAATTTAATAAATAAAAATAAATTTAAATAAAGGGATCATTCATCATTCACCCATTGTGAAGCGTTTGCTCAAAATAAGTCACCATGTCCATTTTTAAGTTGGTATTGACTGCAATAAAAAAGTTTTTCATACAAAAAATCAATGGTGGGCGGGTGTATGCAATAAAAATAAGTCTAGATGGCGTGTTACAGCTGGAAGTCATAAATTTGGTATCTAAAAACTGCGCTGCAAGTAGCAGACAGACAGACGGACAAGGCTCGATCGACTCGTCGAGCTGATTAAGAATATATACTTTATGGGGCCTCTGATTACTCCTTTAATGCGTTACAAACTTTCATACAAACTTATAAAGGTATAGAAAAAAACATTCACAAGATGTTTGAAATTGTATACTTATAAAGAAAACAACTTATAAAGAAAACAAGAAAGAAAGATGCAAAATTTTAATATGAAAACTCAAATCTCAGGTTTGCATGGGACTACCCCTTAAAGAGATCCCCATCTGGTTCTATATGGAATATTTTGTAAGAATTGACATGAAATATGCCAAATTTTGTCTTTTTAGCATAATTAAAAAAAAAAAAAAAATCAAAGTTAATGTTAAAAATGTGGACTTATGCGGAATATTTTATGATGATTTACATAAGGTACACCAAATTTAATGATTCTAGAATAATTAACAACAAAACCATAAAAATGTTCATACTAAAATTTAAAAATGGTTGCCAGGTTTGTATGGCGCTAACCCATAAAGCGGGGTTGGTAAGTTAATTTAATACTAGTTATCCGAAGAGGGATAACAGTCGGTCGTACGGACAGACGACATGTCTTCCGATATTGAACAAGAATATGTACAAGTATATATTGAACAGGTTATCCTTCCGTCTGCCTGTTACATACATTTGCACAAATTTAAAATACCCTTTTACAATACCCTTGAACAGGGTATACAAATATTTGTAAAACATAAGAACTAATAGTAGGGGATAAGTTTGTATAAGGGCTACCACACACATCTCTTGATATTTATATGAAGCGCCTGATCTACTCTCTTCGGAGGCATTATCATTTATATTGCTTGGGAACTTCGCAGTTGTAAGACTTTTAGCTTTTTACAGACTTGTCAAAACAGATTGTTAAATAGCTATTTAAAGTATTAACATATTAAGCATTTACCAAATATTAGTGATCGTTGTGTAGTTTTAAAGATTCTTATGCTGAAAATTGTTATATTGTAACTAGCCGCTGCTTGACTTCGATATGTTGTCGAAAGCTTCGACCAAATCATCCACAATAGTCGTTGAGTTTTATTTTTTTATATATTACGAGTACATATATTAGGTTGAAAGTCTCCCTTGATTCACACTTCCTTTGCGGATCTTTATCTTTATTCCCTATATGTCGTTCATTGTTCTGTGCTCGCTTAACATTTTAAATTTTGTGATTTGCCTTCATGTCTGTCTCCCTCCCTACTAAACTGTTGCGATGATTACCCGTCTTATTGTCTACTCTACTCCTGGAGGTCGAACGATTATTGCTACTTGGCTGGCTACTCGTGCGCATGCGCAGAGATCATGCGCTGCATAACAGTTGCAGCAACGTTTTTGCGACGACACGAAGATTAGCATGCGTGACTAGCTGAATTTTGTTATTCTGTTTAGTTACTGATGTTGGTATTGCTGCTGCTGTTGATTACTGCTCGAATCCTTCTGTTGTATCAATTCTCTTAGAGATTGTTGTTGCCAGTGTTGAGCCTTTAATCAAGCACATGATAATCACCGGTTAATTTAAGATAATTAATTATTATGGCACATAGATAAGCACTGAGTGAGTAATTGTTTAGTATCACAATCTTAAGTATTACCGGATTACCAAGTCATTGAGCTTAGATGTTGCTTCTGCATTTGTCGCTTCTGTTCAGTATATAAAATTTGCGAAATCGTTTTGTAATCAAAAACGTTTACTGGGCTATTCATTAAAAGTTTGAATTTTAAGTTGGAAACATTTTGAAGCGAAGTTTTTTTTGGGTTGTTTTAAAAAAAGTTAAAAATAAAAATACCTTTTAGAGTAGGGCACTGCAGATCTTTTGGCATGTACGACTTTTAGCTTTTGAGCGAAGAACAAGTTTAGGAATTTCACGAATTCAAAGTTAACAAGGTGCCTTTTATTTATTTAAGTTTTGTTGCATTTGCCACATTTGTTTTTAGTTCTTTGTTTTTACAGCGCCCAAGGAACCTTTCCACCGACAAGAAAATGCACTCAGCTAAAAATGTTTCAGCCGCCGTCGAAATGCGCTGGCCACGCATTTTAGTGACTGCCCTCATGTTCCGTTTTCCTCTGGTTCTCCGACAGTTTCTCTGTATGTTTGTCAACATGTATCGTCTGTTGTTGCTCTTCGATTTATTTTCGGTAATTTATGATGTTGCATCTCACACCTACTGCGTGTTGGAGACAAACGGACGTACAGACATGTAGGCGGACGATTATGCATCGTGTGGAGGGGTAGAAGGCACATACACAAATCGGAGAAAACTATTTTCAAAACTTTTTATGTAAATTGCCAAACATGTTTCCCCGGCAAGTTTGGTCCCAAAGTTGCGAAACTTAATCTTTTATGTCGTCATGTTTGACAGGAATTGTTGTCGCACACCTGCTCGGATTCCCTCATTAATTATGCACAAAGCCTTGGCAAATTTGCATCTAATCTAGAGAAGAAAACTTATTTGCGACACAACGGTAGGAACGTGTTTATTTGCAGTGTAGAATATTAATCTTGCGAAAGAGAGAGCAATTACATATTTCCCATCTTTACACATACGCACTTAATTGTTTACGAGGGTGGCCGTTTATAGAAGGGAACTGGAAATACTGGTGTTGTTAGGTTATATTTCAGATTTGGTTGCGCTTAGGATATATCAGCATACCATTTTACCGTATCCGGTTAGAAAGTTGACAACTATCTTACGGCCAGAAGGTGATTAAACAGAAAAATTTCAAAACAGACTTTGCTCGTCTCCACTACGCTGATATGCTCTTTTAACCAAGATCGATATATAGTTGTCTTCCATTATAGATATATAGATGTAGTGCAATTAGCGATGGAACCTAGATCGGCGTTATCTACGTGAGCCAGATCGTCCAGAGAAGAAAAGATGTGGTACACTTCGGTTGAGGAAGCGCTCGTACACACCAGTGCCTAAGAGAAACTAATTATTCATCATATCGAACCGGAACGCTGGAACGCTCGACATCGCCGAACAACTAGAGTTCGGCGTCGTACGAATTTCCGAACAACCTGGACAAAGGTCGAAAAATTAAGGTCATAATTCGAGATTTTCAACTGCAAATAAAATCCATATAGAGCGATCGTTTCAATACATATAAACTTGGAAATCTGCGGTCAATAATTTTACCCTCCATATAGACATCACATGTACACATTTTCACGTTGCCATTGTATTGGCTACTATATCGGAGCGTGACACAAGTTGGTTCCTGGGACGAAATCAATTAGTTCCACATAAAAAATCCAGAAACTGTTTGGCTAAGTGAATAACTTTAAATTCCAAATACATTTTAAAGACCGATCAATATCGGTCATTTCAAGTAGTGTTAAATAATTTTTGCAGAACTTTGAAAAATGTTGAATTACTCTTGTATACGTAAAAAAATATTTGTAACAGGGTATACAGGGTTTGTTGAATTGTCAAAATGTATGTACATGGCGAAGGAAGCATCGGAGACCCCATTAAGAATATATAATCGTTGATATAGCAATATCCGTCCGTCGGTTTGTATGTCTGTCTGAGAAAAAAGTTCTCCGTCTAGAGAAGACCTAGACAAACTAAACTGTACAGCAACAGTAACTTCAAATTTCATAACTCACAACTATTTTACCGAAGTGGTAAAAGGAATATTTGTAATTTTGTGAGATGTGGAAATTTTTGTAATTTTGATTTGCCTCAAAAATTTATATCATACTTTGTAAAAACGAGAATTTTATAAAAACCTTAATTTGGAGGCAAATATATACGCATATTTTTTGTACGAAAATCTATGACGTGTACAGGATATAATATAGTCGAGTACCTCGACTATAGCCTTATCTTATTTTTTTTTTGATACGGTTTATTTAAAATGAATCTAAAACTATTTGACCGTTGGAAATGATGTTGGTCTTTTTTAAAAGGTGAATCTTTTCATGTCGGATCCACACGTGCATGTCCAATCTCAGTTTATTTGAACCATTTGAAGTGGGTTAAAGTTGAGTTCCAAGATTTGAACATGACACACAAACAAACACACACAGTAGTATCCGTATTACATACGGATCATTTTTCATTTTGGACGGGAAGTTGAAATACGTATTACATAGTTGGGGGTGTCACAGAAATCTCTGTCTGCTTATTTGAATTTCACAGAGAAACTTCGTAGGTGTCACAGAAATGTCGTAGATTTCATTCAAAGCAGTCTTTAATGCACAGACGAGATTTGTGCTACGCAGAGTTGTCGTGGATAACAAAAATACATAATAGACTATGTAAATTAATTTTTTTGCAGATTTACTTGGAGAACATTGGTAAATCCTATACTATATTTGGTGTGTCTAACTTACTTAATTTATTAATACATTTATTTTAGAAAATATCCAAAACTAAATTATGATTTGTGTTGAGAAAAAAAATTAGTTTTGTATTGGCAACTCTAATATTAAATATTTTAGAAAATATCCATTGTCATTCGTTGATGTTGCGTAAACCGACCTAGTCGGTTTTCAGAAAATAAACACACATTTTTATAAATTTAAATTAAATAGTAAAATATGATAAATGTTTAAATCCTAAGACACAGTTACGAAATACATTCAATTTGCACATAAACAAGGCATTACCATATGATTTGATGAGTTTACATATGCAATCAACAATTTCACCTAGCAAAAGGCTTGTGAATTCAAGCGGTCTAAAAGAGATGTCTGAGACACCTACGAAATTGATTTGGGTACGAATTGGGGTGAAAGAGATATCTGCGACACACCCAGAGTATTAACTAAATATGTGAATATTAGCAGTATTCTCCGCATTACCCGGTGGAGAATTTATCATATACAAATCGAGTTTTAAGGCGTTCGAATGAAAAAAGTACCCTATATACAATAATTTTCCAACCGTTTCCCTATTGGGGTGATATTTACCAAAATCGGCGCAAAAAAAAAACAGAATTTAAAGACAATCGAATGAAAGAAAATGTTTTCCTAGTATGGTAGAAATTTACCAAAAGCCCGTCTTAGTGAGTAATTTTATCATAAAGGAAATTTCAGCCCAGAAATCCGTTCTCTATCGTTATCAGTTTTGGATGTACGTTGAAGATGAATCAGTTAGGAGACACATTTTTAATGTATATAGACTGAAATGAAATATTTCAACAACAATTCAATTGCACCTCAATTTAATCCCATAGGCGTCATGTGAGTTTTTGCGTTGAGTTGACTTCTCGATTTTCTCAGAGTAGTTCTTATGGTTTTCTTCTTTCACTGATGAAACTATATTTGTGCAGCTCGCACTAGTGAATTTTTTGCTTTGTCTATTTTCTGAACTGTTCTAAAAAATAAACTAGTAAATATCCCAAACTTCACGCTGTTTCCGAAATTTCACTCGGAACCTGAAATTGCTATTGTTGCACGACATGCAACACTCAAATATAATAGTATGTTTAGATGAACAATTAATTAAACAACTTGACAAATGAACTAAAGCTAATACTCCTACTTGTTACAACTTGTTATATACATATTTTTAATTACAATACTTAAAAAATCCGTATAAAAAAATAAAAAAAATTCGGACGGGATTCGGGACCCGCGGGATTATTTGATACTGTTTGGAACGGGTGGGATAGGGATACATTTTTTATCCCGCGCACATATCTAGTAGTAAATAAATGAACATATTATTCGTGTGTAAGACGGCTTTAAAGTTGAAACTACACCGGCGGCAAATGAAATTTGCCAAAGTTGACAAATATTTTCATCGTCTGCACACTTTTTCGGTTCATTCTAAAACGACGACAAATGTTACGAAAAGATAGCAATTAACAAGCGATTGCAACGTATTTGATTGTCAACTATTTATGCGGCAAATTTACATGGATTTTTACGTTTTTATAATTTGGTGTACAATAGAATTGGTCGTTGGCCATCACTTATTTATCATTTGCCGCCGGTGTAGATTTAGCTAAGTAAAACAAAAGGTTGCAAAAATACAAATAATTGGAAAAACTATTTAGAAATATTCAAAATATCAAAAAACTAATGCGTGTGTAGTAAATGAAAAGTGAAATCATGTCATCAAAATAAATCACTTCTGGAAACATTTTAGTCTTTTCGAAATATTGAAGATATTACCTCGCCTCATTACACACATAGTGTGAAATGGTTTTATCAGTTTGAAAGTTTGTAACGCATTAAAGGAGGCATCGTAGACCCCATAAATTATATATATTCTTGAACAGCTCGACGAGACAAGTCGATCTAGCCATGGCCGTCTGTCTGTCTTGATGTTGTTGCGCATTTTTTGGGAACCAAGTTGTATGCTATACAGTTGAAAATTTGAAAATACACTTATTTTTATTCCAGTTTAATATAGTATCAAGATTTACCCGCCACGCCCACTTTTTGGGGTAGCCCCTATACAAACCTACTGCACACTTCTGTGTTTTTGTGTGAACAACTTTTTTATTAAAGTCAATATTAGGTTAAAATGCGATGTGGTGCTTTTTTATGGACAGCCGCTTAACATACATAGACTAATGTGCATGTTCCGCCCACATTTTGGGTTTAGCCCCCATACAAACCCACCGCCCACTTTTGTGTTTTTTATGAAACAATTTTTTATTTAAATCAAAATGAGCTTTAAATTCGATTTGTTGGATTTTAATGGACCACCGCTTAATATACATATACAAATGGGTGTGTCTCGCCCACTTTTTGAGGTAGTCCTATACAAACCCACTTTTACGCATTTGTATGAAAAACGTCAAATCAACTTGAAATTCGATATGATGGCATCTTGTAGATAGTCGCTTCGTTTGGTATAGTTCCTATTTAATTTTTTGCTGTCGTTCAACGACCGTAGCGACCAACTTATTTCATCAACGAGATTTTTTTGTTTAGCATATATTTCCGCCGCATTTGATTCATTTGACCGTGAGTCATGAGTCGTGAGCGTTTACGCTGACTTTCTTTTATTTTCACAGATTTTATTTCTTTGAGATGGGACAGATGGCGGATATTTTCCAATTTGCGTAGGCGGATGCGAACGTCGTGTTTCACAATCCACGGATATGTGCAGGGGATACGAGTATTTCTATGAATTCGTATATTGATATTTTTATACACCTTGTTCCCATAGGGTAAAAGGGTAACTTGTGTTTGTGCAAATGTATGTATAATCAAAAGGTGGCAGCAGTGTTACTATCAGGGAATAAAACCGAAATGTATCTCGATGTTGGTTCCGGTTTCGGTACGTACCGAAACGTGTAGTTTAGCCGTTTTACCAATTTGAATTTTACAATGAAGCCAAATATGGTAAAAGTCGCCCAAAACTAACTGCTCGCTTTGAAATTTAATCGTTGCAATTTTAACTGGTTCGACAACGCTAACAATTTTATTAGTATCCCAGACATTTTCTTTCTATAAAAAAAAATCAGAATTTGGTACCGCAAAAGTCATACACGTTCTTTCAGTTCAGGTTCCGAGTGAAATTTTCGTTTCGAAAAAAAACTGCTCAACTTTTTAAACTACAGCTCTTTTCCTAGGACATCAATTTATTTCTCTACTTAAGAATATTCTTGAAAATTCACCACTAAACGCTCAATTACATATTGCAATCGATTCCAATCATAGAAATTAAAAATATA
The DNA here is from genome assembly GCA_035044765.1 of Leucophenga montana. Classification (NCBI taxonomy): domain Eukaryota; kingdom Metazoa; phylum Arthropoda; class Insecta; order Diptera; family Drosophilidae; genus Leucophenga; species Leucophenga montana. The sequence continues at coordinate 2,465 of JAWNNQ010001685.1, read as the reverse complement.
AGTATTATATCGTCACAAAATTGATATCAGTAGTATTGTGAGTTGCAAGTAGTCTTTCGTCCCTTGATTTCTAGCTCGTCAAGAGGTTTTTTTATTTGATAGTAGTCATTTTAATATAGTGCTTGGATAAAACTTTATATGAAACCTATACCTTCCTTAAAGTATGAACCTTCTTATATAAACCATCAATTGAATTGAAAAAAAAAAAAAATTACAATAAATTCATTTCAAAATAAAAACATTTAATTTTTATTTCAAAACTTAAGAGTGGGGCCATATTTGTATAGCGGCCTTAAAATGTTCTTTTAATATACTTTATCTGTAGATTGAAAAGGAGAGTCTAAATATTCATACTTCAAGTCTCTATCTCTTATAGTCTACAAGATATTTTCGTTCAAGCAGACTGTCGGACGGACAGGACTATATAAATTTGTCTTCGCATGCTGATGAAGAATATATATACATTATGGGATCTACCACTTCTCCTTCTGCATGTTAAATAGATTTGCACATACTTAATATTCCCTTTTACCTTATGGTACTAGGTATAAAAAATAGACGTTTTGTTTTTGTATAATAAATACATATCAATTAAGCCAATAAATGCGCGAGATTATATAACTAGTTTCTTTTATTGGCGATTTGAACTCATACATACATATATGTATGTATATGTTATTTCTTGCATGCATAACTACATACATATGAGTACATACGAAACCAATCCAAAAATAAAAGAGTATAAGAGTATAACAGGTTTATGTCAACGCTGCGTAACACTAACAGCAGCTTAACAGTAACAGCCATTAGTATGACGCCTTAGGAAAAATAACTAATTTTGCACTCTGATATTATAACTCGGCTTACGGAATTTTCACAGAAAAGTATAATATATGAGCACGAAAATTTGGTTTCAATTTTCGGCAAAATCGCAAAATGTACTTTTTAATATTTATTTTGACCTATATTTTTTTAAGTAGGTATTGCGCAGTACCATGTTAGCATTCATTTGAAGGTATTCAAAAGACCTCTTCAACGAGCATTTTTTGAGGTTTTCCCATCAAAAACCGCCATTTTGAAAAAAGTTTCTTAATTTTTTGTGTACTAAAATCCTGTAAATGTTTGCTTTTCTAAAGGATTCAAACAAACAAACTATTTCATAAACTCGTCAAAAATTTCTAAATTTCATAACTTTTGAGTGGGTGGACCGATTAACCCGATCTTGGGCTCGTTGGACTCGTCTTGGCGTCAAGAATAAATAAAAAATAAGTTTGAGGTCATAGCGCCCCCATGAGCTCCAATACCGCTAAAGGTGGGTATTTTTCAACCCCCTATATTTCGGACTGTGGTGATCCGATATTATATGTTTTAACATTTTCTGGAAGTATGTTTCAAGACATTTTTAATGGTATATAACACGTTTTGATCGGACTTACTAGTAAAAATTTAGAAATTGCGTGTATAATATAGTGCTCGTGCTGCAGCCACTCTGAGGTGGGCTTTCGTCACTTGCGTGGACTACCGTCCGTAGTGATAAGATGCTTTTTGTCTGCCTTTGAACATATGCATAAGTACACTACGCAGAAGTAAATATTTTTCTTATGGCCTGGTCACACGGTCTTATATTTACATCTCATATTGCTACAATAGTCGCGCCAACTCGTGTGACCATGAAGAAATGTATCTTGTCAGCAATGTAGCGCAACATTTTTGGAAATAGCTCCGTTTCTATTTCGTGTTAGATTTGATTCTTGTGAATTGATGCCAAAAGTAGGAAAGTGCTTTTAAATACTCAAAGTAAAAATCAGCTGTTTTACTTCTTTCTCTGCACTTGTTCGTCGCAGCAACCATTTCTGTCACCAAATGCTCGCGCACGACTTTCTTCAGCTTTATGATATTTTATTTGAATTTTATTTGCTGCATAAATTGCTAATATAGCATAAATTTCTGCGGTTTTATCCATTTTAGACTAGTGTTATAAATGCGATTTTGCTGCCACTGGTTAACACTGAAAATTTAACTGTCAAATCTCATGCCCCAAATTTGACCACAAAGTAATATTTTTATGTTATATTTTGACAGTCGAGTGAAACAAAAGTCGGATACCATGACACGAAAAAATTTGACCGTGTGACCAGGCCATTAGAAAAAAATAAAAGCGACAACGGATCTTTGATTGTATTTCCATAAAAAGGATCTGGTTTTAAAAAAAATATAAAATACTGGTTCCGGTTCTCAATTTGTATCGGCTAATTTCGGTTAACGGTTCCGGTTTCATACCTTGATAACGATAATTCCGATAAAATAAAATATACAGTTCCACATCGAACCACTAAATATAGCCCCCATACAAATATATAGGTAGTTGAAATAAAATCGTTTAGACTGGGTACACGGTATATTGTAGTCGGATACACCTATCATTATATTACATATCATCGGTTGTTGTTGTTGTTGTTGTAACA
>JAWNNQ010001684.1:0-18203 GCA_035044765.1 Leucophenga montana | reverse complement strand
ATTTTCTAATAAGTAGATACATATAATCACCGATTGCTCGGTTGTTTTTTTTTATAATAGTACATAAATTTTTCGATAATTTGAAAATTTAAGTTTGCAATAAAATAAATTTTACACATCGTAGCAAGCATTGTGTTTACTGACTGTCAAAAGCATAGTTTTTCTTGACTGCCACAGTCATAGTTATTCCTGACTGCTTGCTTATAAAACAGTTTTGTTAAGCAAAAAAGTAAAAAGGAATTCGATAAAAACTTTTTGTATTCTAATCGCTGTTGAAAAAATTTACATCGCGCGGTTATAGAATTGTTGTTTGTACTTAAAGTCAAAAAGTTTCGGAAATCGGGATAATGATTAAAGAGTTTACACCTTCGCCGATGGTCGATGCACCAAATCATGAAGCACTCACTTCAACAGCGTCGCCGCTGCTAAAATATGATTCAGAAGTTGTGCGCAGGCAGCCACAATATATAACGCCGGATGTTGAACGTCAGAGCGTACGATCCCAGATTTCAGGTGGACAGATCGGGACAGCGTGGCTGGTGGGAGGAGCCATAGGAGCCTTGGCCGGTCTATATAATGGCATAAAGATGTCTAAGCTGCAAACCGGTCACGTGCGACGCACTATGATTTTCAACCACATATGCAAACAAGGACTTGGCACAGCTAATACACTTGGCACACTCGCAGTACTCTATTGCGGCTCTGGACTCGCTTTGGAATTTTTGCGCGGCAAGGACGATCATGTTAATACTATATTCGCTGGAACATCCACTGGACTGATCTATAAGTCAACAGCGGGACTGAAAAAATGTGGAATAGCTGGTGCTATTGGAATGGGATTATCTGCATCCTATATAACGTATATGTTGGTAGTAGAGGGTGCTGATAATAAGAATGTGTAAACGTAACGAATTTGTATAGTTATTATCAAGTTAGCAGTCAAGGAAATTATATTTTTACATAAAAAAAAGTGCATGAAAAATCAGACTGTGCTTGAAATGACCAAACGGTCAAAAATATAAATAATTTATTTTTATTTACAAAGTTGCCAATGTACACTCTGATATGATCGGAAGGAGTGACATCACTTATACAGGATGCAGCAGTATAACTTCCATTTTTGCAATGCGCGCCATTCAGGCTGTCGGGATCGTGGCGGAGCGGAAGTAATACCAATCGTTAGGCGTGGTTCTTAATTTGTACTTCCAGATCATTCGGCATCATGCGTTGGAACAGAGAGGAGCGTACGTTTGTCGTCGAGGCCTACGTTTCGCTGTTGTAGCTGTTATTTTCTACGATTTTTACTTGAATGGATGCGTTAACAAACAAAATATGCGCTACTGGGCTGACTTAACTAGGAAGCATTGGACCGTAGTTTTATTTTTTTTTTTGAAGAAAATGAGGTCACAATGACAGTGAATCCAGACCGGTATGTAAACATGTTGTAGGAATTTCATTTTCCACTTAGGGGACATTTGGTACCAACAGGAGGGAGCAACGGCTAAAATTTCAAGAGCATCGCGTGCATCTTGCATATTGCACTCTTAGCTTAGTTTGGGATGATTAGAGCCACAACTATTTGCGTTTTTTCCACAATACAGTGTCAAGCGTCATTAGTGACCACACTAAAAGACTATTCACACTCTATTTGTAGAGTATTAAGAGTATAAACAAATTTTACTATCAACCAAGCATATATTATAAAAGGTATAATTAAATGGAGAAGTTATAATTAAAATGTTAGAGAGATCATTTAAGTATAAACCATAAAGTGTCAAGCGTCATCAGTGTTAAATTATTCTTACACTGTCAACTCACTTTTCATAAAGTTCCGAAGAGAAAGCATGCATTCGCCATATCTATGCGAAGATATATATGAAGTAAGATTGTACGGTGATTTAATAAACTTGTGTTAGAAATTGCATATCGTAAAGAATGTTATGAATCAAATTTGGTATTATCAATTCATAAAGATTAATACAACCCCTTCTCTCCGCACATCCGAACATACGACTCTTAATCAACAAAAGACTTTTCGTCGTGGGAAACATTTTTGTGTGACCATGGCTATCCATCATTCACCAAATCCAAATCCATCATTTTGCCAAAAAAAAAAACTACAGTTTTGAAAAACGAATGATGCAGAAGTGAAAGATATTGAAGCTAGGTTTCCATAGATGTACAAAATTTCTAGATATCTCCCAGTGAGATTTTATGTTCAAAGATAAAACATGGCTCAAATTACCGGTCTCTGGCCTATGACACTAGTTGCTATGTTTAAGCCAGACAACAGGAAACCGTTGTGAATCACTTGAAATTTTGAAACAACTAACACGGTTTTCATTAGTATTCTTAGGTTTCCATACAAACTCACCGCTCAATTCCGAAATCAATTTCGAACCGAAAACAATAACTACCCTTTGTGAAGTCAGTTGGAATTTATTTCTTAAGTTGTATCATCACCATGGCATTAAAATCCTTAAGAGTGCAGCGTATCAAAGTGTCGTTTTCATCAAAGTTAAAGTTTTTTTCGTCTTATAAAGATTTTTTTTTCTATTTTCGTTTTTTTTGTTAGCTATCAGTTATCCTGTGTGCGCAGTGGCTCCAACACGCCTCATCCCTCAAATAGCTGCTGTATCTTGTGCTCGTGTATGCAGATAAGCCCTGCATGACCATTTTTTATACGCTGACAATGCCATTTTTCTCGTCATCATCAGTTGTCAATCGGCATTTGTCAAATTCAAAGTTGTTTTTGTTTTTTTTTTGGTTTTTTTTTTTTTTTTTGGATTTTTTGTTGTTCATTTTTATTTTCTATGCCATCATTTGTTGTTATATCTTGGCAAGAAAAAGGAAGAAATAGAAGGAGTGACATGGAATGCGTGACAATTTGGCAGAAATTTCCTGAGATTGAGACAACAAGCAACCATATCGGACAACATTTGTAAATCTTTGCATGAATCTTCATTTTCCCTTCGTATAAATACATTTGATTGGCGTTCTGTTCATTTAAGTATCTTCCAGTTACTTTTCTGCTGGTCATTTTTGCATTTTTCTTTGTTAGTTTTTGATTTATTTTCCTTCGTTGTCGTCATGGATCATTTAGTGTTAGATTCATTAGCCACTCACATTCTGTGCGAACGATTATGCAATTCGGAATTATCGCTGTGTAATACGATAGGTTTTCACATTCTATGCTATTCACACACATAGTATGAATAGTATTATAAACTTTTCACAGCGTTTAGAGTGCATTGAAGTAATGATGGAAGACATCATAAACTAAATAGATGGACATACGTAGCAGCACGATGTCCGACTGTTCGTCTATTTGTCTCGTGTCATTGGCGATGCGAATTTGTTACTTAGTTTTCGAGATAACGATCTGTGATTACGTATAATATTATAATATTAAACAGCTTATATAACTATAATACTACGTTTGTAGGCAAATCCTTTGTTTTGTGAAAATAATATCGAGATCGAAAGTTTTGGTGAGCGTTTTGCGAAGAGAACTGTCGATAAGTGCAGTTGCTCACGAAAGACTTTGAAATAGCATTTTCCGCTGTTTGTGACAGCCGAACTTTCCTTCTCGATATTTCAATAAAGATATCCTTGAAGCTTTCAAATATAAAAGACCGACAGACGCACTGAAATCAGGTGAGTGCCAAAATTGACCTTAATTGAAATCGTGTGACAAGTTGGAAGTAGTTATTGGCGCTCGTTGACTGCAATATGATGCAAGTTTCTGCATTATTTCATGACCATGGATGAAACATGAATCCATCGGAACACATCAGTGGCCAAACAATAGTTTAATGAGTGAGTATACGCATCGGCCCGTACGTCTGTCTGCCTTTCAAGTCTGGTTTCAATGGCTGTCAACCACAAACTTAATGATGCAGATTACCCAAATAAAAAAAAAAAAACATTAGTTAAAAACTACAAGCACCTTCCGAAGTCTGGTACTTCTGGAAGCACGCTCGAACATGATCTCTCAATGCGAGATCCACACCATTGACTTCTACGCCTCCTGTGGAGACCAATTGATCGAAATGAGATTAGTTGGCAAGAAATGGTTCATTATAACACTTTATATGACCCAAAAATGTGCTGGGCAACTGTCAACTGAAAGAAAACTTCAAACAGCACTGAAAATAAACTTCAAAAAAATAAAACAAATAAAAATTCTTTATGAAAAATATAATTTGTTTTCGATTTGCATTGAAAATTTAAAACATTTGAAATTTGAATTTGTGTGTAGCTTGAATTAATTATAAATTAATGTAAAATATTTCTATTGTACATTTGAACTGTTACCGAAAATATTAAATGGATCTTTGAATATATGTTGCGGCCACTTGCAATTCCCAATTTGTCGTCTATTGCCGTGCATCTCCGCTGTTTGTTTGTCTAGTCAATTTCCAAATCACGTTTGCCCCTTTCTACCTTATTTTCCTCAATTGCATCCTGCTCCGGGAATTGCATAACCATGAATTCCGTTAGATCTTTAATGGTCTGCTGTATGGCAGTGAATAGTATTTCAATATCATCGCCGCTTAGTTCAATCAAAATATTGAGAATGGTGCCCTGCCAAAACAACAAAAACGGATGCAGCCATTTCCGATACAATGTCATGCTGCCATCCGTTTGCGGCGACAGTATCCAGAGAATAAACGCTATCTTGAACTCAATATAGTTGGGTAGCCACCAAAAATACTCATCTGTAAAGCACTCCACGGCCATCAGCGGACAGAGCACGAACCAGTATTGCAACCAGTATCTCAGTTCAGCCGAATTTTTACTCTCAAATGCCCGCTTGACTGCAAACATCGGATAGGCAAAACCCAGCAATTTAAACAGCAGTGGCGCGAAAAGCGATACCATTTTCATTGCAGTATCACTTTCAGATTTTATACACGATCTTGGAAAATTTTCGGTTCCGTGTTTTCTATTACGGGGGAAAAAATTTCCTTTAAAAATTTTTTTCTCACTTTATAGCGAACGAATGTAGTATATTCTCGCAAAATAAAACTACTTTTTTATTTAAAACGTAAAATCCAAGGACTGTGTAGTTATCAAAAATGTTTATACTAAAAATTTAAACTTCTGTTTTTGTAGCTCAATGAAGACTTGATATACATACGACATCTCGATAATCTGAATAACTTCGTAATCGTAACTTACTCACTTACAGACTTGACGCGGCGCTACAAGCGTTTATCAGCGATCATCATGGCTGCACGTAGTAAGGCGCAGCAGCCGCTCTAGTACAGTACGCGCTGTTGCCAGTTGTTGTGAATGCCAAATTTGCAGAGGTTTTTGCAATGCATGCTCGGATACACTCTCTGACGTCGATCTTCAATTAAATTTGAATTCCCCATGTAAACTATTCGTGTTGAAACGACGCTATACAGTGCAGTCGCTGGATTATGTCACCCTTATTATATATATCTTCTACACCTCGTGGAGTAATAGGTCTAAATATCTGTCGAAGAATCTCTCTTTCGAACAGTTCCAAAGACGCTGTATCCGATGTTGTTAGGGTTCCGCTTCCTATATATTTTGATTTATAATTTGCTTGTTGAGCACAAAGTTACATCGAGTAGCTGATCTCCTGGCTGACATCCTTGTTGCTGAATGTCTCTGTTCCCTGGTAGACAAAGTTTTCTAGAAGACTGAAATTGAAATTCTTCATACTCACACACCGTTTGAGATACGAGAATGGTTTGCGAGTGGACACCAAGTAATTTCGCTTGTACTGTGAGACGTCCCTGTTTGTTGATCTTCGCGAGCTCATTGCCTTGGTTGATGGCAATATCATCAGCATATGCGAATAGCCTAATTTTCTATAAAAAATCGTGCCTGACTGTTCTACGTTTGGGCATCGGCGTGGGATGTACTTTATCAGAAGATTAAAAAAGTAGCACAGTAAAGCTACAAAGTGTCTGAAACTTGGAAATAAAGTGCTCGGAAACCTTTTTTGCTACTAAGCTGTATGTGGGAGGTAGCGCCATCATGTAAAGTCAAACGATCTTTGCCTGTATAGTAAGTTCAGCCTTATAATCGACAAATAGGTCTTTGTGTCTGTGTCTTTGTTGTACTCATGGCTATAATTCAGGATTTGTCCCAGATTGAAACTTTCGTCACTGGTCGATCTATTTGGTTTGCTTTGATTTGGTGCGGCCCTGTCAGTGCAACTGTGTATGACTCCAGCTGTGTGCAGCCTGTACTGAGAATAGTATACTGAGCCTAGTTCGGTTCTTGGTTTTGTTGGCACCTCGTATCGTTCACTCGTCCAATACACACGATGCTTTTTAGAGCCGCAATACAGTAAATGTAATTTATAGAGCAACATTACATTTACTGAATCGCGGTTATTGTCGAGGATATCGACCAGCTGAATAGTTGTAGTTTTCCTAGAGAGCGTCTTTACATTGCAGGTGCATACCCGTAAACCATGATTCTAAAATCGTTTCGCAATCAATAAGGGGACATATCCAAGGCTTGCTCTGTGTCTTCACTAGTAGATTTTTTTTCTTGTTGTGGTGCTGGCAACCCAACTCAGCGCTACAATGGTGAGTGATATTCACCATTCCAGTGGTTGCCTTCTCACAATTTGCTCACCTCAGTACGGAAGTTCAGTGGCTACTCAAGGAATACATGACATAATAAACATTTGTGAACTGCTTGGGTCGCATGCAAAGGAATCGTTTTTGGTAATTTTAAAGTGAAGGGCAATCAATAACTTGACCCAGTAAAACCTCTAAATGAATCACCCATTATACTGCATTGTTATACAGTATGCAGAACCATATGCATCCTTAATATTTAAAAAATTCCTTTGGCACACTTCACTCAAACAATTATATTTATCTCAAATTCCAATAATATTGTCAACGACAATTTTCGAGATTATTCGAAATTATTCGAAATTATGTATACACATTATTAAGGCTCCTGCTGGCAATAGGATTGCTGGCTAATTCGATTGTGATGAACTGATAATGCGACATTATTGCTCGGCATTTGTCAGCGATGCTCTTGGAATACACCCTTCCATCGATACGTCCAATCCATCTGGTCATGGATTGTCATAGTCGTTCATCATACATATAACAGCAAAGACAAGATGTATGGATGCTGAGTGAGTTGGAGTGAGCTGAGCTGTGGAATGGATGCACTGCACGGAGCCACGCCGTGAACCGTCGCCACGCTTCACGCTCCGATTGTGTAAATAATGAATGAATATTTCATGCGGCGACTAAGATCAAAAGTGTCAATAAAACAAAAGAATACACACGCACACACACACACACACACACACACACACTCTGACAAATACACAAACAAAATGGACAAACAGAAAGCATCAAGGAGCAGAACAGACACAGAACAGCAGAATAGCAGAATAGAACCAAAAAAAAAATCAAACAAAATGACAAAATTGAAGAACGTGACATAAATTACAAGTTGCGATATATGATAGTTATGCCTATATATAGTACAGAATCCACGAAAATGCTTAACAAGGATATACAAGGATAATAAAGAAAGTGTGAGCGTAATACAGCGGAATGGGATTTGCTGAGTGGAAGCGTTTGTCAGAAATATGCGAAAATGTGGGCAATTGATGAGCGAGCTGCCGCTGACAAAGTAAATCAAGAGAAATTAAATGAATTATTGCTGCAATAAATGCAGGCGAGGACAATATAAATATGTAGGGCGCAATACAAAAGGACACCCACAAACACAAACACAAACACAAACACAAACACATACAGCTTAAGACCGGCAATAGCATTTGCGCTCCAATTTGTCGATTTCAGGCTTTAGCAACGGCTCCGAGGCTACCACTTGGACTTTGATTTATTTCAATTGGTAGAACGAACACAGTACAATGCTGCAGTCTGATATACTCGACTGCAACATACGCTATACTCTTAATGTGGCGAAAGATCAATTAAGAGTTTTTACTGTTAGACCCAAGCTAGTCAATATATCATTTAAAGAGTTCTTCAAACGTACATTCTGAAAATTGTTAATACATACAAAATCGGATCACCAAAGCGGTATTGAGGCTCGTGGGAGTTCTGTCGCCATAAACTACAGAATGCATCATAATTAGCATGCTTGGAAATATGAACGTGTTTATCATTGTTTATATTCAAATTCATATGAAAGACAGCGCGTTTTTTACGGCCAACAGACTGATGAGCACTTTCGTAGCTGAGTTCGAAACCATTGGCTCTGTGGCTGGCTAAAACATTCGTTGTAACAAAAAATTTGCCGTTACTAGTATTCTCTCTTCGCATTGAGAATATTATGTCAAAAATATTTCTCAATATAAAAATGATCTTGATCCAGTTAGACTTAACATATAATATAATAATATAGGTGGCTAAATAGTATTTATATCATAAACAATTTTCTATATTTTCATACCATTCACACATAGTGTGAAAAAGGTATTATCAGTTTGTCTGAAAGTTTGTAACGCATTAAAGGAGCCATCGTAGACCCCATAAAGTATATATATTCTTGATCAGCTCGACGAGACGAATCGATCTAGCCATTTTTTGGGGACCAATTTTTATGCTATCCAGTTGAAATTTTGCACATATACTTCTTTTTATTCCAGTTTAATAGAGTATCAAGATTGACCTGACACGCCCACTGGTTGGGGTAGCCCCCATACAAACCTATGGTCCACTTTTGACTTTTTGTAAGAAAAACTTTTTTTATTAAAGTCAATATTAGGTTGAAATGCAATGTGGTGCCTTTTTATGGTCAGCCGCTTACCATACATAGACTAACGGGCGTGGCCCGCCCACTATTTGGGGTGGCTCCCATACAAACCTATGGTCCACTTTTGACTTTTTGTAAGAAAACTTCTTTTTTAAAGTCAATATTAGGTTGAAATGCGATATGGTGCCTTTTAAGAGACAGCCGCTAAACATACATAGACAATTGGGCGTGAACTGCCCACTTTTTGAGGTAGCCCCCATGCGAACCCAACGTGCAATTTTGTGCTTTTTTATGAAAAAATTCTTCATTTAGATCAATATTAGCTTGCAATTTGATTTTTTGGATTTTAATGGACAACCGCTTGATATACATATACAAAGGGGCGTGTCCCGCCCACTTTTTGAGGTAGTCCCATATAAACACACAGTTCACTTTTATGCATTTGTATGGAAAACGTCAATATCAACTTGAAATTCGATATGGCGGCATCTTACACATCTACTACATCACTTCATACACATCTACTAGTAAGCGTGTACCACCCTTTTTTTAAACCACAACTTTTATGTATTATAATACTATTTAAAGTTTCGTGTGAATGGTATTAGAGCTTCGGTTGGCGTTGCACAATCTCTACTTAAAAATTTTGTATTAATATATAAAAATTTGACAAGTACATTTTTGTGATTTGACAAAAATTGATTCCAAAAATTAGTGTTCATATATCGAGTGCTAATACGTTGTGAGATTGGACAAAGTTTGATTCATTATAATTTTCTGTGAAAATCATGTGCGCTGAGATATAGCATTGCAAATATCAGATTTTTCATTTGTTGCTATTTATATCGTTTACGTGGCTGTTGCATCTGTTATACACATCATGTGTGTTCATCTACATTAACTGTTATACACATTATACATACACATTATGTTGCAACTGCTATAAATATTATGTTTGTGAAAATTGTTTTCAATGTATTCATAGATATATCTATCCTTGTATAAATATGTATATCAAATATTAGATATGCATGCAATATAAATAACGGGTTATTCATTTAGAGTTTTTTTTTAATTTTTTCCACAGATCACGCGTGAGTAGTGTCATACTGTCTTCTTATTTTTATGCAGTATTGTTTGACAATTCATCATGGAAAGACTGACACCGCAACAACGTTTCCAAATTATTCAGTTGTATTACGAAAATCTGCGTTCTGTGAAAAAGTTTTTCGTACACTTCGAGCTACATATGGTGTGCATCGTCGACCTACCAAGCCTACTATTGCTAATAAATTTGCAATTTTGTATATCAGTGTACGTTATTGTATGATACTCCTTAGTAAGGAGAATATTGCGGCTGTACCGCAGAGTATGGCTGAAGACCATGACCTATCGATTCGACGCCATGCGCAGCATCTACTTGGCGAGTTTTACTTCAGGATCTTCTTCTAAAGGCTTACAAAATCCAGCTCATTCAGGAATTGAAGCCGCCAGTCAATGAGCTCTGTAACAGCTCAATGAAGATCCGCTGTTTTCACGCCGAAATTTGTTTAGTGATATTTTTGGCTTAATGGATACGTCTATAAACAAAATTGCCGCATTTGGGATGATGAGCAACGCGAAAAGATGGTCGAACTACCGTTACATTCACACAAATGCACTTTTTGGTGTGGTTTAGTGGTTGGTGGAATCATTGGTCCATAATCTTTAAAAATGAAGTCGGAGAGAACATAACAGTCAATAGCGAGCAATACCGCATCATGATAACGGACTTTTTGTTGCCTGAAGTTGAAGTCCGTGTTGTCGGAAGCCAACATTACTCGCGTAAATCGCAATATACCGGTAGCATTACTGGTAAGAGTGTTCGAAAATTCGACCTTCCGATTGGACCACCCACAGCGAAGTTTATGTTTTTGTGGTGATTTTTTTTTAGTATCTACAATTTAGTATTATTATCCGTGCTTGCATCCTTCCTTTTTTGTTCACCGTATAGCTTTCACTACTTTCAAATGTGAAATGAAACAGCTGTACGCAGTCTTAATGGTAAACCATATGCAAAATTGCGCCGGTATCTATCAATGTACAGTGTTAGTCAAACACTTCATGCATCTGCTCTATGAAAATGACTGACATCAAATAATAAAAAAAAAACACTTGACTAGGTAAAAACCCAGTGACGAAAGCCTACTTGCAACTTTCAAAACTTCTTATATCAGTTTTCTAACGAAATCTTTTAATTATTCAATTGCATTACTATATTACTGCACCCTGTATTTTTATATGTCTGGAAATATGTGAAAGTATGTAACAAAAGTTTAAAAAAACATAATTTAAACAACACAAAATATAACAAAAAGCAACAACAACAAAAAATCAACGAAGACAAAATAAATATAAGCTTGAGGATTGTAGACAGGATGAGCAGATTGAAAAGGACAACTCTGCTCTGCTCTGCTTGCTCTGTGCCGCTGTAGAAACAAATGAAGTCGAAGACGCAGCAGGAACAGCAGCGCCGCCAACAAGAGCAACAAAGCTTTTAAGGCTGCATACATTTTTAATGAAACGAAATGTTACCATTAAACATGCTTTGCTCTATCACATGTATCCCGCATCCTTTCGTCCTTCATTTGATGCTTGCTGCCGCCATCTTGCCTACCTTCATGCCCTGCCTTGCATTCGTGCTGACATTCCTTCCTTCCATTCAACTTTCATTCTTTCCTTCCTTCCTTCCTTCCGTGCATCCTTCCGTCCGACAGTTCGTGCTTCCGTTTGTCCTTCGCAGCGAATTGCTTGCACTAACATGCGTACATCCTGCGCCCGCAACACGTTCTCCTGCCACGCTTCTGCACCATATCATCATCGTCGTCGTCGTCGTCGTCGTCCTTGTAGCACTTGTTGTCATCGTCGTCGTCAATGTTGTTCTTCCTGCTGCCGTTACTGCCGTCGCCGCCGTCGACACCGCGTGTCCTGCTTCAATTTAAAGTTTTATTAATTTTACGCATTCTTCGCTCACGCGCTGCCACGCCTCTTTCCCCACCTTTCAACTCACAATCTGTCTCTCTCTCTCTCTCTGTCGCTCTTACTCGCCCTTTCGCATGCTATTTTCTTTACAGTTAACTCATGTTTTCCTTGATCCGCTCGCTCTCGCCATTTTCTCGCGCTATCACAATGCGTCCTGATGAGGACTTTTGTACTTTTTGCTTATTAAAAAATTTTCAAATTAATTTTTCCTGCTTACTTTCTTGCGTTCCCATTCATTTCCCCTCCTTTGCCGCTTATTTTCATTTTTCATTTTCCATTTTTTTTTTTTTTTGATTTCCTTCTTTTTACTCCTGCGCCAATAAAAAAATAAAGTTTGAACTGACTTTTCATTTATTTAATTTTATGCGCTTTTTAATTTATCATGAATAAAAAAAAAACATCATGGAGAACAACAACAGGCAATATTAATGAAGCATCCTTCTTTTCCTGCCTGGCCAACATATCCGATTTATAGTTTCGAAAATAAATAAGAAGAAAAATGGACAGAAAAAAGTAATTTTCGATCAACTTCGAAGTCTTGATAGCCTGCACATAGCACTGCAAAGAGTATCAATTAATCTATTCATTTCGAAACCAACTTGAAGTTTTTGTAGCCTTAATAAAAACAACTGAACTATTAACGACATCTTTCTTCTTATCGATACTGAGTTTGTTTTTCTCTAAAATCGAAATTAAATCTCCAAAATACTTGAAGGCTTTTCAGTTTTTCTCGTACTTAACATCGTTAGGTGATTATGAATTGTGGAAGGGAAGTGCATTGAGTGCACTTTTAATTCTAACTGAACCGCCTACTTTGTAGATAACTCCATAAACCTATCTACGTAGGTAATCCAAAAGCAGAGTTAGTTCGATGCTATAAACTTCTGCTTTATAAACGCTTCATTGATCAGAGAGCCAGAAAAATGCATATCGTCAGTGAACAATAACTCTTAAAGAGTTGAAAGAGAGTTTAGATAACTATACTCTACTTAAGGGATCTGACTACAGACAAGTCTTCGAGCAGACACTACTTCTAAAGTCAAGTTCACCACCCTGCTGGTAAGCATGGCAAGACTAAATGCAAGTAGGAAGATATCAACCTGCCAGAGCATTGATGACAAATTCAGAAGGGACATTCTTAAATACACCTTCTATCTATAACGAAAAAAATGTTTCAAGGATGTCATTTGACTTCCAACAAGTTTCCAAAATTTTTCCAAACAAGATAATGGTGCACAGTTTCTGTAGATTTTACATGTTTCGATTTAGACAGCAATGAGATGTTCATGGTTTGACTGATGTCTCCATAAGTCTTTTAGCCATTCCAGACTTTCTGATGACACTGATCATAAATTACCACAGGTATATATGTAGTCCTAAGGATTCTTTACTGATATCCGTTCAGACTCCGTACTATCGAGATTTGGTGTCTTGTACAGAAGAGTGTGTCCGCATAAAATTGCTTATATTTGTCGTCCATACAAGGAACTTTATCTTTTACTCCTCACGTCAATTTACAAAATTGCTGCATTTGGGCTGATAAGCAACCCGAACAGGTTCTCGAACAACCGTTACATCCAGAAAAATTCACCGTTTGGTGTGGTTTATGGACTGGTGGAATCATCGGTCCGTATTTCTTTAAAAATGATACCGGATAGAACATAACGGTCAATGGCGAGTGCTACCGTATAATGATAACGTACTTTTTGTTGCCTGAAATCCAAGCTCATGATTTCAGCAATACGGTGCTACAGCACACACAGCGCGCTAAACAATAGCTTTATTGAGAAATCATTTTGATGAGCATCTAATATCGCGTTTCAGAGCTGTCAACTGGCCGGCTAGATCGTGTGGTATCACACCTCTGGATTTCGATAAGCCAGCTAGGATTCAAGACTTGGAAGTCAACATTACTCGCGTAATTTGCGAGATACCGGTAGCAATGCTGGAAAAAGTGATCGAGAATTGGAATCAGAAAGGACCACCTACAGCGCACTCTCGGCCAATATTTAAATGAAATTACCTTTAAAAAGCAAATTTCAGAGATGGTTCTTTCGGGTCAATAATGAAGTTCCCGAAAGCCAATTAAATTTTAAGTTTTATATATTAAACTTAAAAAAACCTTTAAATGAATCACCCGTTATTAACACCCGTTATTAACACAAGCAACGCGAGCAGTTAGCGCCTTTGCGCCTTTGCGCGTTTGCTTGTGATGACGACGCGATTCGATAACGGTTCAAAGATAACTCTGATTTTATACTTCTACTTCTGATAAGCGATCTGAGTTAAATTCTACAATTCTACATTGGATGATAAACGAGATTAACCGCCAGCACCGAGTGCAACTTTAGTTCGATTAACGGTAGCAATAGAAAAAGTGCATATGAAGTGGTGTTCTTAAAGATATTCAAATGATCCTCACAAAAAATAAGATTTAATTGTGTGAATGAAGGGTACAAAAATTATTATTATATTGAAAGGACTCACATTCGACTGATGGCTAAATGAAAAATTCTCTATCTTTATTAAAATTAAAAATCAAAACAAAAAAAGAACGGACAGCGTTTGAACCAGAGGACAAAAGCCAAAAAGAAGAATATAAAAAGAAAAAAAAAAACCCGAAATCCGTTAGACAGGACTAAAGGATGCAAGCAAAGAAAGAAAGGCCACAGCGCACATTCTGACACTGAGGGACGCCTTGTGCACTCATTGAGGTCCATAAAGCTTTTAGCGAGTGAAACAACGCACAGCATATTCAAAATGGAATGCAATAAATTAATTAAAGTGAAGTGAAGAAATCAAAAATTATTTAAGCCAGACATTCATTCCTTGGGATATATCTGCCTTCTTTTTTGTTTTTTTTGTTATTTTGTCGTCCTTTTTTCCCGCAATGATTTCGTTGCAGCAGCCGACCAACGCGCGAAATCACAGCAGGCGTTTTGATGAACGGATTTTTTTGTATGTCCTGGCTGCGCTTGTTTGCTCATTTGCGTCACATCCACATCCTCAAGATGATGAAGTCTATAAAGATATTGCGGTCGGGTATCGAAAGGGCAGCATTCCATGAAAGTCGTAGAAAAAAAAGAAGAAAAGTGAAAGAAACAGAAAAAAAGAAAGAAGAAAAGGTCTAAATAAATGAATGAATAAATAAAAAGAAATCATGAACCTAGGTCGTCTGCAAATAGCGCCATAACTCCTTTTAACACTCACCCTTTGCTTTGCGGTCAAAGTATCAAAATGGCGTCTGAATTTATGCAACATTATTTTTCCATTGCACGCCTATTTTCCGTGCAATATTTATTTGTGACTGTCACTTTTGTCTTTGCACAGGATTTCCGGTTCAAGTGCAGCACTTGGCCGCTACGTGTTGTATACGGCACTGAAGCGTTCGAGTTCGAGTTCGAGTTCGAGCTGAACTGAGCCGGACTCGGTCACTTGGTTAATAAATGCCAAACAGCTGGCAATGTCCTTCAGCGTGTTTCAGCTATGAGTGTGTGTGTGTGTGTGTGGGTGTACGAGTATATGAAGGCTACTGGTCATTACCACAGCAAATATTCATGCACATTTATTCGTTTCCACACTCCTGTCTCGTCCAGTCTCATTCGTTGGGTCATTCATTCATTGTATTTTGCATAAAAGGCGCGCGCTTCATTTAATGCCTTCATTCATTCATGAAACGCTGCGCGGATTTTATGCGCTACTCTATGCCTCTTACTTAACTTGTCTTCTTTTATTTTCCTTTTCTTTTTACTATAATTTTCTTTGTTTTATGCTGGCACTTTTTATACCCTTCCGATAGTGTGCAAATAAGCTTATTATCAATTTTCCACAATGCTTGTAACACTGTTCAACATTGTTTGGTTTGAGAAGTCCTGTTTAGTTAGTAGTGGTCTACTGAAGTTAATTATAAGCGCTAACTATATAGCGCTAACTATATATTTAAAAAACCCTGCCAACTTTCTCATGCAGATGCTGCATGTTATTTTTTTCAGTTTTTAAAATTCTGTAAAATAAAAAGTAACTAGATGGCGCTAACAGAGCTAGAAGATGTTGATGACCAATGATGACCAATCGTATTAGTTCTACGATATGCCGTCTAGATGGCGCCATTTTCGTATAGTATTCAAATAGTAGAGAAATAACTATATTGTGCGCGTAGTAGGCGTGGCATCCAAACATGTTTTAATAATTTTTCTAAACGAGTTCATACAAAGAAAAAAAAACGGACGGACAAAGGTCTGTCCGCTCGACATTTGGTGCTGATCAAGAATATACCTGTCTATATATGAAATTATAATATGAATAATAATTTTATTTGTTCGCCCTAAGGACTCAATACGTTTGAACTGCATGTGGCTCAAATTGCTCTTGATGAACTAACAAATGTTCAGAGCTAAACTCTAGCTTAACAAAAGCTAAATTGGTAAAAGATTAAAATATTTAAAGAACTTACAGAACGTAATATAAAATTCAAAGGAACTAACGGAAAATTTAATTTCCTTACTATTTGAAATGTTTCGCCTAAAATGACTCCTTTTTGTAACAGTTAACTAAGTCGAATCAGAAGTGTATACAGACTATTAAGCTTTTTGGGAACTTACTGGGATGCGAGCAAGGGATACATGTTATAAAGGCTTTTCCATTGAGAGTGTCTAAACTTTAAAATTCAATGACAAGAGTTTGTGTGAGATTTGACACAAAATAAAGTACATTCAATGCCATTATATATTGATATCATGATATCATTCAATGAGACTCTGTGGCATGGTTTACAGCATTCGATACAAGAGGCTCAATTTTCTGGGAAGTTTTATTGTTCTGGGAACTTTTCTTGCAACAAATCCAATGTAACGAATGACAAATGCATACAAATTGTCAAAATAATTTAGCGAAATCGAGCTTGGGTTAGTTTAGGGTACACTCGATTATTCTTATCCTGATCTATATACTTGACTTGTCAACCGTGCCAAAATATTTTAGATGTTATTCAAATCCGATGACACTCTAAAGTCCAGGTCACATGTGCGCGAACCGGGTTAAAGGGGTTGGTTTCTTCTTTATTATTAATTTACAATCTATCAATAAGACAATATGTAAATTAGTTGAAAGTTCATAATATAACAGAAATAGCTGTACTCCAGTGAGAACAGCTATTATACTCAAAATTCTATAATTAAGAGTTTATTTACAATATATACAAAATTTAATCTCTAAAAGGTAAATCTAACACATGATTTCCTTTAAGTCTTCGAGTTGTATCGCTATTATCTAGTAGGCCTATTGCCAAAACATTTAAATGATCATGTAGTCTCTCAACATACCTTGTGCTTATTCTACGTATTTCATCTTTAATGTATGGAATATTTAAATCTTTGTGAATTTGGTCATTAGCCACAAACCAGGGGGCGTCAACAATAAGTCTAAGCGTTTTGGACTGATATCGTTGAAGAATTTCAATATTTGATTGGCTTGCAGTTCCCCATAATTGGATAGCATATGTCCACACTGGCTTTAAAATAGCCTTGTAAAGCCGAACTTTGTTCTCCAAACTAAGCTGAGAGATACTTCTGCCGCAGTGTCTTTAGATGCAATTATAGCTGTATCATCAGCATAAGTGGCTACTTGAACATCACTGACAAAAGGAAGATCGGCAGTGAATATTGTGTAAAGGACAGGTCCCAGAACATTGCCCTGTGGAACACCAGCATGGATACTATATAGTTTCGATGTTTTTCCTTCCATTTGAACATAAAAGTGTCGATTGCTTAGATACGATTTCAATAAGAGGAAAAATGGAGCAGGAAGCAGTTTTTTCATTTTATATAACATGCATGGATGCCACACTCGGTCAAATGCTTGTTGTATATCAAGAAATACTGCCGCAGAATACAGTTTCTTCTCGAATCCACTTGTAATTATATCCACTATACGATGACATTGCTCTGGAGTCCCATGAACTCTCCTAAACCCAAACTGATGTTCCGTTATTATATTGTATTCATCCAAAATTGGTAACAATCTACTCATAAGTATTCTTTCGACTACTTTGGAGAATGTCACCAGCAAGCTAATAGGACGGTAGGACGAGAGAATATTTTCAGGCTTGTTTGGTTTTGGAATCATTATCACCTCCGCACATTTCCATTGTGTAGGAAAGTGATCCAGCCTCAAAATCGCATTGTAAATTAGTGCTAAAAATTTAATACACTTTTGAGAGAGCATTTTCGTAACTCGTCCGTCTATTTTATCATAGCCTGGTGACCAAGATTTGAATTTGGTTGAAATGTTGAGTGTAAATGTTGTGCAAATGCCTCAACCTTAGCTTTGGCGGTTTTACACCATTCTCCATTATGGTTACGTATAGCAACATTTCGTTTTGCAGGTCGTTTTAAATATTTGGTAGCTCTCCAAAGGCTGTATTCATAGTCTTTCGTGTT
>JAWNNQ010001682.1:0-42282 GCA_035044765.1 Leucophenga montana | reverse complement strand
CTCGATTGGAAGCATATGTACATTTATGAAGAGCATTACAAAATTTAGTGCTACCAAAGTTTAAATTTTACATATTTTTTAAATAATATTAATGCTTTGTAGTACCCAGGATGCAGCATTGAACATCTTATAGTACACGAACTTATTTTATATGTCAGACCGAATATAGTTCGAAACTCAGACTCATATATATGCAAATTGACAAGGGACATCGACTGTCTACTTAGAAATTTTAAATTGTCGTATTACAGATTTTCTTAAAGAATGCCGAAAAATTATGCCCAGAGCCCGTAAGGTAAAACTGTGTATGTATTAGAAGGGTAAGAGGGGTAAGGGAATTAGAATGGGAGGTAGGGGAAGGATGGTATTTATAGGGGGCAGGGGAAGTTTGGTAGCGGAATGGGAGGCAGCGTAAGGGTTCAAAGGGAGAAAGGGGTAAAGGTAGGAGCGGCAGGGGGAATAGCAACAATGCGTTAACTTCGGTGGAATAGATTTAGAAAATTTGAATATAATACAATTTTTTTTATATTGTTTCGTATGAAATTCGCCTTTTTAACGGTCTTAGGCGAGAACACAGGTCGTTTGAAAACTTATGCAAATATACAATTTATACAATGTCGTTACGTTTACCTGGATTCACCTAATGTATTGAAAAAAATGTTTATTACATTAATAATTGCTTAAATTCAAACACGTTCTATGCATCAAAAAAAATACTTTTGTATGACAGCCTTCTAGTGGATAAATCGCGCTAATTTTTGAATTTGAATCAAACTAATATTGTAAAAAAGGATGGAATAGGACGGTGAGGAATGCACCGTCAGACAGACGGACATGGCTCGATCGACCCGTCTTGTCGCACTGATCGTGAATATGTATACTTTATGGTGTCTCCGTACTACTTTTAATACTATTCAAATATTGTGACTAAATTATAATACTACTCAGTCTAACAAACTCTGTGTGAAGAGTATAAAAAGAAGAAAAAAATGCTATCTTTATGGGGATGAGAGTTTAAATTCTCTTCAGAATTATAATAATACTAGTACAATATTCACTATTATAATTAGCGCCTTTGTCTTGTATACCTATACTATTAATGTACAGACGTCTTGCCTCGAATAGTTCCAGGATTATTGGGTACGCCGGTTTCCAGTAGAATCTATTTTGCCCCGTATCCTTTACGTATATAAGTATCAGTATCACACTACCAAAAATAGTTCCTGAGATTTTAACATTTCACTTTGGGGCTGGTGTAGCACAAAATTTCTCTCTCCTGGTGGATTTACTGTGTTAAGTTTTCTAATATGTAATAACATAGTGTTAGATATGCGCACAGCCAATCGCTCCTCTATCCCCTAAGTACAAGTCATGCTGCGTCCATGATTGCGTCTGTGCTTCAGTGTTCGTGTATGTATGTACATATTCGAACATATAGATGTATGAATGCTCATGCATATGCTCCTACATACATACATACATATGTAGTATATGCATTTTGGCTTGTTTCCATCCACCGCTTTGGCATTCGAACTTTGCGTGCAATGATTAAGAACAACATCAAGTGGCAATTAATTGACCAAAATGATATTTATTACAACTGCAATGGGTCAACAAAAACAACTCTAACATTGCGAAACAACAATATTATTCGTACCTTACCCTTGCTCCCAATGACTAACTCGATCCTATTGACTTGAATGCGGCAAGAAAATGCGCATATTGGGCACTTAGCGTGTTTGTTTGAATTGTATTGTACAATATCAAAAATGCAATCTACATACATATATACATATATATGCATACATACATACATATGTACATAAGTACATGGTATATGTACATCCCCAGTTGACCAAAAGTTCGCAATCACGCGAACATCCAAGTTAGGCTAACAATCTGCGAAACAAATTTTGGCTCTTCTGTTTTGCTATTCGCATTTAATTTGAAATTTTAGTTCTATAAGCATTAAAAGACCAAAAATAATTTGAATAATTACAAAAATGCAAAAATGATATGAAACGTATTTATTTTTGTCTAGGTGTTCCACCCAACTTTTTTTTGTTTTTTTTTTGTGTTTTTAAGTTATTTGTACCGAAATGGGTACACATTTTGGGAATGAAACCCAAATATTTTTCGAATAAAAACTATAAAACTTCCGCATGCGATCCGAAAGTGAAGGTTTGTGTGATATCGCAGCAAATGCCATAAGCTGAGCGTCAGAGTGTGTGCCTGCGGTATCCGTATACGATAGTTTTGCCTAAAAGAGATCCGGAAAACCGTTCGCCAGCGATATTGTTTGCGGATATTTGGTCAACTGGGTAATGCATATACACACACACATACATACATATTCTGTATGTATACATAAAAATAACATAAAAGTGTGAACATAAAAGTGTGTGTGTGTATTGTATGGTGTCTCATTGTATAGTGTTGTATATCCTTTTTAATTTCTGCTCTCGGTGCATTGCAAACATATTTTATTTTATGCATTTTATTTTTAACTTATTTAAAATGTTGCAAAAATACTTCCAAGTAAAAGCAAACGTGCACATGATGCTCATGCACTCAAACTCAATGTACGTATATACATACATACATACATATACATATATGTATGTATGTACATATGTACACAGGCGAAATGAAGCTTCAAATGACATATGATATATATATATATATATATATATATATATATATATATATATATATATATATATATATATATATATATATATATATATATATATATATATATATATATATATATATATATATATATATATATATATATATATATATATATATATATATATATATACATAGATAGATAGATAGATGTGTACATTTTTTTATAATATATATATATATATATATATATATATATATATATATATATATATATATTATAAAAAAATGTACACATCTATCTATCTATCTATGTGGTGTATGCCCACTCACATTGTTAAGTGCACACAAACAAGAGCCGCAAATGCATTTTCATTTTTGCTCTTGTCGCAATTTTCTTTTAACGGCAGCAACACCAATTTTCATTTATATACATATGTATGTACATACATACATAAATATGTATATATTTATGTACGTATATGTATGTTTGTATATAAGTTTGTTGAGTTGCAATTGTATTAGTGTGAGTGTGCAATATAATTGCGCATTAAAGTTTTTATTTATACAACGAACTGTTCGCTAACAACACCAACAACAATAAATGCACAATGGAAAGAACATCGTCAGTTCACTCGTCAAGTACGACGCATAACTTCCCCAACCCTTCTTTGCGTTTCAGCCGACAATTACATACATACACATGTATGTACATATGTACATATGTGATTATTACTTTTTTCCAATGGCCTTACTTTTTTTTGTGCGTTTTGATTTTGTTCTCGAGTTTTTAAGGTATTTAGATGCAAAAGTGCCTCTCATTTTGATTCGTTATGCTTACATAAAACAAAACAAAAACATATAAAAAAACAAAAAGCATTTTTGCTGAATACATGAATTGCAATTTTTATATTGAAAACGCTTGTCTTAACGCTTTTCTATATATGTATGTAAGTATGTATGTGTGTATGTATGTATGTATGTACATATGTATCACCCTCTCTATTTCATTCTTTTTCGTGCATTCATATACAGTGTCCTGACAATCCGCAACGTACCGCTCCTCCTCCCCGCACCATTTAACCATATTGCCACATTGCACATCTGTTGAGCAAATATTATTAGGTTTTGTATGGATTTCATAAAACTGACAAAACGTTGCACGCAAATCAATTTATTGGCCTATCTGTTAAGCCAGGGTTGCATATCGGAATCACTTGAAATGAATTTCTGGTCAGCGTATGAAAATTGTAGGATGTACACGCTGTAATCAGGAACATAATTATGTGTGTTCAGGACCGCTAGAAATTTTAATTAAAAATGTACCTAAATATTCTATAACTGAACTTAGATTTCAAACAATACTAGTAACACTCTTTATGTTGTAAGCCGTGGCAACCCTAAGTGTTGGTTGGTGTCAACTGACAGATGAGTTTGGCATTTTTGATCATATCATTATTCAGTAAGTTTCAGTAACTTGAAAGTTTTGTCTTAGCCAAAAAAAAAAAATATATATATATATGTACATACATATATAATTAACTCGTCAAAATTTGCTTGTGATGATTTATTAAGTTTTTCATGAGTCATACTGTGCGATTGAGGCAACTTTCGGTATTAGTTCCACCAGCACACATGAAATATTGCATGATCATTTAGCAGTGAAAGCATGGAAAAGTGTAATGTGTAAAAGATAATACGTATTTTGAAAAACAAAGGCGTTTCGGGTAGAGGTACGTACGTGGAGATTTCTCCATTTTTCCACTCTTACTGTCAATGTGTCGACTGCCAAATAATGATTTTCAGAACAACATACAAGATGTGAATCCAATTAATAATAGCAGATATTAATTGTATACTTATAACATTCCATGCAACCTGGGTTCAACCCACGCTCGATCCAAAATTTCATAAATTTTTAGTTTAAATCTTTTTAATTATTTCTAATAATTCAATGCGCAACAATATTATCCACAGCCCTCTATTCCATGTACAACCGTCAAAAAGGAGAAATTCATGCCATTCTTTAATCTATTCATACAAATGTATGGTATTATATATTATACTTATTTTTGTCCCGCGTTTATAAAGTATCCCTAACGATATGCAACCTTTTTGAATTGGTCCCCATACAAACTGACTGTTCACTTAAGTCTTTTTGTATGAAAAACATCTTTATTTAAGTCAACATCAGCTGATATACGTTATATCTATATATTAGGGGGTAGCCCCAATACCAACATCGACCCAAATTTGAAATTTGTAAGGAAATTTTTTTGGTTTTGTTGTTATTACACAACAAACGCCAAATTTGGAGTATCTTACGTAAATGCTAATTATTACACATAGGTCCAAATCGGGTCACTATAAAAAATTTATGAGACCATATTTGCACCCATTTTTTTGTGCTTAGCTGGCTACGCCCTTGTATCTGAATAAATAATATAACAAAGAAGACATCTTAGATCGAAGCTTTAAACGGTTAAGCATTCTAATACTAGTAATAAACCGAATTTCCATACAAAAAACCAGAAGTTGGGAGATGGGTTTGTATGGGCCCATTTTTTACAGTGGGATGTTGCAATGTGATTTTTATGCATCCCCTACCAAGAATTGCAATTCTATAAGAATGAACTCTGTAATCGAGTGGGCTCGACTTCGAAATACCTTGTACATTGTCTAAGGCTATTGATTTGAAACATAGATATGTATGGGGGCGTTATTCTGTAGTGGTTCGATCTGAACCTATGTGGGATATTATATTAGATTTGGCGTAATGTACACCAAATTTTGCGTTACTAGCTTAATTTAATACAAAAAGTTAAAAATGGTGGCCAGATTTGAATGGATGCTTTTACGATATACTCTTTCATCCTATTGGTACACGTTAAAAAACCAAAGGGACGTTTGCATAACGACACATGCATAAATGCAGTTTATTTAGTCGACGATGCCTCCCTTAAATCTTATACAAACTTTCAAACAAACTGAGTTTATTACGCACTGAGCAATTAAGAGGGCATTTCTCATAATCCCTTAGTAATAATCAAAAGAAAAAGTCGTCTTTTGTTAGTATCAACTATCACTTTAGGTTCGACTCTAAATTCATTTCGTGCCAATAAACAATTTAGAGGTTCAACTAAACGGTCTGAGGTTTTCATGTAAAATTTAATTCCCTAATCATATTTATCATTGTGAATATCCAAATATTTGTGTGAATACAAATTTTTTTAAATGTATTTTAAAAAATCAAGTAGAAAAACAAATAATTCTGCTTGGCGCCTAAAATTTTGCACGTTTATTCAATTTTCTTCTAAGTTTTTTTTTTCACATATCTTTTTGACAATTAAATCAAATTAAAATTAACTAAAAGGCCAATATTAGTATATTTTCCGTTTCTAAATTTTAGTAGCCGCTTTAATAGCAGCTTCTCTCATTACTAAATTTATTATTGACTTTTTGAAAAATCATTACTAAATGTTTATTAGAACGAAAATCATCCTGGTGTCGACTTTTTGAGATAAAGCTGACTTTAAATTTTTTCGTTTCGACGAGATGAGTTGATCTACTCAAGTGTGTCTGTCCACCTGTCTGTCTGTCTATATGTTGTTGCGCATTTTTTTGACACTCATTTTTAAGATATCCAGTTCTAAGTTAGCACATATACTTCTTTTCATTTAAGTTTAATAGAGTATATACTGTGACGGTCGGCTCACCGCACAAATTTCTTTTGAGTATTATAAGATTAAGTTGCAAATAATAGAATAAATAAGGAAAGATAAAGCAAAGAAAAGGGGAAAAATAGATACAATCAAATAGTATTATTAAGTAGGACTAATTAAATATAAAAACGCCCCTGAACCACAACTGAATACGCCCCTGTACGATAAACATGGAAAAAAACAATAATCTCATATTCAAATCGATGTCCCAAAGCTCGCGTTAAATACCTCCACAACAAACAACAGACTTGACACAATGATCGGCTTAGGCGATCGAACAACTCATTACGCTAGCAAAACAAGCCAGCCGCAGTTAAAAACGAACCCAAATGCGATCAATGTACGACCACGAACAAAACGGTACACGAGGAAGACATAAAGAGAAGAAAAATACAAATTGACACACACACTCCAGGCACTGGAGGGAATCCGTTACTCGCTTCGAGTATAGGAGTAAGTGAGAAGATCTGAGAATCCAAAGAGGCCAGATAAGGAAAGAAAAGCAAGCAAAAGCGCGAGCCTGGAAAAAGTCGAATTAGACTTCGGTTGATCGCAAATCAAACAATGCGATAAAAATCACTCGGCATCGAGCAACTGACTGGCTCAGACATATATACATACGTACATGAATTATTAAAGTCTTCTGGACAAAAATAATTAAAAGAAGGACACGACCAAAATGATTCGCAGCAACACCGTCAGGAATAACGGACAACAGCAGCAGGAACCGAGACACAGCAGCGCAGGTACAACGGACAACAGCAGCAGCTACAGCGAAGGGGTCGTCAACAGCACCAGAGACATCGCATCGTGAACCACGTGCAGTGAGTTTTTCAAATATTTTTATTACTAAGGAAATTAACACTGTTGATTAAAAAAACTAAGACTAATATTAATTTAATCGCACTGGCCCTGGCCTGGTATAATTAACCAAGGGGAAAAAGTTGATTCGAGACAAGTTAGTGACATTTCAGGATTTCCTAGGACAGCCATTATTTGAACACTAACCCTAATAACCCAATGAAAACTTTCTTATAACAGTAAATATCAACATTGAATTTAATATAGACGAATGGACGAATGCCTCACATATAGAAAAATAGATGTGATTACTCCATTTTAGTGCCAGCCCAAATACGAAGCCACCATCCACTTTTGGGATTTTTCATGAAAACTTTATCATTTGAGGCAAAATCAACGTGACATTTGACATAGTGACTTCATATGGACGGACGCTTCTCATAATTATCAAGGGGCGTGTCATGAAAAACTTCTTTAATTAAGTCAATATTAGCTTGAAATTCGATGTGGTGGTTTCTTATGAACGGCTGCTTCACATACATATTCAAATGGGGGGGGGGGGGTCCCGCCCACTTTTTGAGGTTGTCCCATACAAACACACCGCTCACTGTTATACATTTGTTCATATCAATAGTTCTTCAGTTAAGCCAATATCAGCTTGAAATTCAATATGGGCGCTTCTTATGGATAGTCTCTTCACATATAGTAAAAATTGGTTACTGCATTTCCATGCATGCCTTCTCAGAAGTGTCGAGAACAACTTATATATGTGCTTTCCAATCATTCGACCATCTGTTTCGCAAATATTATTAGACATTAAGGATGGATGATTGGATCTTATCAGTGATCACTCATAATATGAAATGGAGTTGATGATCATTTCTACTGCATCAATTTTACTTGTTTCTAAATTACATTCTATTTTTATATGTATTACAAAGTGACCAATTTTCAGAAAATAAAAAATGATCTAACACCAAAACATTCACACTTCAAAAACAAAGAAATTGCCAAGCAGAGTTGCAACAGCGCACTCGACCAAATACACAAATCTATGCGTGCACATACATATAAATGTACATAGATACTGCATACATATAAACATATACATATACTCTTACTCGTACATATAAGAAGTAAGAGCAAATGGGAGAAAAATGCTGCACTTTGGTGCATTTGACGTCATGCAGGAGGCGAGTAAATTATGCGTACAGCTTCAAGTGCAATAAAACACATTTTAATGGGAATTTAATGTCGAAAACATTATCAGCGCTACTATGTCTCCATGTGATTGTTCGTACACACATGCATACAGGCAAACATATGTGTGTGTTTGTGTGTGCATCTGTTAGTGTGTGGGAATGTAAGCACTGTATCTATGCGATTTCGGAAAGGGCTGAATCAGCAATGAAGCTGAGGCTGAAATGGCACTCAGCTCTGCGATTCCGGATTTCTTTTGCTGCAAGCGAAGCCAACTAAATTAGCGACAATAAGACCAGAAAGCGCCTGGAATGCATAAAAATCAAGTGAGCATGTGCGTGTGTGGGAAATTGCATCCAAAGTCCACTTTTACACTGTGGCTACTAATGGTGATGACTGGTGGCTTGCCTTGTCCTTCGACGTCCGCCACTGTCGAACGTCAATGTAGTCCAGTCAGTCGATGTGCAAGTGCACTTGAAGGCTTAATTCTTATCGCCTAGTATCCACGCGGACTCAATGAAATGTTGCAGCAAACAGCAAAAGGGCGGAAGTGGCGCCCCGCTCCTGAAACACCCGTCAAAAATGTGCGTTGCAAAGCGGTGCATGTCTGTGTCGCCAGTTCGCATTAGGAACGCTTCAGTGCTGGGCTGAGCGACGAAAACAAACGGGAATGCATAATGCAAAACTGGCCTCCATTGCAATGGTCATTAATGGCATCACCATCACCATCAACATCATCAGAATCCTGTCCTTGTGGGGTATGGAGTAACTGACTGTGGCGATAGCGCCGGTGGGATGGTATGGATTAGGGTGTGGTTGTGGATGTGGCTATGGCAGTGATTGTGATTGTGGCATTCGTACGTGCACTCGCATGCGTAATTTGCCGCTTATTAATATCGACAAGAGCGACAGAACAAATGCCACTTGCAAACATATCCAAACAATAAGCGAACGGAACGGATACACGCTTTCAACATCGGACACAGAGAAGCGGACTTTGATTTCTGGTTTTGCTGTAGCTCACATGCGTTCACCCCGCACCAAACACCATTTTGAAATTCTACAGATTTGCAGAAATGTTTTCCATGTCTCACATCCAACTGCAGTGTCCAAGAGTAAGTGTATCCGTGGCGCTGCAAAATAAATAATTTGAACGAAATATTACTCGTACTAGATATACAGATTAAATACATACTCGTACATATACAACATAGTCGGACAAACTATTTTATTGTATCTACATTGTACATGCAATCATAGATTTACGTATTCAATAGGTGGATGTTTGTTAAAGATACATTAGTTTGCTTCCATTTGATTTTTTTTTCGTTGTTTCATTATTTATCCTTAAATAAAAGCATGCATATAGATCAAAATTAAAGCCCTTGGGCACATCTTTAGATAATTATACTCTTCATATGTTGTGTTAATAGTATCAAAACTTTGTTATGCATTAAAGGTTGCATCGGAGGGCCAACAACGTTTATTGTTAATAAATTCTTCATCATCTCGAAGGAACGAATGGATTTAGCCAATTATATCTGTCCGCTCATCTTTTAAAATTTGATCTTGATTTGGGTATAGAAACACCGTGTTATACCAGGCTGATCATATACACATTGTCACGCTTACTGGAAGATATAGCCTCCACACAATCCATCGCACATTTAATGGTTTTGGTGTGGACTTTTTTTTATTTCTTGAACCCAATACAAAATCTTCGTATGACCAAATGTACCCACCCCCTGCCAGCGGCGAGGCATGCCACAGTCCACTCTTTAGAATTAAATACATGTAAAAATAATGTTGTTTATCTTTTGAAAAAAAATTTAAACTAGAACTGAATATCTTATTAATTAGATATTTCGCAGCCAGGCTTCTTCACCACAGAAATGCACCCCAAACGGATGTACCAAAGCTTTAAGCACTTTTATATGTGCTTAAAGCTTTGGTACAACCGAAGATATATTTTTTCTCATTTTGTTAATAAAGTAACCATACCCTCAAGTGTATGTAGTTGCATTTTTTTTTTGTATGAATTTAATTTTGCATTTGATTTTGGTATTTTGGTATTTGATTATGGTATGGTGTTTGCATTACGTATTTTACAAATATGTATCAAATAAATAAGTAATCGAAAACCACTAAGAACTAAGAACTTCTTGTCATTAAAATTTCATATCGGAAGACTTACGCTTGCATTTTCATATGTGATTGTGTATACAAAAGTTTTTAATTTCTATATATTGACTACTTTAAACGAGAAGAATACAATACAATACCGTTTCGTATTTGACAAGTAGGCTAAGAATATTTAGATATAAGTATGGAAAAGTTTTGTTGCATGACTAATCGAATTAAATTTTATAATATAGGCTTTATTTTTATACTTTTTATGAATTCAACTTAATAAGAATTGCACTTAACCAATTCCATACGTGTAAAATTTACCATTTTATCGAAATCATTTTCGCAAAATCTTTCCGAAAGTGAGAACCAGAACTAATATTCATTATTTCCTTTTTGTACCTTACACAAAATATCATGTATATAACGTAACATAGCGAAAGAGAAATCGAAGAACTCGTAAAGTAAATATATTCGTAATCAGGTCGACGAGGCGAGTAGATCTAGAAATCTCCATCTGCCCGTCACTCCGTCTGACGGAGCGAAAGTTGGGGGTGAAGCCTATTTTCTACAATTTCATCCCAACATTTTTTCTATCTCGAGACTAACAGACTAAATAATTACAAGTTGTTGGTTTTAATTACACTCATTAATTAATTAATCATTTATCATATTTCTCAGCCATGACCATTCTCAGAGTGCTGAGCTAATGAAGCACTATGGCCGTTGTGCATGACATGTTAAGCAAATTTTTTAGGGCTTCCTTAATTTATGCGTAAAACTGGATTTTCCTTAGTTGCAAACCAGATTTGTCTCTTTCTGCTTTCATATTGTCGAAACTTGAAATGGAAAAAACTAACAATTTCAGACTACTTCGTTCAAAATCCTACCTATTTTTATATCTTCTATATTCTTCTTTATCCCAAAACCATAAAAAATCTAAAATCGATCAAAATTTTACTGAATTATTGCGAAGACAAGGAACAAACTCGCTATTACGAGCAGCACTGTATAACTGATATGCGTCCATCTCGTGTATCGTTTCACGGTCTCTTTTTCCAATGCAACAACTATTTCAATTACACATTTTTTTAAACGCTTCTGCTTACACAAACACCGTGTTTCAGAAAATGGGTGAACATTTGGCACATATTGTCTTCGAAGAACGGATTGTTTTGAAAAGTTAAGTCTCGTTTGTAGTTGATATGGTGTTTCGGATTTCGGGAACGGTTTTCAAATCATTAGCGACAATATTTAGAGTGTGACTTTCACAATTACAATATAAAATTTTCAAAATGATTGCTTTAAGGTTTTCTGTGGATCAC
This sequence comes from Leucophenga montana, assembly GCA_035044765.1. Classification (NCBI taxonomy): domain Eukaryota; kingdom Metazoa; phylum Arthropoda; class Insecta; order Diptera; family Drosophilidae; genus Leucophenga; species Leucophenga montana. The sequence continues at coordinate 30,476 of JAWNNQ010001682.1, read as the reverse complement.
CAATTTGGCCAGTCATTGCAGCATATACGAGTATGTCAAAAGCTAGTCGCTCACATTTCTTAAGTTCAAGGTTCCTTCCCGCGACAAAATCTTGAATATTATCAGCTTTAAACTCTGTGTTCATATACAAGTCCAATGAACTTTTCGCGAATAATATTTGGTTTGCATAATAATGCCAAAGTTATATGTACAACCTATAGAAGATTTTCGAAAATCAAAAAGGGGAGCAACGGTAATTCAACTGCAATTCCAGTATAGTGGATCTAGCGCCCATTTGTCCAAATGCTAAGCATATGTCCATACATGCCTCTACCGAGCATTTCATATTAATATTAACTGCAATAAAAAAGTTGTTAGAACTTAAACTCAAAAATGGGCTTTGGGGCTACCACTACAGGAGGACGTGGTAGATCCTAAACAGATTTCGGCCACAGAACCGAATTTTAGTACGATTAGATGGACAGCTCTCTTGTCCCGTAGACTAAAAGGAATAGTCCCTAAATAATTATTTCAATGTCTAATTTTTTGGTTAAAAAACAGGTATAAATCATAATATATCTCTTAAGAAACTTGGAATAGAAGCTTCTAAAGGATAAACTGTCGAAGTTCATAAGAGTGGTTTTATCTGTACCTATATGGAATATTTTATTACCATTGACGTAAAATACAAGAAATTTTGTGTTTCTAGCTTAATTAATACCAAACAAAATTATATATAAAAACTTAAAAATAGGTATTGGAAAGCTGTATCACTTATGGTCTCCGACATCTTATCTTTGATACAAACAGTCAGATGGACAGATGGCTGGATCGACTCATTTCGACGAGCTGAGCAAGAACATATTCACTTTAAGGGGGTTCACGACATTTATTTCACTGCATTTTAAAGTTTCTGACAAACTGATAATATGATTGGTTTTTGTATATATTGTATTTTTATGTGTTGTAGATATTCTATAGATATAAAAAGTAGTTCATCAAGCTGGCAAACGTTGAAAAGGTGTACCAACTAAATGTGGTAGTAGCCCGAAAACTGCACAAGGTTCTTGCACAGATTTTCTCGTAACCAGGTCGAATCTCATTGTCAATCTGTTTTAAATTTTTAACATTAGTTCATTATAGTATATACCAAGTTAAAACTGAAAAGTGTGGATATTTAAAATAGGACTTTTTATTCATAGAACGTAGCAGTAAAAATACAACAAAAAAACGTAACCAACGTGGCAGGGTCATAGTGCATAGATACAGCACACTGCGCACTGATACATGCTTAATATTTTTCGTTCTCCTTTTGGGTGTAAATAACGGATCGTCACAAGCAAACTATCTCATTTTGCAATAGTATTCACTTTTGGCCGCAACTAAGGAAGAGAGAAATTACTTTTCTTTCTCTTTTGCTTTGTATACGTATACGTGCTGCCGATTTTACAGTTGCTTAGGAGCTTTTAGTTTGCGGACCAGTGGTGTAAATATTGATTTAAGAATGTAAAATATCGTACATAAGACATATGTTCAAGGTTGATCTAGAAATAACCGAACTTTTAATTTAAATCATAGTACACTTAGCGCCATCTATTAAATGTTGGCAGTGGTAGAAAGGTAAAGTCACAAAATGACACACGTTTTAATAACAGCACTTTTTGTAGTTATGTCGTAAAAAGAGAAGAGCAAATATTAAATTTTGTTTTAAACTCGGAAAAAATTTGCTGAGACTTACGAATTCTTAAAAAAACTTTGTGATGATGATGATTGTATGAGGCGTACTCAAGTTTACACGTGGTTTGCACGATTTAAAAACGGTCGTGATGATTTAAATGATGATCCAAGACCTCGACGACCCGAAGCATTTAATCATGCTGAGTTGGTGGAAAAAGAAAGTAAAATAATCGCTATCGATGCAAATTTCACTGTGAGAATGCTGGCAGAAGAATTAAATTCATCTTACTATACAATCTACAAAATATTAACTGAAGATTTGGTCAAACGAAAGGTGTGTGTACGTTTTGTTCCACATCAGTTAAATGATGATCAAAAAATCGCTCGTGTAGACAGACAATTTTTGATGAAAACAACAGATTTGTCTTATCGACCACCCTCCGTATTCGCAAACTGCAATGAAAGGAGCTTTTTACTATGACATTCCAGCCATACAAGCAGCCGTGACGCAGGTGCTAAAGAACATTTCAAAAAGCGAGTTTAAAAAGTCAATGGATAAATTGGTTGAGCGTTCCAAACGTTGTATTGAGTTAAATGGATCGTATTTTGAATAAATATTAGCTTTGAAACGTAATACCGTGCTTGTTTTATTTTATAACTAAAAAGTTCGATTATTTTTAGATCACATCGTGTATATGCTCGTTGTATATGTAAGTAATTCTTCTCGTTCAACAAAGTCTTTTATTTTTTAATGTATATTATCATATGTGTATTATCATATGTATATACATTCATACGTGTGTAGATACTTATACTATCGTTTGTTTATAGTGCTTATAAATGTATTATTTTTTCCTTCGCAATAGTACATTATTTTGTTGAATTTTGTTTATTTTGTTTTTTTTTATATTTATATATATATATATATATATATATATATATATTATTCTGGTGTTTTGATAAACACTTTTGCTTTACCGCATGAATACGTGTAGTACATACACCTATTTGTTTGTGTTGGATTTGTTTTTGAATTTTTTTTTCATACAGTATCGAATGTTTATGTACGTATAGAATACTTATATGTATGTATGTATGTATGTATGTATGTATGTATGTATGTATGTATGTATGTATGTATGTATGTATGTATGTATGTATGTATGTATGTATGTATGTATGTATGTTGTATATTGTTTATACACAGTATGTGAAAATGTTTTGCAAATGCATCGGGAAAAGCCTATTGCATAATTTTGCTGAATACAATTATGCGATTACATTCGATTCTATGCATATGCAGTCATATACATATTGAAACGATATATATGTATGTATACTTAATGTACAATAATATCCTTTAATATATAAGTATGTACTCGTATGTGTGTTTATATGTTCGTATCTGTCTGAGTGCGTTTTTGCATTTTGAAGTCTAAACAAAAATTTATATGCCGAATATATGAAAATATTTTCATAATTCGTAATTTGTGCTTTTGCATCGCCAAAGGGGGCTTTTAACAATTTTTCATTTGTTTGCGCATTGTCAACTTTTGTATTTTAACCGTTTCTATTGTTGTTGGGATTTATTTCGAAGTATTTGTTGCCATTTCATTGCTTAAAATGATTTTGCCGCCATTTGCCACCAACAGTTGCACCAAAATTCGTGCAACAATTACTTTATTAGCATTTTAAATAGTTCCTAAATTATACTAAATTCCATTTGTGTTGTCAATTTAATCGTTGTCCTTCATTTTGATTTAAGCGAATTTTCACTTTGTGAATTCATTATTGCGTTTTTGAACAAACGAGTTTTAGATGAAAATTAAATAGTTAAGTGAACAACTCGACTGCCGCGTTCTTGTTAAAAAAAATATATATATATATCTACATATTTATTAGCTGCCACTCCTTTCCCCTGCCACTTTACTATACCTACTTTTTTCCTACGCCTATTCTCCAGTCCCTTCCACCCCTTCTCGAACCACCCCTTACGCTGCCCCCATTCCTCTGCCCCTTCCCATACCTCTCCTTACTTTTCCCTTTTTTCCCTACCCCTTCGGTCCAATTTACATGTGTACAACATTTCATCCCTCTATCTTAAATAGTACCCGGAGCGTTGCTGCCCTTCCCCTTCCCTCTCCTTTCCATGCCACTCCTACCCATGTCGCACCTTCCCCTTGCCCCTTTACTCTACCTCCGATTCTCCTACCCCTCTTCGCCACTACCTACCACCTTTCTTCAACCAAACCATACCCCTGTCCGCTTCTCCTACCTCTCCTTACTTTACCGCCCTTTTCCCTACCCTTTCGATCTCATTAACATGTATACAACATTTCATTCCTCTATCTTAAATGGTACCCAGGGCGTTGCTGCCATTCCCCCTGCCTCTCCTACCTTTACCCCTCCATTCCAATGATCGCTTAATTAATGTTCCCCTTTCCCTTCCCCCATTTCCCCCATTTCCCTACATCCCCTCCTTTTCCACCTCATCACAATGCCCCTTTCCCCTGCCCGCTTCAATCAAATTAACACGTATCTATCTTAAAAGGAACCCGGCGCGTTGCTGCCCTATCCCCTATCTCTCATCACCCTGCCCCTCCTTCACCATTCCCCTTTCCCTACCACCTCTTTCACCTTCAAATATTTCCCTCCCACTACGTCTCATACCACTTCTGCCCATGCCCTTCTCCATACCACCTTTCCTTTGACTCCAAATTATCCCTGCCCCCTTTCCAATGCGGGATAAAGCTAAGTTGTTTAAAGGCTTGAGATGATTTAATTAAAAACATTGCCAATTATAAAACAGCAAAATCTGAATATTAATTTTACGAATTAAAATAAGACAAATCAATTTGAGGGAAAAGACATATGCCAGTTGTTTGGTTACAAAAACTGTATGACACGAGAATTGTATATATATTAAGATAAAGATATCTGTCTATATATATATATATATATATATATATATATATATATATATATATATATATATATATATATATATATATATATATATATATATATATATATATATATATATATATATATATATATATATATATATATATATATATATATATATAGAGAGATATATATATATATATATATATATATATATATATATATATATATATATATATATATATATATATATATATATATATATATATATATATATATATATATATATATATATATATATCTTCTATATATATAAAAATGTTAAGTTCGTCTGTGTACGCTTCAAAAACTCAAAATGTTCTGCACAGATTGAGCACAAATTTTAGCACGATATATAACCCGCATAATAGAAGGGACCTCTATAATTAGCGTATAGGAATTAAAAAAGCAGAGTAGTTTGAGAAAAAATTAGTTGAAGAATAAGTAGTTTGAAAAAAAGCTGCAAACAAATCAGATATCTCTTTTCTGGAGGTTGCAGTTATATCATTGTAAAGCATGATAGAAGGGTATGAGCAAGATTTACGTTTCGTATTAACAAATTTATCAAATTTTAACCAAATTAGCATTCGTACTTGTCAGTATTAACTAATAGTCATATTAATTTTTTCCATCGAATAAATTGTTTAAGGCCCATTTTCGCGACTTACCTATATCTTTATAGCTCATTTTTTTAACAGTATATCCTAGTTTTCAATGTCACGACTATTATTAAGCCTATAAACGTGCTGCCTAGTTCGACCAACCAATATGTATATTTTAAAGATAACTGCCAACTTGACTTCACAATTTCGATAACATAGCAAAAGCAAAATGAAATTTTATATTGAAATTTTTTATTGAGACTTATTTTTGTCGTAAGCACATAGACTATCCATATCCAGGTGCCATGTTCTCTTTCAACTTGAAATTTGATATGATGGTTTCTTATGTGAGAGTCTTCACATATATATTAAAGGTAGTGTCAACAAACCAACCGCCCAATAATGATTTTTGTTATGAAAACCTTTCTTGAAATTTGATATAGCGCTTTCTTTTGAATATATTTTTTACATATATATTAAAAGCCTTAATGGAGAAGCCGTTACATAAATACAATGTGTAGTTTATCGCTTAGTGAGTGTGAGTGTTCGCAACTACTTAGTAAAAACATCAATACAAATGAAAGTTTAGCATATATGTATGTACATTGCTCATATGTATAAATTGACGCAAAAGGAGAAAATAAACTACTTAAATAAATCAATTCGGGACAATACCTAAAATATACAGCATATCGATGATTAGCATGTTGGTGGAACCTGGCAAGGGATGGTGTTATTATTGATTGCTTGTTTTTGACAACAAAAAACAAATACTTATAACAAAAATTTAAATAAAACTTGATTTTAGAGAATATAGGACGCCCACACCTACTAAGCTTCGTATTTCCATACTCAGCGACTGGATTTTGGACACGATAAATGCATAAAACAGGCAGTCTGTTTGTCTACACCTTGCAGTAAACGTGGAGTTTTACATGATTTCTTTAAACTCCGTTACAAGCTTATAATACTAATCACACAACGTGTGGGGAAAAAAATTTGTATTAAATATGTATGATGCGGTATTGTGGAATGGTTCTCGGGGTGGAGTGGCTCACCAGCATTTTTTCGCTTACACTGTTATGTTAAACGATGCTGACTTCTTATTATTATAAAGTTAGCAGAATTTTCAATAAACATCGAGTTCATAAAATCGCCATGCCAAACAAGTCCCAGAAATAAGCAAAAATAAAATTCCAAACAATCCAATTCGAAGTGTTGAAATGAAGTTCGATAAAAATGAATTTTTAGCTGCTTTATTACAGTAAATATTTGTTTGTTTTAGTTTGATGAATTGCAGAAGGAATTGCTTTCCATCTTACAATTATCGATGTAATTGATCCTCTGAGTAATGGCGTCAGTGGGAAGAAGTTGTTAATTTTTTGTGGGATGTAGTGCCTCACTTAATTGTTTCTTTGAATAATATGTACATATTAAATGTTGCGAAAATACATATTTCTTACGTTTATAAATTCAGTTGTGGTGTATCTTGAAATATTGTATATACTAGTGAACCACTCCAGCACACAATTTTCGAAATTCATGATTGAAATAATGCTATATTTTTTCTTCTAAATTAGCATTTTGAAAATCTGCGGTAATAGAAAGTTAGCAATTGAAAAACGCCAGGGCTTGGAGCATTCAACTGATCAAAAATTCAATTTGTGGTACAAAGACATTCTGTGTGAACAAGTCACTCTGACTGACGGAGGGGGGACGAACAAACATAGCTAGATCGATTTGCCTGGTTTAGCTAATCAATAATATATGTATAAGTATACTTTTGTGGTCTCCGATTTGTCTTTCGACAAATTGAAACTTTGAAACCCAATATACCTATCTTATAAAAATGATTTTGAAGTGTTTAAAAATTAAGAAGAAACGGCAGGTTTGGATAGGCTCCCAAAGCATAAAAAATTACTTTTGCACTTGCAATGAAAGAATAAAGAAATATTGTGTAAAGGTTACTCAGATAAAATAGTTTTAAATTCAAAAACATAGATTCGACTAGACAAAAAGTTACATTACGTAATACTTGAATGTTCCCTAATAATAATATTTATTTTATAATTATAATTTCTATCTTCCCTTATATTTTGCTATAAATTCCCTGAGTGAAATGCTCGACATAATAAAACTATGTTAAACCAAACAGGAAAAAACGTTAATATCGCTCGAACCGAAGCTTTAATGCCATTCACGCGAAATTTAAAATTGTATTATACAACGTGAATATTGGTGGTGGATCTGTATAGGGGTTACCCCAGGGGTTACCAAAAAATGGGCGGAACACGCCAATTAATTTATTTATGTGTAGCGGCTATCCATAAGAAACCACTATATAATTTCAATCTAATATTGACTTAACTAAAGCAGTTTTCATACAAAAGCTCATAAGTGGGCTGTGTGTTTGTATGGAGCCTACCCCAAACATTGGGCGGGATACGCCCATTGGTATATGTATGGAAATATATGGGGGCTATCGAAAATAGTGGACGTGGCATATCAATATGAATGCTCCATAATCTTGGGTCCAAAAGAAGCTTAAATACCGGCAATCAGCCATAAAAAAAAAACGAGTATATAGTAACAATCAGACAGACAGTTGAAGTGATACCTCGAAAATTGAGGAACTGATTTGCCATGTTACGGATATTAGACAGACTGGTTTTTCGAGTTAGACTCGGTTCGTCGACAGTATGTAGGGCCTCCGATGGCTAATTCATTGCTTCTCAAATGTCAAACAAACTAATAATACCCATTTCACTATTTGTATGAAGGGTACATCGTGGAAATGACTAAATTATCATCTTTCTTTCTATTCTGAGTTGCAAATTTTACGCATTGATGGATGTAAAAATAACATCACACATAAAGGATGAGATATTTTTATTACTATTGATGTTGAAATATTTTTAATATATCCACATTAGATATCCATAGAAATTCAATGACAACTAAAATTGTATTATGTATATAATTGGAAAAATCTGTTCTGCATTTTGCGAAAATTTTTTTCCATGTAGAAATATGTAAAAGATGCTTAAAAAATATTTATGTTATTTTTCATGTAATAAAATTTATGCTTGGTGCATTTTATTTTGTTCAGTATCTGTCCATTTGGACCTTCGTATTTGTCTGTCTGTTTATCCATCCGTCCTCGTTTCACTACCCTCTCGAGGACAACAAACGACGGATGTAGATGACATTTTGCGCTGTGTTTGCTGGATTTGACTCTAATGGCGGCAACTGCTTCAAAACCGAAATTGAAACTGTTGAGAAAATTCCACATTCGATTTAGCGAGCTTAGTTGCAGAATGCATATGTGTGCGTATGTGTTGTGTGTGCAATAGTTAGGGTGAGCGTGTAAGTGTGTTGGTGTAAGGACTCTTTATTATTTTCTAACATTTATTTGTAACCGTTATTTGTTGTTTGTCGTTTCGCTTCGTTCGCTTTTAATTCGATAATATTCTGTGTAACTATGTAAATAGTGTTAGTAGTGGTTGGGGGGGGGGGGGGTTAAACACATATACTTAGCCTCGATAAGACTTAATAAGGACACTGGTCGCAGCCTCGAATCACTGTGGAACTGTGGAGCTGTGATACAATGCCGCTACCGTCACCAACAATAATAACAACAACTGCGGCGGCAGCAGCTGTCATGGCGTCCAGTCTTTTTCGGGAATCGCAGCTGCAGGCGAAGATGCGCTGGTATTGAATCTGGAGTTTAAATAAGAGCTGAAACTGACGCCGAACCGAGTGCTCTAGCTGGAGCTGGGTGTCCTCCAGTCCTTGGGCTGTCGCGTTCGTTGCATTTGACGCAGTCGTGGCAGGAACGGTCGGCGACGCTCTGTTTTAAATGAGTTTATACAGAGATAAAGTGCATAATAAAATCGTTAGGGCGCGCGATGCCAGTGTAATCCCAAAGTGCAGCTGCGTTCCGGCGTTGGTGAATACCCATGGTGAACGTGGGGATGGCACTACAGCTGGAGATTTGTGCGTCTTCTCAAATCCGTTGCGTGCCGGCAATTGGGTGTGTACTGCAAACAGAGAGGGGACAGAGAAAAAGAGAACGAAGAAAAGAAAAACAGTGAGTAGAATGTTTAGTTAAGTATGCTTATCAGTTTAAAAGTAAACCAGATAAACTCGTTGCACACAAATAGTTTGATTTGAAGCGGAGCAGATAAATGCCACATAGAAGAGCGTCAATCTGATTGGTAAAATTTCTGCTAATGCAAATCTAGTTCTAATTTAATTAAGTTAACATAAGCATCAGGTTAACATGATTAATTCATTCGCATTTTATAATGAAAACTATTTTCATTAATTTAAGGCAATTGTATATTAGTGTCTACGCTCTTGTTTGCAATTATATGTGTATAAATATCTTATGATTACCGTCGTATACCCGTATGTTATCGTAATATAATTAAGTGTTCCATTTTAGTACTGCCACTCTAAGAAAGGTGTAAAACTAAGAAATCTGATAAGCGCTGGAATTTGGTGAGGAATTGTTTCACTAAATGTTTGTGTGTACAATTCTGTATTACACTAGTTTACAAATTTTAATTTTCGAAAGGTATCAACTTTCTCCTACATTACTTATGGTAATTCGGGAGAGCTGAACAAGAAAACAAAACAAAATTCTTTTTGGTTTGGAAACGAGTCGGATATCGTGTTGATCGAATAGGGTTCTTGGTTTCCAATCATACAGAGAAGATACTCGAAAAGTAATTTGAGTTAACAAATTTTCTTCTTAGGGCCATTTTTATGACTTAGAAAAAGATCAGATAATACGAATTGTCAAGATATGCTATTGGGGAATTAATATTGAGCAATTGTAATAAATCCATTTCGAGTAGTCCTTCAGTATAAATCGATTTTTGTTCTGTTATCCGTCACTATTTTGCCTGTTATTTTTTAAATTCGATTACTTTCGTCCTATTTATCGGTCAGCTGCAAAATGCTGAAGAGGTGGACAGGCCATTCATTTCAAAATGTAAACGCATAACAACTATAAATTAGAAGAAAAATTTTGAATGAGAGTGAGCGCCGCCCCTGTAGAAAAATACGAGCCAATCCACGAATATAATATGGATGTTTGCATTCCAAATTCAAATAAATAATTTCAACTTTCTTTGGTTTCATTTTACTTTTGCTTTGGTTTGTGATCGAAATTGTGAAGACGAGTAGGCAGCTAGCTTTGAAATAAATATATCTTGGAGTTAATCTTGATTGCCAACTTGCATATCAAAGCTAAGTTCAAGCAGCTTAATATATAAAAACCAAAAAAATGTATTACATTCTTGGCAAAATATCTACGCTCAATTTAAAAAAACAAAGTGAGGATGTATAAAACTACTGAAGCCCATTTGGATTATGCCTTGCAACTTTGGGGTACAGCGAGTAGCTCAAATATTGAAATTCTACAGCGCTATCAGAATAAAACGATTGGAGTCATCATCAAGGTTCTCTGGTTCGTGACAAATGCAGAAATCCATAAGAATTTTAAAATACCTTTGGTTAAAGAGGAAAAAAGCGCCTTTAGTAATTAGATATGTGTAAATAGACTACTATACTATAGCAATAACTTAGTTTTATATTTAACAGATAATAGTTTAGTTCGTAGAAGACTTAAACGTTTTCATATACTGGATCTCCCAGATGGAATTTAAGTTATTCAGGTAGATATAATGACACTAATACTGTAAATATATATTCTGTAAATAATGTACATACAAAATTAGGTAAAAATAAATATAAGTAGTTTATATTAGCTTTTTTCACTGGAGAATAGCTAATCCTGTCATGAAAATTAATAATTACTGTCAAATTTACTTATTGTAACAGGACAGATTGTAAATAAATACATACTAAAAAAAAAAAAATTGCTTATAACTTTGTTTTGTTAAATTCAAACTAAATGAAACCGCCGAAATTATAATAAGTAATTTTATTTAGAGTTGGTATATCATCAACAGTTTTCAATACCTTTATCGCTCCTTCATATACCTGTCATATTGACAAAAATTTTTGCCAGCCATATTGAGAGGCGATCCAAACCTGGTGATCTAACACCACAAAATTTACACTAGATTACAGACTATAGAAATGAAATTTTTGAACAATTACTTGGAAGGAAGTCTTATATTAGCGATGTGTCTGACTAATTTATTTTATTATTGTAATATATTTATTTTAGAAAACACAAAAAACTAAATTATGATTTATGTTGAGAAAAAAACCAATTTTATATTGGCAACTCTGATGGTACTAAATATTTTTATCTGTCATTCGTTGTAGTTGCGTAAACCGACCTATGGAGAAACCCTAGCGCCTAGCATTTGGCGCTAAAGCCAAATCTGCGTTTAAAATAGGTTTGTGTTCCAAGGGGTTTGTAGGGGTACCATCCATAGAAACCCCATGTCCACTTTTGGGTTTTGTAAAAAATAATTATTTATTACATCCAATATCAACTTTAATTTCTATGTGGTGGCTTATGATCAACGGACGCTTCACATATATATAAATGGGATTGTTCCCCTTTTTAACGGGGAGCCCCATGTTTTGAAATTTGTATAAAAAACTTTTTAAACGTCATAAATTGATCAGATCTGGCAACGCTATTGTTATTTGTCCTCAGTTTGCCAGACACCGTAAATATACATATATTCTTGATCAGTAGCGATTGCTGAGTCGATATAGTCATGTCAATTTTTCAACGTAGACTTCTTGATCTTGTCTTTGCTGACGCTTACTTTGATCTTGCTATTAATAAGATTCCTCCTTTATCAATGCCTGAAGATAAATGTCAGCCAACTCTGGAAGTCTCTTTTTAGCTCCATGCAATTTGCTGTCAAACTCACAAAATATCTCCGCCGCACAGTGGCGCCGTAGACGAAATCACTTTGCAAAAATCAAAAATTTCATGTGCGCCTACGAAATTTTGAATAAACACATTTTATAGGAAATTGTTCAACTATTACAAATATGCTACCCTTAATAAAATCAGATTTTTAGTTTAGAAGATATAGCCGTTCAAAGTTGACCGATTTTTAGTGTTCCAAAAAATACACACCGTTTTTAGGTAATTTGGTCCGCTTTTAGGTAGAATATCACGAAAACTAGGTAACCAATTGTTTCTGTTGATTGATGTATTTATTAAGTGTATAATACAACAAAATTTACGGTTGATTGAAAATAAAAAAAGTCTGATTTTTCTATTTCTGCCGTATTTTCGAAATATGTTCTTTGATTATTCCTTTACCAAATTCAAAAAGTTCCAGCTGCCCACCATTGCCCCATTTTTTGCTAGAGGTAAAAAAGATATGGTTCCAAAAATTGTATTGCGTGCATTAAGGCATATATTCTTGGAAGCCTGTTGCTACGTTATTTTTGTTGAAGATATATGCTTTCTGTTTTTCACTCTCTAATGTTTTGGCTGACAATTAGTTTGATATAATAGTTTGAAAATGGCATTTTAATTCGATTGTTTACCTGAGAGCCTCTGCCAAAGTTGGTTCCCAATATTCAGGTATAAATACAGGATGCACAATTAAAGTACTCATTTAAATTAACAGGTACGATTTGGACGATTTTACAAACGAGGAGAATTGTGAATATGGAATCTCACCACTGCACACAATTAACAATGAAATCATTCAAAGATTGGGATCAAAATTGAATGTTTTAAACTGCAAGGAAAAGGTTGATTCAGCAAAATATTGATAATATGCTTCGAAAACTGCATCACTTTTAGCGGAAGTATATCCACAGAAGAAATTTACCCCGACAGTCCGTAAGATATTGGCGATGGCAAAGATATAATTGAATATGTCTTTGCCAATTGGAGAGCATTCTGAAGAAGCACAGGAGTCCCTCAACAAATTTTATAAAAAATATAGATTGAGGAAAACTTTCAAAGCATCAAGGTTGAGGCCAAATGAGGACCTCTTCAACATATTGGCAGCATCTTCCGATCCATTTATTTCATCTCTGCGGCATGTGAAGTCACGAAAATAGTTAGAAGATAACTATAGTTTAGAAATGATTAGTCTTTTAGATATACCCTCTCTTACAAATTGTGATGAATATGTTGAAGAAAATACAAAATAAATTTAATAAAAAACTAAATTTTTTTTTAATTTTTTGGGTAATAATTTTAAAATATAAAAACCTTAAAAAAGAAACATAAAAAATTAAAAATTGTTAAAAAAAATTTGTTTTGCTAGCCCATAAGTAAGCATATAGGGGCGTGGCCCCTTTCTCCAACACATCATTTCATAGGTTGAAGAGTTATCTATCATACGCCATTTAAATTATTCGATTATCTCATTTGGTTCAAAAGTTATGATTTTTGCAACCCAAAATCTCAAACCGCGCCACTGTGCGTCGTGTGAAATTTTGTAAAAAAACTGATTATGATAAGCTTAAATGTTTAATCCACACCACTGACTGTTCTGCACTGTTACATTGTAACGATATTGAATTGGCCACGAATATTTTCTATTCTGCCATTTTTAATTACTAGCTAATTAGTATCTAGCATTGAAACAAGGGAACCTTGGTTCTCTCGCAGTGGTTCTAACACTGCCTATATTGTGTCGCACTTTCGAACTTTAATGCATTAAAACAACAACAGTTTTCGAGAAGCATTTATTAAATAATACCTTTTGTGTTCTACCTTAATCCTACTTAAAAGAGAAGCTGGAAAGCCTATCAATTTTAATTTAAAAAATAGATGATCATAGGACACACTATGAAATGCCTTACTAAAGTCAGTGTAAATGACATCAGTTTGGGACCCATAATCAAAACTTTTACTTACACTACTAAAAAAATTTAATGAGGTTGGTACAGATGGATTTGCCTCTAACAAAACCTTACTTTAATCGAGAAATAATGGATTTTAACTGTTCCAAGTGATCACAAATAATTTTCTCAAATAGTTTAGGAATCGCACTCAATTTAGCAATACCTCTATAATTTAAGATATCAGATTTTCTGTCTGTTTTACTTGCTTACTTACTTATGTGGCTCTACAACCGTGTCTCGGTCAAGGCCGCACGTAGGAAAGCGCATAATTTGGTGTAGTTTGGTGCGCGCCGGCGCCATTAGCTAGTAATCCGGAGCTTCTTCAGATCATCATAGGCTTGATGTTGCCATCTTAAGCTCAGACGTCCTCTCTGACGCAGTCAACCAATCATGTTAAGGTTTCCGTCGTAAACCTTTAGTGCTGGAGCTTAGGGCTTTATCTGGAACGTCATCATACAGCTCATACAGCTCGTGGTTTATACGGGTCCTAATCTCGACGCCATCTCTAAGGGGACGAAAAATTCCACGAAGAATATTTTTCTCGAAAGCTCCTAAAGACGCTGTATCCGTAGATGTCAGGTTCATGCTTCTGCGCCATATAGCAGGACCGGGATTATCAGTGTCATAAATTTTTATCTTCGTACTTCAAGAGAGGGCTCTTCTTCTAATTTGCTTGCTGAGCTCAAAGTAGCAGCGGTTATCAAGCGTGATTCTTCGTCTGATCTCCGTACAGATGTTTTTGTCGCTGGTAATTTCTGTTCCCAGACAAAGTTTTGTACAACACAGAAGTTGAAATTCTCCATACTCACAAACCGTACAAGACGTGCTGATGGTCTACGAGTGGACACCAAGTACTTCGTCTTGTCCTCGTTCACTGGTAAGCCTATGAGGCGTGACTGTTTCTCAATTTCCAAGAACGCCTTGCTAACTCGCAATTCGTTCGTGCCAATGGAATTATGGAAGCTTGTGCCCGACCGTTCTACGTATGGGCATTGGCGTAGAATGTACTCCATTAAAAGATTAAATAAGTCGCACGATAAAGCATCACTCAGCCTGAAACGTTTCTTACTCTGATGATGCTTTAGGTGTGTGATAGCGTTATCATGAAAAGACAAACGATCTTTGCTGGGATACAAAGTTCAGATAGGGCGTTGAAGAACTTCGTTCTTAGCGGCGTGTCGGAAGCGGCCTTAAAATCGAAAAAGAGGTGGTGTGTGTCTTTCTGGTACTCACGGGTCTTTTCCAGGATTTGGCGTAAAGTAAAAATTTGATCACTGGTCGACCTCTTTGGTCTGAAGCCACATTGATTCAATGGAATTATAAATGATTCCTTCCTAAGTGATAAAAATTGTATAAATGCATAAATTGATAGATAAATTGAAAAATAAAAATAAAGGAAAATAAATATAACTAGGAAAATAATCGGGAACAGCAATCAGAGAGACTTTAATATTTAAACGACATGATAATATAGTTTTAACATAAATAAGAGGGACAGATATAAAGTCAAAAGATGAGATGTTATAAGGGTATGGAAAACTAGGTAATACTGAGCTACTACTATAAGTACTTTAGAAGAATTCGGCAAACAAGTACGATATAATTAATTTAGAAGATGCAACAGAATTATCCTGACGAGCAACGTTTCGTTTTAACTAATTTAAAAAAAAGATTTTGGATTTCGACAAATATTATGTTTAACTCAAATTAAATAATCAGCGTAACACTTTTTATTTAATGCACTGAAGTTAGAACTTGTGACACAATATCTACTGTAGTCAGTGTTAGAACCACACATATTTAATATCTGCTTAGCAAAAACTCTTGTTGTTTCCTCTGGTGTTCGTCGAGGCAGCTATCTAGGTCCATTATTGTTTGACATATTTATTAATTTGGCTATAAACTATGCTAATTCATTAATGTGTGCTGATGATATTAAATAATGCCTGACATATTCTGACGTTTAAGAATGTAGTTTATTGCAGGCTGGTTTGCACTCTCTTCATACATGGTGTCGCTTAAACTATCTTAACCTAAGCATTTCAAAATACCATTCTGGTATTCTAATGGAACCAAGACTTGTTTTTAGTATCCAAATTAGCACAATTGTAAATAAAACTAATGGTGCTCTTAACTTTGTTAAGGGTTAGTCTAAGGAATTTAATGATAATAAAATAACTAAGATACTCTATGTATCCCATATTTGCCCTTTATTAGAATTTAGATCTTGTGTTTGGAACTCATACAATGACATTCACCAAAATCGTATTGAGTCGCTTCAGAAACAGTTTCTTCTATTTGCTCTTAGAGGTTTCAATTGGGATCCTAATGTTTATATCGCCTTCTCAAAATATGTTAAAATTAATTGATCTTCCAACCGAACTGTGCTTTTTGTTGTTTTTCTGCATACAATTATTATTGGTGAAATTGTTTCTTACTTGCTCACACTACAATAAGTTTTTATTTTTAAATTCTCCATACAAATCATTGTACTTTCAAATCACCACTAAAATTATTTTAATGTTAGTTTACATTTTTAATTTAATTTAAAATTATAAGCAGTTGCAAACATATAAATATCTATATAAATCTATATATATAAATCTATATATATAAAACAAAGACGGGTTAGTGTTACACCATGTATAACTCGAGAACGGCTGGACCGATTCAAATGATCTCTGATTTGTTGAATTCGTCTCCTCCCCGATTAGCAAAATAACGAAAAAAAATATATACAAAATTAATCTAGAAAGAAATACATAAAAAATAATCGAATCTAAATGTAAACAAAAAAAAAAACGAACAAATGATAACAACTGTCAAATAGATTTTTCTGCATTATTTCACATTATTTGATCAGATTTGTTTGTTTTGTATTATTATTAACAATTGGCAATGCCGCGACCTAGAAGATCTAAGGCAATGGCAGCAACGCGCTGGGTACCATTTAAAATAGAGGGATGAAATGTTGTATACATGTTAATGGGATTTAAGGTGGCTGGGAAAACGGGTGGTAAAATAAGGAGAGTTGGTAGAGGAGAAGAGGGGTAGGAGAATTGGAGGTATATGAAAGGGGTATGAGGAAGGTGGGGTAGTGGGGAAGGGCAACAACGCGCCGGGTACCAGCTAGTAAATAAATAAAAATAAACCAGTTTTTTCAATGCATTTTTCAATTTGTGTTTTATTTATATATATAACTAGCCGTTACCTGGCGCGTTGCTGCCCTTTCCCTTGCCTCTCCTTCCCCTGCCATTTTAATCTACTTTAAATTCTCTTACCCCTCTTCTCCTGTCCCTTCCACCCCTTCTCCAACCACTCTATTCCTCTGCCCCTTGTCCATCCTCTCCTTACTCTACCACCCCTTTTCCCAGCACCCTTCGATCTCATTAACATGTATACAACACTTCATCCCACTATCTTAAATGGTACCCAGCGCGATGTTGCCATTTCCCCTGCCTCTCCTACCTTTAGCCCTCCTTCCCTATGATCCCTTACCCCTACCCCTCTTCCCCCTGCCCACTTAAATTGCCATCCTTCCCCTAACTTCCATTCTAATTGCCTTGCCACTCTTCTCCTTCCACCCCTATTCCAACACTACCCTTTCCACCATTCCTCTTCCTTTTCAAAAAGGAACTCGGCGTGTTGCAGCCCTTTCTCCTACCTCTCTTTCCTCTCCCCCTTTCCTACCACATCTTCCCCTACCACCACGTCCCATACCACCTCTTGCTCACCCCGTACTCTTTCCCTTTCACTCCACCCCCGTTCCCATGTCCTCCACTAACCCATTAACTCGTATATTAATTTTATTATTATTTTAATATAATTTTTTTTCCATGAATTTTTTCCATATTTTAATAGTTGTTCTGTTATTCAGGCGGAGACGAATTCAACAAATCAGAGATCATTACAATCGGTTCAGTCGTTCTCGAGTTATAAAATACAAAAATACTAAAATCATGATTAAACAATGGATGGGTAGGGGTAGGAGGGTGAAAAATACTTTACGACCTATTCTCATACCTACCGAATATACACAAAAAATTTCATAAAAATCGGTCAAGCCGCTTCGGAGAAGTTTGGTTACAAATACTCTGACGTGAGAATTTTATATATTAGACTAGTTGGTCCCCGCATAACTATAATAGTTAGACATATACTGTCGTGACACTGTTTGTAGATAATGATGTGTTCTGCAAAGTCGTTGTACATTATTTTGTTCTATCATTAATAGTTTTCGCAGCGCACGCGATGTAAGGAATTTTTTAGGTAATTTTTTTACACCTTGGGTTACATTATTGGAGTTTTAGTAATCTTCCCTAATTTTTTTGAAAATATAATATTGCCTATAACACTCGGGAATAGTGTAGCTTCCCAACAGTGAGTAGTAGTAGTTTCGGAGCCTATTCAATACAAACAAACAAACAATCAAGTCTTTCCTCTTTATAATATTAGTATTAGAAAAAATAAACCGGCCGAGTGCGAGTCGGACGAATTGTTCCGTACCATTATCTATAAAAATAAATATTTAAGTGGGGCTCCCATATAACAGACATGATTTTTTTTGTATAGTACGGAACCCTTTGTGCGCGAGTCCAACTCGCACTCGGCCGGTTTATTATTTTAACTTTTTCAACATTTCTCAAATTCAGCGTTTCATTTTTCGTCATTTGACTCAGATAGGTTTTAGTATAGCATAAGAACGGTGCATGTATGCAATAAACATTGGTTTAATCGTCGAATAATATTTGATATTACTTCAAGCCTAAAAGTAAACTCTAAATACAGAAGGCTCCTATAAATATGCAGCATTGCATGTATCACTCTCGCACATACAGCCCTTGATTGGTATGTGCGAGAGAGAGAGAGAGAGAGAGAGATCACGTTTGTTGTATTAGAGCCCCCTTAAATATTTATTTTATTCTGTTTTTTAGTATTTGTTGTTATAGCGGCAACAAAAATACATCATCTGTGAACTGTCAACTGTCTAACTATCACTGTTCATGAGATACAGCCTGGTGACATGCGGACAGACAGACGGACGGACGGACGGCGGAGTCTTAGTAATAGGGTTCCGTTTTACCCTTTGGTACGGAACCCTAAAAATGTATACATAAAAAAAAATTTTGTTTAAATGAAATTTAGCTCAATGTCCTTTTACATTCATTCATTTTACATTGGGAAATATTTTATTACATATATATTTCCTCAATGTGAAAGAAGGAATAATGAACAACCTTATTGTTTACACAGAAAACTGATCGGATTCCAATACACATGCCGGATTGACCGCACATTGCTAATGATTGCTTTTATATCATGCTTAATTGAAAATCGCCTTCTGTATCCCACAAATTTCTGTTATACAAGGATAATGAAATCGGAAAGACGTTTTACTTTCCAAGCATGTTCTGTTGCATTCTTGCAATGCCGCAGTTAAGAAGGGGATAATGCAACTGTTTGATAATGTGATTTTATTTTATTTAAATTATTTTATATTTTATATTGAAATTATTACTAGTCAATTTAAATTCATTGCTGGGTAATCTTTCCCACTATTATTAACTGCTACTTTTGTCATTATATGGATTAATACATTAATAAATTGTCTATGAGAGTGTGTGTGCTATGATGATAACCCGCCAAAACAGATACATAGTTACTGTTGTTTCTATGTCATGACGGCGTCTATTTTGTCCTATATAAAATATAATACACAGAAATTGGATATAATAGAACTCTGAATCGCTCACACCTCTAGTTTTTTTTTTATTCGTATTTGGACGTACATAATAATTTATATTATAACTTCGGTAGCATCGTTGAAATGCTTAACTTTTTTCGAATAATTAAAATCTGTGAAAATTAATTATATAAAGTATAATTTAATATAATAAAGTAAATTTTCAGCAACAACAATACACAGAAAAATTATGATTGAGAAGTATGCTTTTCTACCAAAACTTATTTTTCCCTGTACCGTTATATTCCGCTTTCCCTCCTTTTAGAGCTACGAGCGATTTTATTATTCTCCTGACTGCTTTTACATATGTACCAAATCTCATCCAACTGCGTCGAATAGATGCTAAGATATGTATAATTTTGTGTCTCTCCTATATGGTGGCGTTCCACCGTCCATTTTTTGAATTGACATGCAGTTTATAATATTTTAATGATCGTTCTGTAAAATAGTTGCGGAGATACGAATTCGGTTTTTAAGAATAGAGAAATTTTTAGTTTTCATTTATTCGAAGAAATAAAATGAAATCGTTTTGCTCTTAATATCGTTAAAAACAATTTACCAACTTGGCAATAAAAATCGGTTGACGTGAGATTTATTTAGCTAGTTAACTTTGTTGATTTCTGAAGTGGTTTTTGTCATTCGATGTTGTCGTCTTACTGATTTCATGCTCCAAGTGAATCGAAACTATCTATTTCGGGCTTGCTGTTTGGTGACGCATTGGTTCAGGCAACTTCTGCTGCTCCAGACCACACAGGACACGTGCACCAGGGTAACCGCAGACTTCACCATTGACATCGTTGTCGTTTTCGGAGACATAGTGGAAGTATATTGAAAATGACTGCCGGAAAATTAACTTCAAAGGGGATTTCGAGGGCTCCGAGTGTCACCTAAATGCTGCTTTCCAGTTAAATCAGTGCGCTCGACAACAGATGCAGAAGTGCAACGCTAGCGGATGCCGTGCCTTCTGTCCTGGCGAGCGTCACGTATTCGTTTAACCCGTGCACATAAGTATAAGTATGTTGTGGCTTGCTGTCGAACATGCAACCGGTCGAGTCAGTGATGGTGGCTGGCGTACTGTGGGAATTAGGAACTGTCAAGTAGTGAGATATTGGCCACCCTTTGCAGCTTGTGGTCGTTCGGTCATATGCTGTGTTCAGTTTATGGGAGATGTGTGCTCAGCTTCCCTGTTACTGAGACTGTGTGATTGTGTGTATGTTGATTTGTCCTTGTGCATACGACTGCTCATGCCTGACTTCATTCAACGCCGCTGCGGCTGCCGACTCTGTTGTTTCTTCTTCTTACTGCTTCCACTTCACATACTGCAGCAGCACTTAAGGAATTTTCTAAATCGTAACTTACCTTCCGCTCCGTTTATCATGCCGCCGTTGACGTTTCCACTTGCCGCGATGCCGAGTCCACCTTGGGATTGCCCGCCTCCTACGGTAGAACCTCCGGCACCAAGTACATCGTTCTCCTGCATTTGATTTGTGAAATGGTTCTCCTTTGCGCGCACCACCTCATTGAGGCCCTTGTTGTGGCCGGGTTGCTGCTTCCGTCGCGGCTTAGGACTTGTATGCACGTAAGGTGTCGACGTCGTTGTCGGCTTGGGGGGTAATCGCAGCTCTGCAAGAAATTGCACCAATTATAAAATACGAAATGTTTTGGGCTTTAATTCAGTGAGAACGCGAAAACACAAGCAAACACGTAGTGATTTGAACTCTTAGCGAAAATCTCGACAATCCACTCGCCCTCGAAACAGCTAAAGCATTCCTTGAGGCAGCGCATTGTGCCAAGGGAAGAAAAACGAAGCTGCAACAAGAATTTCTGAACACGCACAGATTCGAATTTGGACTTCACAGAACAGAGAGTTAAGTAAAATTTTGTACAAAATTGATTTTCCAACCGATTTAGTTCAACTCTTCGCATGAGTAATCTGTTCTTCTCCTTACCATGAAATCTCATATACTAGCTTCACTATACATTGTTTCATTTAAATATTAGTATGTTTTTTTTGTGTAAAATCAAAATCACACCATGCGTTAAAATACTGGAAGCAACATAATGATAGACGATGATGCTCAAATGAACGTAGATTCAAGAGGCATTTCTGGCCATTCAGACTGGCATGCTCCTGGAATAGAAGCATATTGTACAATAATAAAAAATTCAGACAAATTATTTTTAAAAAGACGGAAATATTTGTCTATGTCTACAGTTGCTATATACAAAAGTTGATGATAGACTTTTTTGCTATTCATCAACAAACTTTGGGGAAAATGCTTGGACCTTATCCCATCAGTGGATGATAGTTACCTTATTCCAGGATATGGAGCGAATATCCGTATAAAGCATTACTACCGATTTTTATTATAATAGCTTATTCTTACTAATCCAGCGAATTGTAGAATGCTGTGCGTTGGAGGAAAAGGGATGGGATGTGGTTTCCTTACTGTTTGGAGGTTTCAAGTAAAGGAATTTTGAAACAAACTTCTTCTAGAACCACACCTAGAATACCTTAACTTGGTTTTCTGAGAAAAAGTGACTCTAATTGAAATACCTATATCAACTTGCCTCGTTGAGCTGATCACGAATATACATTCTTTATGTATCTCCAACATTTTGTACACTTTGCATTTAAAATTTTTTATATTTCAATAATCGCAATACATATATTTGAAATATTAAAACTTCTACTACTACTACTTATTAACATAAGAGTTCAGCAAGGAAGATTTTTCGATCCTTTTCGGTTAAAAGTAGTGGCTAGCGATGGACAATTATCAGAATTCTCATTCGGATGATCGCTATGCTGTCAAGCGTTTCCGAAGACACGGTGCTCCAATCAATCAATCTAGCACAATTACCATACATTGGCCGTGCCGGTACCGTGCGCCTCAAAGGTTCCAAACCTTTTACGTTGGACAAAATTCTGTTACTTTTGAACAGCTCAAGAATTTAAAGATCTGCTTCTTTTGTTTGATTAGGAATCGCGTAAAGTTTCATACATTGAATAAATGATTTATATTTATTGTTATCGAAGATATTGAGAGCCAAAGTCAGATTTTTGAAAGAAGAATTTTACCTGCCATATATCTGTAAGACATATTAATTAAGGTAATTAAGGTGTTTGGTCAGAATTAACATACCCGTATTATGATATTACATATTATGATTATATTTCGATAAGCACAATTACCATGCCTGAGTGCACCTGGCAGCCACAACAACTAAGGTAGGATGCTAATTTTTTGTAAGATTCATTTTTTAATCCTTTCCATATGGATTTTAAAATAAAGAATTCATTTAAATTATTTAGCTACAAAAATGGTTGAAAGATTCACATCTAGGTGCTCTGCTTCCTTATCCATATTAATATAATCCGATTTCCACTGATACCTGATCTAGTCATATCCGTCTATATGTTACTTGTTGCGCATGTTTTGAGGATCTTATTATTCGATCTGGCTGAAAACCGGTATTTAAGTTTCTTTTAAACCCAAGTTTAGAGACTGCTTCACATAAATATTCTAATGGGCATGCCCCTCTGTTTTTGTGGTAACAACTATATGAACCCAACGCTTCATAAACATGCCATGTGCAGGCCTCTTTTTGAAGTAATCCTCATATAAACCTGCGCCACACTTATGTTATTTTTTTATTATTGTTGGTCAATATTTATATAAAATTTAACATGGTTGTTTTTTATATACACTATACGAGTCTGTGTAGCTGCTTACCCATGTGGAATATCAAACGAATTATATCAGAGCTTCAGTTCTATCCAAATTAACTTTTTTTCTTGATGTACTCTATACAGAAGGAGCCGTGGCAGACCCCATTAAGCTGACTCGATCTAGCTGTGTCCGTCTGCCCTCCCGCCGGTCCATCTAGTGTTTGAACAACGAGATCTCGAAAACTATAAAAGATAGAACCTTTTTAAATTTCTGTAGTTCACTGATGAAGTATATTTAAAATATGGCTAAATATCCTTAAAATTCTTGATTTTCAAGGTAAACCAGCTAAACAAAACAAACAAACAAACAACCATTTACCATTTTCTGTTCTTTTTAAATTTGTGTTTCATTTATAAATGAAAATATATACTGAATATAGGCTGTTAAAAATACCGTCCCTCAAGGGGTATTGGGGCTCGTGGGGGATACCACCTCAAAAAGTATAGATTGGACGGTTGATTTGCATGAGGACTACACATAAATCTGGGAATGGTATGTTGATATAGATACTCATTCGGGTTAAGACCAGAATGATATCTGAACACTATATTTTAAAACAAATAGTGTATTCACGACTACGAAATACCCTGCACTCTTGCTAATGTAGACCTATGCAGACTTTGAAATTTTATGTCACAAAAGTAAGTTTTTTATATAAAAGAAAAAGGTTTTTTATTTAATAAAAATAATTAAATTTAAACAAGAAAAGTGTTAACTTTGGTTGAACCAAAGCTCTAATACATTTCACACTAAATTTTAAATCGTATTGTAAAACATAAACGTGGGGGTTTAAATGGGGGCTAGACCAAAAAGTGGGCAGTACACGCTCATTAGTACCTGTATGTAGCGACCATAAATAAGATGCCACCATATCAATTTTCAAGTCTATATTGACGTTTTTGTGTACAAATGCATAAAAGTGAGCTGTGGGTTTGTATGGGATTACCTCAAAAAGTGGACGGGAAACGCCCATTTGTATAAGTATATGAAGGGGCTATCCACAAAATCGCATATCAACCTAATATTAACTTCATGACACTTAATGACATTTTTCATACAAAAACACAAAAATTGGCAGTGGCT
This sequence comes from Leucophenga montana, assembly GCA_035044765.1. Lineage (NCBI taxonomy): Eukaryota > Metazoa > Arthropoda > Insecta > Diptera > Drosophilidae > Leucophenga > Leucophenga montana. The sequence continues at coordinate 5,901 of JAWNNQ010001682.1, read as the reverse complement.
TTGTATGGTGGCTCCCCCATCCCATCCATTAAAATAAATGTGAAGCGTCCGTCCACTAGAAGCTGCCATATCAATTATTAAGTTGATATTGACTACACTAAAAAAGTTATACTAACTAAAAGTCAAAAGTGGGCGGTGGGTTTGTATGTGGGCTACCCCAAACACAAACTCTCAGGAACTGTGAAAGCTAGAGACTACAAACTTGGAAATTTAGACTCCCATTGACCATACGCAGATCGATTTTACTACATTTTGTGGATTCTACGCCCACAACGACCTACAATACGCTCACATATAAAAAGTAAAAAAAAAAATATTTTTTTTTTAAATTTGTTTGGTTGGTTTCCCTTGAAAATCGTGAATTTTAAGCATTTTAAGTATATTTTAAATATACTTCATTTGCGAACTACAGGAATCTAAAAATCTAAGTTTGGATTCTATCTGTTATAATTTGCGAGATCTCGTTGTTCAACTACACGAAGCGTCCATCCGGGAAGACGGACATGGCTAGATCTAAGTGGAGCCTGAAGATGGTTAAATTTGAGAGTTTCGGCTTTAGAAAAAAAGTATTTGAACCAAGAATTTTGTACTCCGTTTGAGAAAATCCGTACTCAACGTACTATTGATCAATTGATGTAAGGAAATGATGAATTTTTTTATAAGTATACATACTTTATGGACTCCATAAATTCGCCCAAAAAATTTCCGCCCCTGCACCCTTGTGTACAGGGTATAAAAACGTACAACTTTCTGACAGAGAGACGGGCAGTCTGAAGCGACTAGTTACGCCCACCTTAGAGATGAGCTGGTCAGTGATTTTGAAGTAGCAGTGACTATCGTAACTGCTACTTTCAAATCACCGTGATTTTGAACTGCTACTGCGATCGCTGTAAATCAAAAGCAAAAAAAAAAACAAACCTAATTTCTCCTTACATTTTACATTTAACATTTTTAATATTACTTTATGTTTAACAATGAAAAAAGTGATCAATAAAAAATAAGAAGTTTGAAATCATTTATTTCTTACTAGTGCCACTGTGATTCATGGCGTATGAGTAATATATCATGCATATCATAAACTGACATTCGTGATTTCCAGTCGAACGTGATTGAATCACTGACTATCGCTCAATTGATGTATTGTATCAATATCAAGTGGCAACTGATATTCGTGATTTTCAGTCACTGTTATTGAATCACTGACTGTCGCTATACTGATATATTGTATCAATATCGAGTCACCGTGATTGAATCACAGGTTGTGAAATATCGCTCAACTCTAACCCACCTAATCAGGAATACATATACGTTTTGAGGGCTCCGATGGTTCCATCAATACGTTGTAAACATTTAAACATACTGATAATGCCTCATCACACAATGTGTGTGCAGGGCATACAATTTAACTTGCTCTTTATTATTAAACGTTTTGCATAAATTTAAAGGCTTTCTTTTAATTAATTGAGTTTCGAATATTTGATCCAAATATAAATCTTCGTTCACGTTGATACAAAACTATATAATACTAAGAATCACATTGATCTATATGTGACCACAATTAAAGGGTCAGCCGGCGTAGCCTAACCTAGTTATGCTACAAATGCCAAATTTTGTTTATCTCATGGGGGTTTCCCCACAAAACTACAAACTTACCCCCATTTAAATTTTGCTGTTAATCAACCTAGATATGCAAAATTTAAAGCATCCCATATCAAATCTTACAAATTATTCCATACAGGACCAGATCGGACCACTATAAACTGGCCCCTGTTTTTATTGAACATTTTTAAATATTAAGTAAAAATTTCGGATGAAAGGCATTAAAGGTTCGGTTCCACCGAAGTTAACGTTTTCTCTTGCTTTTATTTTATACTCTACTAAAGAAATACTTAAACACATATTTCGACGACTTTGAAAAATTTCACTTTAGGACAATATTAAACGCATTTTTGCTTAAAGCTTAGATTAAAAAATTTTCTGTAGGTGCAATAACTAGTACTAGTATGTTACTTACGGTTGTATTTCTACCGACTTAACGAATAACTTAAAAATTGGAGGAATAGTTTGCAGTATTACAAATATCTGACAAACAGAAAGTGAGATATGGCTAGATCAACTCTGCTCGTCCAACTGATCATGAATAGATATATTCATATACATATATATGAGTACTATACTCTCTGATTCTTTAAAGGTGTTGCAAACACAATTTTAATACAATATTATTCAACATACAAAAACATATAACTTATTTTATTTTTCAGAATTGTGAATAACAACAAAAACAAGGAAATACGTTAATTTCGGTTTAAAACCACCATGTCAAATGTCAAATCGATTTTGCCTAAAATGATGAAGTTTTTCATGATAAATCCCTAAAGTGGGTGGTGGCTTTGTATGGGTGTTGGTCTTAAAATGGAGAAATCACATCTATTTTTCTATATTTGAGGCATTCGTCCATGAGAAGCCACTATATTAAATTTTAAGTTGATATTTACTGAAATAAGAAAGTTTTCATACAAAATTCCAAAATTGCGCGATAGGTTTCTATAGAGGCTAGCCCCAAAATTGGGTGTGACATAACCTTTGACATTTATATGAAGCATCAGTCGACAAGAAGATACACTGTACAATTTCACCTGTGGTTTATGTGGTGGCTACCTTAAAAAGTGGTGGGATCACACCTATTGAAATATATGTAAAGAAGAAGCCACCATGTCAATTTTGAAGGTGATATTAACAGCTATAAAAAAATATTCATACAAAAAGTCAAGAGTGTTGGTATGTTAATTTTGATACTCTATTAAACTACGATAAAAGAAGTCAATGTACCGACTTACAACCGGATATCTTCAAAATTGATGCAATAAAAATATGCAACAACTTCCAGACGGACAGACACTCAGACAGACGGTCAGACAGACGAACATGGCTAGATCAACTCGTCTCGTTAAGCTCATCAAGAATCCGGTTTCTGAATCCGAAAGAATTATTTGGAAACGGTTTGACTAGTTGTTCCGATGCTTACAGAACGAATAAATATTTCCGTTTCAAATCACTTGTAGTTACAATCGGACTGTGAAAGTGCAAAGACGTATTCATTGCGATCAAACGACACATTAATATTTCTTTTGCAACAAAAAAAAACCAACAACATAAGTAAAAACAAACTTCCGTTATCAGTTCGCCTGCACCTGCTGCATCTGTGCTAAAAATAGCATCATGAGTAGCGGCGGCGGTATTGAAGCAGCTATGGATTGGCAAAGAATTGAGACAACAAAATGAAACAAATGGTCAATCTGCAGCTCGCCAAATTTTTCCAAGAAAAAACTGCTGTTAGACCCAATACATAGTACATCTAAAAGTACAAATCGTTTTGCTGAACTCGAGATTCTTGATAGCGGAGGAGGATAAAGAGGAAACTGGAAATGCTGAAGCGAAAATAGGAAAAAACAAAGAGGAATCAGAAACTCATTTTACCAATAGGACACACTTTAAAATTCATGGATATGATCTAATAGTTGCAAATCATCCATCATCTCGCAATATTAATTAAAAGAGGGCTTAAATATAATATCATGGAAATAGTTAAAGAAAATGCTATACAGGCTGCTTGCATTAATGTTGAATGCATGTCATTTGATATTACAGTTTGTGCAGTGTACTGAGCAAAATACTACTCCGAAGCCTCCGCCAATAATACTGGCTAATGTTAATGACATAAATGGTATGATAAATTATATTACCAAAACTCTTTCGAAAGAAGATTTTACCTATAAGTCCCAACGAAACGGTCAAATACGCGTTATGGTTAAATTTGTGGATAGTTATAGAAAGTTTATAACAACACTTAAGAGAGATAAGGTTTTGTTTCACACTTACCAGTTAAAACAAGAGCGTTCTTTTAGAGTTGTAGTTAAAAATCTACATTTTTCTACACCAATTGACTCAATTAAAAATGAAATTGAAGAGTTAGGTCATTGCGTAAGGATTATAAGCAATGTTAGGAGTCGTATTACCAAGCATCCATTGAACATATTCTTTATTGATCTGGAACCGAACAACAGCAATGCAGAAATTTATGACCTGAAATACCTAAGCAATGCCGTAACTAAAGTAGAGCCTCCCAGGAAAGTAACTGACATTGTACAATGCTTTCGATGCCAAGAGTTTGGACATACCAAGACTTATTGTACAAAAACATTTAGATGCGTTAAGTGTTCAATGTGCCATCATACTTCAGAGTGTCAGAAAGACAAGGATTTGCCTGCCAAATGTGTTAACTGCTTACAAAATCACGCTGCCAGCTACAAGGGATGCAAAATTTATCAAGAATTAGTTGCAAAGCAGAAGCCTAATAGCCATTCTTCTCGTCAGCATTCAAGCAAACCACCTCAGGAGCATAGCTTTTCATCTTCGCACAGACCAAATGAGTTTAATACTAGCGGAAACCGCCCATCTTATGCGCAAGTACTACGAGAAAACAGAAGTTCAAATGACGAAGACCCTTTCCAAAGAATCGAAGGATTATTAGCCAAACAGTTTGAATTAACAAACAACCTCCTCAACATGATATCTCTGTTAATATCAAAAATATGCAAGTAGATCTTCAAATTGCTATATGGAATGCAAATGGGCTTTCCAACCACACAGAAGAAATAAAACTTTTCCTTAAATCTAATTTCATTGATATCCTCTTGGTATCAGAAACTCATTTTACCAACAGGACACACTTTAAAATTCATGGATATGATCTAATAGTTGCAAATCATCCAGATAATAGAGCTCATGGCGGCTCTGCAATATTAATTAAAAGAGGGCTTAAATATAATATCATGGAAATAGTTAAAGAAAATGCTATACAGGCTGCTTGCATTAATGTTGAATGCATGTCATTTGATATTACAGTTTGTGCCGTGTATTTTCCACCACGATTTTGTTTTAAAGAACAAGATTACTGTAACTTTTTCAAAAAACTTGGTTGTAAATTTATTGTTGGTGGAGATTATAATGCCAAACACTCTTGGTGGGGATCAAGGTTAGCAAATCCCAAAGGAAAGGAGCTATATAAATGCATAAATACCAATAATTTTTCAACACCTTCTACGGGAAAACGAACGTATTGGCCATCAGACCCCCGCAAAATACCGGATCTTTTGGATTTTGCAGTTTATTTTGGAATACCACGGCATCATCTGGAAATTTCGGACAACTATGACCATTCAGACCATTCGCCAATTATAATTACATATGGCACTGCTCTTCCAGCACTATCAAATAAATATAAAATTGTCACATCTAGGACAGATATTTTAGCATTTCAAGATTGGATACATGCGAAACTAAATACTAATATATCTCTCAAAAATGGTTTAGAAGGCTGTGGAATCATTTACAAACATTATACATGAAGCAGGTCTGTTGTGTACTGCACCAGCCAAAAGTTCTATAGCGAATACTGTTTTTATATCAGCTGAGCTTAGGAACCTTATAAATAATAAGCGAAAGCTTCGGAAAAATTGGCAAACCAGTAGATGTCCAGCAGATAAAACTAGGTACAATACAGCATCGTTCCAACTTAAAAAACGCTTGCACGAAGTAAGAAATGAAGCAACTGCAGAGTTTTTCAAAGGTCTGGATCCTAACACGACAGACTATGAATACAGCCTTTGGAGAGCCAAAAAATATTTAAAACGACCTGCAAAACGAAATGTTGCTATACGTAAACATAATGGAGAATGGTGTAAAACCGCCAAAGCTAAGGTTGAGGCATTTGCACAACATTTACACTCAACATTTCAACCAAATTCAAATCTTGCGCCTGAAGATACTGAAATAATAGAATTTCTGGATGTACCTTGTCAAATGTGCATGCCAATTCGTAGAAATACTGTGTCTGAA
>JAWNNQ010001681.1:0-222596 GCA_035044765.1 Leucophenga montana | reverse complement strand
TTCGATTTCACAGAAGGGTCTAAAGACGGAGCGGCAGGCCGCACCATTCGGTGTAGTTCAGTCACTGGCAATCCGGAGCTTCTTCAGGTCATCATAGTTCAGGTTTTCGTAGTAAACTTTTACTGCTGGAGCTTCGGGGTTCATCCGGACGCAGCCAGTCCAGCCCAGTCCAGCCGCTTTAATGCGCTGGACTATGTCCACCTCATCATACAGCTCATACAGCTCGTGGTTTACATGGGTCCTAGACTCGACGCCAATTCTAAAGGGACCAAAAATCCCACGAAAAATCTTTCTTTCGAACACTCCTAAAGACGCTGTAACCGTTGATATCAGGGTCCATGCTTCTGCGCCATACATAACGACCGGGATTATCAGTGCCTTACAGATTTTTATCTTCGTACTTCGAGCTTCTAATTAGCTTGTTGAACTAAAGTAGCAGCGAGTAGCAAGCGTGCTTCTTCGTCTGATCTCTCAGCTGACGTTGTTGTCGCTGGTAATATCTGTTCCCAGACGTCTAGCTTTCGCTGAATGTTGGGACGTGCCGAATGCACCATGCTGAGCCTCGTGCGTACTTTGTCTGCCACAAGGTAGTGGTCCGAGTCGATGTTGGGACTTCGTACCGTTCGCACATCCAACACGCTCGATGCGTGTCTTCCGTCGATCACAACATGATCAGTTTGGTTGCCTAGTTTATGTTTCGGTGTGAAAATCTGGTGCTACTGATTACCATGTTAAGACCTGCGACGAAATGGATAAGCATCTCTCCATTGCTAGAGGTAGCGTCGTGAAGGCTAAATTTTCCGACTGTTGGGCCAAAGATTCCTTCCTTCCCAATTTTGGCGTTGAAATCGACAAGCACAATTTTTACATCGTGATTGAGGCAGCGCTCGTAGAGACGTTCGAGACGCTCGTAAAATTCATCTTGAGCCGCATCGTCTGCGAATTCCGTCGGGGCGTGTGCACAAATCAGGCTTATATTCAAATCAGGCTTAGCTTTGATACGTATCGCATACAGGCGCTCGGCCACAGGTATGAAAATAGTGACGAGACCTCGTAGTTTCCTACTAACCATGAAACCGCAGCCAAATTCGTGCTTCCTAATTAAGAGGCTTTCCCAGGAGATACTGCTTGGACCGTTTGCAAAAGAATCCCAATTTTACCGCTCCCAAGAGAAACGGCCAAAAAACTTTCCACTCCTGCAAACGATCCCATCCCCATTGTCCGGTTTTAGTTATAGATACATCAGACCCTGTATCAACTAAAAATGTTGATATTTGGTTACTTAGTGTAGATCTACATTTTATACAATACTATATATGTGTGTGTGTGTGTGTGTGTTGATAAATTATAAATTTATATTATATATTTTACCGTTTTTCGAGTTTTCAGTATCTACTTAGCACTTGGGATTTGGTCGTTTCCCGCGCTCCCTTGTGTAACGCGTACATTTTGACCATTACTCCTATTTTAGTTATTGTAATTTTCCCGGTATTGGTAATTCCTATTACCCCCTCCCCGATTACCATTATTGTAACCACATCCAGCCCTATAATTCGATTCGCCTCTACCGCGTGACTGACCCCGGTAATTAGAATACAGCGTTATTTTGTCCAGTTGCTTCTGTGTAACTGTTTACGAATTTGGCCACGACATCGTTCATGTTAGTGAACTTGCCTGCCTCCATTATTTTTGCCTTTTCTTAAGTACAATTTTTAGAGTATTCCGTAGTATTTGATTCCTTATCAATTAGTTTGCCAATTGTTGTTGTGCGTTGTGGAACAGCTTCGTGTGAGCTGTATCAGGAAATATATATACACAATTTATTATATATGAATGAATGTAGTAGTGCAAAGCAATTTGTGAATGTAAGAGAAAGACAGACCGAAATGCAACCTCAGGTGTCAAGGTCTAGGAAAAAAGCAACATCATCTGGTCGTAACCAGAGGTCTAAAGGGCTCAATTGAGTCGGATGGGACGGGCAATTGAACAAATGAATTATATCGTGCGGTGATTGACCGCATTCAGGGCAGCAATTAGTATTGCTAATCCCAATTCTTTCCCTGTAGCACTCGAGCATAACGCTCCATCTGGATCTTAACTGTGCAAGTTTCTTCCTGGTGCTACGAGGGAGATGTTTTTCGCTCTCATTAATAGGCGGAGGTCTTCCACCTAATATAATATTGTCCCTATAAGAGCGTATGGCATGTTCAGTTGCATCTTTATGCAATTGGGCCCTTCCAGAAGTATACTCATACTCCTCTATGTTCCTATCAGTGATAAAGCGATTTATGCTCGACTATATATATATCCTGATATCAGATCTTATTCGGGTGGGCGCTGATGTACTGAGGGTGCCATGGTTCGGATGATTACTTCTGTACCAAGAACTGCTTCGAAAGCAACTCATTATGTTGATGAACAGGAAGTATCATCGCTTCATTGTGCAAATGATCCTCATGGGTCATTTGCAGACAACCAGTGGCAGTCCTCAACGCACTATTCTAACTTCTTTGCAGGCTTTGCCATTGAGTCTTACTTAGGAAAGGGGTCCATACAGGAGCAGCATAATTTAGGACAGAACGTCCAATAGCTTTATAAGTTGTTATTATAGTCTCCTTGTCCTTACCCCAAGAAGATCCGGCAAGCGCTTTCAACACTTTGTTTCTCGACTTAAGGCGGTTATTTGTCTTGGTGGCATGAGCCGAGAATCATAGCAATGGGTCAAATGTAGTTCCCAATATTATCGGGTACTGGACAGTAGGAACCCTTAGACCTCCAACAAAGACATCTAGTTCCATCCTCACCTCCTTAGTCCAGGAAGTGAAAATGGAGGCAGACGACTTATGAGTTGAAAGCCTAAGGTTGCGAGCATTGTAAAAATTTCATAAATTATCCAAATAGATATTAATTCTCGCACAGATATCGTCTACATTCACGCCCGATGATAAAACAGAACAATCATCTGCATAGGTCACTAGTTTTATATGGGGATATAAAGGTTAAAGAGAAGAGGAGAGAGAACCCCACTCTGCGGAACACCTATCTTTAACTTTCGATAACCCTACCGCACACCCCTAAACTCAACGTATGTCCTTCTACCATTAAGATAGTTCACTAGCCAGTGTTTCGTTTTATCGGGTAGTGAGGTGGAGTCCAGGTCTTGAAACAAGATTGCATGATCAACTGTGTCAAATTGTTCAAGTCTAGAGCCACTATCACTGTACGTGATGGCCTCGGCGAATTAAGTCCATCAGCTATAAAAGTTGTGATTTCGCTTAGTGCTGAAGTCGTACCACGACCTTTCCTAAACCCGTGCTGATGATCTGCTAGAAGGCAGTGTTCTGTCATTGAAGGAAGTAATAATGACTCAAGAACTTTCACTATAGGTGAAAGAAGCGATATGAGCCTATAAGAGGAACCAAGATCAGCTTCAATGCCAGGTTTTAAGAGAGGTACAATCCTTGCTACCTTCCATACATCAGGGACAATTAGCTGGGAAATGGATAGGTTTAACATTCGACCGCTATAGGCCCAAGGTGCTTCAGCATCAGCATTGAAATGCCGTCTGGGCCGAGTGCCTTGGATGATTTTGCTTTCCCTATAGCAGCCAGAACCTCCTCACATGTCAAATCCACCAAATCTTCATGTCCTTTTTTCCTTCTAATGTGACGTATGGATTTAAGCTTTAACCTATTTTGCTGAGAAGGGTATTGCACGAACTGTCTGCAGAAATAGGTGGCACACTTCTTTGACGATCCTTCAAATATGACAGATGAAAGAGCTCTATTCTTCGGTACACCAGATATATTTTTAATAGTATTCCACAAACTTCGCGAACCCGAGTCGCAATTATCCAAGTGCTCTAGCCATTTTGACTTTCTATGTTCCGCAACGAGATTGTTCACATTGCGAGACAACAAGGCAATACGACTATCACCCGGATCATTGGCACGAATTTGATCACGCAAGGTCGCTAAGCGTGCAGCTTCCGCTGGAAAGCCTGGCCTAATATTAGGAAACCTGCCAGCAGGAATATGCCTCTTTGCAGCCTTGGTGATCGCGTCTCTAAGAATTCTTTCACCTACCTTAACATCATTGGGAGGCAAGAGACCGCTGATTGATTGATCAATACAACGTGTAAACTCAGTCCAGTCAGCCCTATTGTAGTTTACAAAGACTCGACGATCCGCTTCAACAAACTCTTCCGGACGAGTAATGATAATCACAATAGAGATATGGTCCGAGCCCAACGTTATATCAATCGACCACTCAGAGTATGGAATAAGCGATTCACTGACGACAGTTAAATCAGGGGAGCTGGATGTGGTAGTACTCATCCTGGTTGCACAATCCTCATTGAACGTACGAAGAGGAGAGCTGTCTATTTGGTCCGCTATACTAATACCCCTAAAGTCATTTCCTAACTCCAAGAACCACATCTCATGGTGAGCATTGCAATCACCGAGAGTAACTCTATGATCCCCTTGCAAGACATGGCTCAAAATCAGATTATGCCCAGGGTCGCAGCTGTTGACTGGTGGAAGATATAAGTTCACAAAATCGATCTCGACATCTCCGGACTTTACAGCCAGATATTGTGTCTCCAGAAATGAATTCTGTTGACCAACAGAAGGCTGTGATCGATGAATGCCAGTCTTCCTCCACTGTTCCTGTCTCTGTCCTGCCTGACTATATTAAAGTCAGCAACAGATGCCAGCCGCCATGAGTCTGTGAGCTGCTGCAATTAAGACGTCATGACGCACCATGTAGTCCACAATCTCAGCCACCTTCCCACGCAGACCATTACAATTGAGTTGCATAACTCTAAAAGAGTTAAATCGCTGCTCAATTAATGGACTGAGAGCACGCATAATTTGTTGACGGGGCGGCGGAAGAATTGGCCAAGACTGCGTAGAACTACAGGAGCTACATGTCGCCCGCACGGGTGACCGGGACATAGATGGGACAAGCATATTACTATGTACAGGTAGACAGCATGACGCAAAGAAGCCAGCACTCCAATCTCTATGAGATCTTAGATCAGTGCACCTCCTCATATGACACCAATTGTGACAGCCGTTACATCGCACAGATAAAACATTGCTATGCATCTGATTGCCACAAACGGAGCATACCCAGCTTGCAACGGCAGTTGCTTGTGAGGAGGAGGTTGTTGCAGTTGCGTTAGATGTAGGTACAACAACTGTGCTATCATCGGTAACAGAATTACAGTTACCTAAGCAGCAGCTAGCAACACATTGTTCTGTCCAGTCTCTATGAGACCTCACGTGGCACCATCTGCCACATCTAGAACACTGGACCGAGGTTGCATTCCTGAAAATCCCTCTTCCACAAACAGAGCAGAACCAGGGACCAGGTCCCGGGTTCCTCTCAATGCCGGCGCGGCACAGGAGTATTTTCAACAGTTGCGCCGACAGAACTGTTGAACCCATATAAAAAATTGTATACATATATACCTGATACAGCCACTTGCCAATTGTTCTTTCAATTTGGTTTTTATAAGGCTAACAGCAGTTGCCTCATGCGTTCCCATCACACTTTGTACCACTTCTGTGGCTTCGAGAAAACTACGTAAGTTCTCTGGTTTGCCGGTGAAATCTGGCAGTAGCTGGAACGCTAACCTCAGGAAATCAACTAGAGATTGGGTCTTTCTGTCTTTATTGTGAATTTGGGCCTCAATTCCTACATCTTGTTCGTAAAAGAATTTCATGTTATTAGATTTTGTTCAGAGCATTCGACCGACTCTGGTATCTCTTTTTTGGCAGTGATTATGCATATTATTGCACTTTAGTGCCAAATATAAACATCAAATTCCGTTCATCATTACCAAGTAGAGTTTTAATTCCGAAAGATCCTTGGTATTATCAATAAGCTGTATATCGTTTACCACATTGGCCTTGGGATTTTTAATTCTAGATTCCTCGTTGCCCATGTTGAAAATAAACGCGATTATTCAATCAATATAAAATAAGGGAGGTAAAAAAACATTACCTATATTTCTATATTTAAGTAAAATTTTGAAAAGTTTTGTAAAAAATCCTTTTTTTTGTCAAAATTTCCTCCGCTTAGCATAGAAGGGTTTCATAACCATAGTAAAAGTCGATGCGTTCGAAGAATTACTCTACAATTACAACTGTGCTCACTATAAATGACTACTCTTTTAATGCAGGAATTTTTTTTTTTTAATTATCTTTTCATTTCCTTCTATTATTGCACAGGTTTAGCCTCTTTATTCTATTTACCGTTATCAAATTCAATTGCGCTTGTTTTTGCGTTTCATAACAATATGTTTTATGTTATTTCATTAATAATACGTGACAAGTGCGCAAAAAATTTAAGAATTTATGCCACGTACATCTTTGTTAGCCGAAGTAGAAAGAGGAAATATATTAGCTCTTGAATTGGAGGGTTTCTCAAAAGGAGAAAATTGGTAAAAGCCGAAAGTTGTCCAAAAAAAGAAATTTAACTTGGCTGGTCCTGAAGGATTAAATGATTATTGGCGGGATTAAAATCTTTAAATCTCGCATGGACTGCGTGTGTTTGTGTGGCAAACATTTCTCGTTACACGCTCAATTAAGCCCGAAATGACGAAATCGCATCGAATGGATGCATAAGCTACGCTTTGTTCATTTACACTGAAGTCTACGCACAAATAAATTGTTGTACTCACAGATACTAAAATGCTAGTAGACGAAATACGTATTAATACTATATGGACTTATTCAAAACTTTAAAAAGTTAACAATTCATGTGGAACTATTTTTAGCTTGTAGAGTTAGCGGATTGGTCGAGATCAGAAGAACAAATTTTATTGATATTTCTATATCTCTTTATACAATGTAAAACAATATTTGTAAGCTGTGTATTTTGGGTCTGTTTAAGTAAATTTTATAAGCGAGGATAATTACAGAGAATTTGTACATGTTGGCATATGAACTACCACTATTTAGGTGGCCTAAAGGGAAGGTCGAGTGGATGATGTCTTTTCAAACGACGACGGTGCTGGCTATTGTCGAGCAGGTTTACGGCCAAAGGGTTGCGGTTTCGAGCAAGTCTGTCAAGGTGCTTCTGGCTGAATATTTTCACTTCGTCAGTGACACTTGGAATGCCAAGGTCCTTATGGATCACCTGATTCTTAACGTAATATGGTGCTTTGACCAATCTTCGCAAAGTAATGTTTTGAAATCGATTTAGTATTTCAATGTTGGATGTTGAGGCTGTGCCCCAAAAGGTTAAAATGTATGTTAAACAGTTCAGCAAAAATTAGTGGGGGACTAACTTCAAATATGAAGGGAACTAACCTAACAATACCAGTCAATTCCTTAGAAAAAAAGCAAGATAAAAACATTTTTATTCATTATTTTTTATCTTCTCTTCATAATCACCATTAATTTCAATTACAATAATTTCTTAAGATCCACTGGTCAAAACAGTCCTGAAAATCATGTTTTTGTAGCTTCTCAATTTCTACATTAACTGCATCAATTATCTCCGCATTGCTACTGCAGATATCTCCCCTTAAATTGATTTCAATATTTGAAAATAACCAGAAATCACAAGGCGTCAGATCCGAGGAATATGGTGCAAGTGGTTTTCCAATAGGGCAATTAATCTTCGACAGCTTTATTTTTGACGACCTACTCGCGACTCGTCGCCTAACAAAAATTTCCAGTATGGAATGTTCGAAACTACTTGAATATAATTTTAATGTGATAATGCATTTGTTTAATATGCAGGGGATACGTGTCCAAAAGGAAGTTTCTGAACTGCATTTGGCGTTCGCAAAATAATCGTTTTTGGCCAATCGAATGGCAATCAATAACTTACCACTTCTACAAACGACCCCAGTCCAAAGTTGATCTTGACTGTAATAAAAAAAATGTTTATACAAAAATCGAAATGATGGCGGTGGGTTAATATAAAGTCTTTCTTACAAAAACCCCTAAAAGTGGGAGTGTCATGGCTGATGTGACTTATGTTCGTACTAGGAATATAGAAACGTTCCATGCCAGATTTCAGATCGATATTTTAAAAACTGAGGAACTAGTTTTGTTTCACGCTGACAGACACGGACACAGCTAGTTCGATTCGCCTCGTCGAGCTGATCCAGGAAATAATTAAACCAGTGACGATAGGTCACCGACGAGCGCCAAATATCCACGGATATTTTCAACCACCTATATTTCGGACTGTTGGTAATCGGATCTTGTATGTTTTAACATTTTCTAAATGTACGGTTTTTAATGCTATATAACACATCTCGAGGGAGCCTATGAGTTAAAATTTCGTTAATTCGCGTATAATATAGTGCTCGTACTACAGTCACAATGAGGTGGGCTTTCGTCACTTGCGTGGAGTACCGTCCACAGTGATTTATGTTGTCTACGATGACTGCTATACAAACTTTCTGAAAAACTAATAAAAAAAAAATTCAGTAAATAAAAAAAATTGTATAAGTTTTATTAGAATTATATTGTATTGTACATATTATGTATTATATGAAATTCATAAGTATATCATCTAAAACTTTACATAACGTATCGTATGATTGTAAAATATTTGTTTACTTGTATTATTTATTGTATTCTTTATATTCCTTGTTACTTGGCACATTGAAACTTATGCTAACAAAAAGAAATAGTAGTAAGAAGGTAATAATTATGTGTGACAAGTAACGCCGCTAGTCGGAATAAATAAAAGAAATATGTACTCGTATGTATATATATGTAGGTATATACAATATATACATGTATATATTTCTATAGAAATATAAATGCATATATACAAAAATGTGTCGCAAAAGAAAACACCCGACTGTTAAGAGGTATAATTTTTAGGTAAATGAAACAAAAAAAAACAAAAAATTGGTTCTGCTTGTGTATAAAGTTTATTTGGACGTTTACGTTTCTTTCTGTTAAACCTTGAAAAAATTATGGGCGAAGTGGTCACTGCTAGAGTTCTACAAATTTGGGCACGTGAAGTGCACTTTTCATAGCTTTTTTTAATAGTACTTTTGGCGATAGATTTCTTCCTCAATGTTCTCGTTTAGGGCTGCCAAAATCTGTAGCCTGTTCACACAAAAGCAAGATTGCAAATAATCTCAAGGCAAAAAGAAAAAGAAGAAAAAAGGAGTATTGAAATCATTAAATTAATTACACAATCAATTTGATATATCATAGACGCAGAAAAACATAAGACACAATTATTCCACGTTCTTGGTGAGTATAAGGTTCCATGACTTGACGTGAATTTTACAGTTGTCTTATTTACAAATAGCAAAGTCACGATGACAGATGACACTACTTGCAAAAGTAAGAATATCTTTCAAAAGGGTGATTACTTTTGTGCCACTTTGTATGCATATATCGTATATCATAGTATAAATCTCTTTAAATGAGAGATATAGTTGAGGTACCCAACTATTTATGTACATATGTATATTATACCCTGCACAGTAACAACGATTTTTTTTCCTTTGTTATTAATATAATCAGTGTCCAGGCTGCCCTATTAGACATCTAGGGTAAGCTCTTAATCGCCTAGTAACAAATAAGGATAAATATGAAGTGAAAACATTAAAAAAAAAATTTCAATAAACTTTTGTTTGAGAATTCGGATGCTTAAATCGCTGCAGCTAGTGAAATACCTCTTCTTGCGCTCGACATATAGGAATGATATCGTAAATTTCTAAAAGTTTAAGTTGGAAGACCATATCTTAAATATTGTGGCAGATTTCGACACATTGCCACTGTGGCAAAATGGCAACTACGAAACAAATATTGTGATAAACTTGGAGCAGTGCGGCACCTAGGCAGTCTATGCTGCAAGGCTGGTGCCTCTAAATCTTATAGCGGCATCTTGATCAAATGTATTTTTTTTTTTTATTGAGTGCTCCATTTACAACATACGCAATATACTCTGCCCTCAAATATATTAGTGCAAGGTATAAAACTACATACATCGATTGTTATCAATAATACTTATAACTAAAAACGATTATTGTAAAAAAATAATAGCTGTATTAAATTATATCTAAATCCTTCCTTGTATCATACCTCAGGCATAATCGAACTAGACGCTACGCACTAATTTGTTTGTAACTGTTTTAAAAACAAGACTTGTCAACTAGCTAATACATACATATTCAGATATGTCAAATAACAAGTCAACAACTCCACTAAAATAAAAATAAAACAAAGCCAATTACAAAAAAAAACACCTAATTTGTACAGGAAAAAGAAAGTCCATAATCGTGCTGCCCGACAGTATGATACCCTGCACACTTCCATAGGGCTACATTCAATAGTAGTAGTGAGAAGGGTTTTTTTTTTTTAATACAAGGTTGAACTAAAAATATCCGAACTTTTAATTTATATCATACAACACGTAGCGCCATATATTATATGTTGGCAGTGTTACATTTTTCTTCTTTTGAAAGCAGCTAAGTTCATGCTAATCGTTTGACAGGTTACAAAATGACACACGTTTTAATAACAGGAGTTTTTGTAGTTATGTCGTAAAAACAAAAGAGCAAATATTAAATTTATTTTTAAACTCGATAAAAAAAATTGTTCAAAAAAAGTTTATGATGATGATTGTATGAGTCGTACTCAAGTTTACGCGTGGTTTACACGATTTAAAAACGGTCGTGAAGATTTAAATGGTGCTCCAAGACATGGACGGCCCGAAGCATCTAGTCGTGCTGAGTTAGTGAAAAAATTTCACTGTGAGAATGCTGGCAGAAGAATTAAATTCATATCTCACTGTACAATCTACAAAATATTAACTGAAGATTTGGGTAAAAGAAAGGTGTGTGCACGTTTTGTTCCACATCAGTTAAATGATGATAAATTTTTAATGAAAAAACAGATTTGTCTCATCGACCACCCTCTGTATTCGCCTGATCTATCACCGTGCGATTATTTTATCTTCACAAAAATGAAACCTGCAATAAAAGGAGCTTTTACGAAGACATTTCAGCCATACAAGCATTCGTGACACAGGTGCTAAAGAACATCCCAAAGAGCGAGTTTTAAAAGTCTGTGGATAAACTAGTTGAGTGTTCCAAACGTTGTATTGAGTTAAATGGAACGTATTTTGAATAAATATTAGCTTTGAAACATAAGACGATGCTTGTTTTATTTTATAACTAAAAAGTTAGGTTATTTTTAGATCACAGCGTGCATGTTTTAAGTGTATACTTATTCAATAGTATATAATTTAAGAACGATACGACAGACAAGCGGTAATGGGTAGAACGACTGGACTTATCGAGCTAATCAAGAATACATACTATACATTTTCAGAGGTTTCAGACAACCAAATATGTGTGCAGGGTATAAATAATATGTGTGGCGTAGCCAAATTTTTTTTTTTTTTTTTTGGGTCAATGGTGGGTTTGTTGTTTTGTGAAGTTTTAGTTGGAAGAGAAAGATATTTGCAAATTAAAAGGAATAATCGACACTCGCTTTCAATAACTAAAAAATATAATTGGAGGGGAAAAGGAGGTATATCCCTCATAACGCATCACTATATGTAATTAAATTATTTAAGAATCATTTCAGGTGATGGTAGTATATTTTCACCATATAGGCAATACCAAATGCTGGAAAACCAAATTGTGCGATCGACCCACTCACTGCCGGCCAGAACATGTCCAATATAGGGTGCATCACGAGAGCTATGCAAATGAGACAATTAAATTTATATTTTTCAGCAATATCACAAAAGCTTACCGCATCATCCGCGTATTTGTTCGTTCAACGAATGTGATAGCCCAGCTCCAGGGAAAGTCGCGTTTCTTTTCGCAGCCGAGATACGCTATCGAACTGTGCAGGAATACTTCGCGAAGTATGGTAGTCTTATCGTTTTTATCCTTACGCAAGACAACAATCTTATTGTCGCGCAGCTCACACTGCAGCGATTTAAAAGACTTGGTACGACTGTCTGCGAATTTCAACTCCTTTCCCGGTGTTACAGTCACCAGATTCTTGATGGCACGCTGCATTTCGCGCAGTAGATCGATTGGTTTAGCCATGAGATAATTGGATTTGCGATCTTCTTCGGGCCAATACGTCCAGTTAAGCACAACGTCAAATATTTTAGTATCGTGGTGTAAGGGTCGTTGCAGACTACCGTTTAATATCACCTCGTACAATGTGACTTGATGCATTGCCAGTTGCATTTTCGGCGATAGTTCGCGGCAGATATCGTAAGCGGTTTTTGTGGGCGTTATGATCACGCTGACCTGCTCCTTCTCCTGTGAGGAAAAATACAATGTTGTATATAAATAGAATGTAAACATATGTCAATGTTACCTCGGAGGAATTGTTCTCTGGTGTGTTTATTTGTATCCACACCTTAATATCGCCCGATTTTTTCTCCGAGTCGCAGAGCGTTTCCGCTGCAGCGTAATACTTTTCGAGGTAAACAAGCATAGCTTTTTCCTTTTTCTGTAAAAATTAGACCGAGTCATTTAATCACCTTTTTGAAGTAAATAATAATATACAGTTCGTACCATTTCATCTTCGCTCACTGGAAACAGATTGCGATATAACACAATCAGATCGCTGAGCACATCGGCTTCTTTTTGTGAGTACACCATTTCGCCCGACTAAAAGTAAAAAGAAATCAAACCTTTTGCACTTGCAAGACTTTCACCGTTTACCAACCTTATGCGCCAGCAGTGTTGGTCCCCAGATCATTGTAAGATTCTGCACACTCATCTTGTTTTTAGGTTCTTGTGCCGTTATAAATGCCAAATGACCAACAATGCGCTTTAAAGTCTCATATTCGATAGTACCAAGTCGCGCCAACAATTCTATGTAGATAGGTATCTTCTCCGATGATTTTGATAGTTCCGATACGCAAATGAAACTCTCGCTTAGCTTGCCCAGCAGACGTTCGGGTAGCCCGCGCATGAAGCGTTTTAGCACATTGGCAACATCGTGTTCATTATATACCTGACGTGTGATCTCCACACTAAATGCATCTGCCCGAAATGCATACATGAGTTTTGTAATGGAATGCTCCGAGCCCGATTTTCGATAGATGCCCTCAGACATAGATCCATGAATGTAGACAAAGTTAATGCACTTATCCACAATCACGGGCACATTAAACTTTGTCAGCTGCTGATCGTTTAAAGCAAACCCGTTGTTGTGTGCTGCCTCGATGATGACATGGCGCCAGATTTTTGTTTCGCGCGGAGAACTCATGATCATGTAAACGGTGAACGGCGGACAATCAATCATTAGAACCGGGCCAGTTTCCACATGCAGATTCGCAATGGACTCGTCGTTTGGATTGAGCACTAAAAACATGATGAGGATTAAGTAAAATGTATTGATAAATCCAAACGAACAAAACAATGTTGCACTCACCTATACAACGAGCCTTGCGCAGATCCATCTTCTCGACATTGCCGGTACTCTCAGTGACGAAGATAAGGCGACGTTTCATCTTGCGTAGCACAAGCCAGGTACCACTCCATTCCGATGTAATGGACGTCTGCAGTGAAATGAATGCATTTTTGCTGGTAAGTTTGTATTGAAATTGAATGTTCTCTCGATTTTGCATATGCATGTTTATACCATATAGAAAATATATGAATAGCACTCTACTAACCTTTAGGTAACACCAACCAGCTCGATGATAGTGATAGATATGTTTCAGCGGAATTAAGCATGTCAGGCTCTCGAGCAGCTTTTGCATCCAAATGCCGCTACATAAAAAGAATAAAAAAAAATAGACGAAAAAGTTTTAATTCACTGTTTTGATACTTACCGATCTGACTCCCGGAGCACGCCGTACAGATGCGTGATGCGCTGACGTTTGCAGTTGCCCGAAGTCCCGCTGGTTATAACTAAATTCGGATTGGACGACATCATTTGCACATTTGAGGTGCTACCACCATTATTCGATCCACTACCGCTACCGTTCTTCGGCACGTAAGTCGTTATTTCAAAACAATAAACATGCGTTGAGGTCTCTGTAACACGATTGTTACTCACGCATTGCAGCGTTGTTATATATTCCAACGGAATGGTCTCCTTAGGCGTCTTCATGTCCTGTTCAAGAAACGTGAGAAACTGACGCTCGCGCAATGTTCCCCTACGGTTCTGCATTTCTTTCATTATGTCTTCGACAATACCAGAAGCTAACCGTATAAGCGGAGCTTCGTAGCGCACTAAATTCGGCGAAAGACTGGGACGCGGCACCATCTGCAATGCAACCATCACCTCTTTGCTGTTAGCGGTTGCATTACGTTGCGTCGCACGGAAGCTGGTCTTACGCTTAAGAGCGTCAACACGTATCTTTACATTAGAAAACATGTTTCGAGGATTGAAGAGCGCAGCCAACGAACTACCGCTCGACGACGTTTTCAGTTCGTTGGGCTGCGTTTTCGATGTACAGTCACTGTTAGTGCTGACAGCCTCCATATAAGTAGGCAGACATTCGCCCTCAATGTTAAACCGATTGAGAGGCTTATCAGCAGTCGCTGCCTCAACATTTGAAGTCGGAGCAGTAGATGTTTTCGTCTCTTCATTCAATTGGTTGACATACCAGTTTGAGCGATTCTGTGCAGAGTGCGACAAGTCGACTAGTTTATTCACTTTTGGTTTTATAGTATCAACGCGGCTCAGGTAGGGTTTAATGCGATCTTCAAGAGCTTTTTCAGCGTCTACGTCAATCATATTTTCCATGCTAACAGACAGAAGCTTGCTATCGTAGTCGGTACTCTTTGATGGTGATGATACGCCAGTCGCAGTTGCCACTTTGTTAGTAACACCAGCACAGGTAACAACTGCCTGTTCTGACTGCTGGTTGACGCCCAACGTGGCACCACCCGCTACGCTGCCATTGTCTTCATCAGATGTTGATTCACTTATCATGTAGTCATCGGTTTCCGCTGCGTTACGTTTCATTGAGCCGTAGGTTTCCTCTTCCAGAAGATGCTCGAGTAGTAGAAGTTCGTTGCTCTTATTTGAAATGCAAAGTGTTGTCGATTTCCGCAATAGCGGATCGAATTCCTGTATAACTTCCTTGGGCGCCAAAACACCAACACCGCCCACGGCACCCTCTTCACTGCCATCACTGCCATCCAGTACGCATCTGTCACCAGTGTCCCGTTCCTCGCTAATGCTAGCCAGATCATGTTGTGGCTTTAGCAAATCACACTTCGCCACACATTCGAAAAGTTTGCCATAGGTTGCCTCATAATTGGCATACAAAGGCTCTGGAGTTGAGCAAATGCTATTAGCTAAATCCTCAGCACTTTTTTCATCATCTGCATAGAACGACCAAGAATCACTACGTTCCGGTTTGGGCATACGCAACTCAGCTTCATCTATACGAGCGCGTAGTAACATAGATTCTTCACGTTCTGCTTTAGCTGCAGCGAGATTCAACTGATGCAACTCGGCTGAATCCACCTGTGGGCGCAATGAATTCGTACTCGAAGTAGCTACAGCGCTACGCAACTCGATCTGCTCATAATTTTTCAGATGCTTTTTATGCGGCATCATATTCAACTTTCCATACAAACTCTCCTTAGTTACGTTTGTAGGTAGTGTGGGTGGCGGGAAGCTGGGCATCGGCGGCGAGGGCAAATTCATGGAATCACGTGAACCAGTGCCATCATCGGAACTCTCGGAAGTTGCTGTCATGGCTGCTCGCATTTGTCGACTCCGTGCACGATGAGCTTCTGTGCCACTGCTCGTTGATATGACAGTGTTTGCGGCAACGATGTTGGCGGCATGGTATTGGGTGTTTGCACAATTTTTGGCTTTATTGCTGAAACGTGAAATCGTTTCCTCGTACGTAGGTAGCGCGTTTTTACGACGCGGCACTTTGTAAACACCATCATCCTCGGGGGCAACGGAAACTGACGCTTTTGACAATGATGTACTGAGATCCGTTACCCCGCCACTTACCTTTGAGCTTAGCGGACTGCTAAAGGATATTTCATTGAACACTTGATTGTTCGGAGGCATTGTCTGCGGCCGCTCACAATAGAAGGACGATAATGATGCGGGCATGTTCTTTGGCAGTGTATCTGCTGACGCGTCCTTGATGTTGCCTTTAGTGAGCGAGAAATTCGTTCCAAAACGCTTACCGGCTGTTTTCAGGCTTTGAGTTGTCTCGGCACCCAACTGGCTGAGAACTTCAGTCGACGTTTTTAAATTTCTATCGAGTGCCTGCTTGGCGTCCTTTGCGCGTATCACAACGCGCTCTCCAATTGATTTTGTAAGTAGCTTTGAAGTGGTGCCCAACGATTTGAATAGTTCTCTATAAGGAGATTATTCAAAAAGATAAGGTCAGAAAGAAAGATAAGGTCATCAGATTGTGTTCACACCGTGTCTGACTACTTAATTAAAAGGTGAAGTGGTAACTAGAACTAGAACCCGAACACCAAACATTAGTTGTTAGTATTAACACCAGATACAATACATATTTACGACAGAGTAAGGGCAAATTATTTGTCGGACAAGCATATCTATATCCACTCGGGAACTGGCAACACTAACGTCAAAAGCTAAAATCTGGCAACACCATAATAAAGTTTGACATTTTTTGGCATAAACGTTTTCACAAAGTTTTGATGTACAATTGCTATTTGGTTTGTTTACGGTGGAATAAGAAAAGCAATTTGGCCAAAAAAATGGAAATTTCAAGAGGTTTTCGTTGGATTATTTATCACAACTTTCGGCGTGAATCATCTCAACAAGAATGTGACAATGAACTCAGTTCTTTGTATGGCGATTTTGCATGCTTGTGGAGATCGACCAGTAGTTAACGCTAGTACTTCTTAGTTTGAAAAGTATCCCTTTTGAAATTAAGAGCGAATAGTCTCCAGGTTTTGGATTGGCAGATTATAATATTGAGCTGGAGCGCTGAAGCTTTCTTAACTTTATTTAGTTTGGTATAACATTTATTGTATTAAATTATGTTAGAACGTTTTTACAGCGCCTTCTATTAAGATACTCCAATTTACAAGTTTAATAAGATGATTGACGGTACTCCTAAACCCTCTGGCGTAATCCTAATAACTTTCAATTTATTTAACCTACCCACTAAACTTAACATTTCCTGGCACAACGTTAAAGTAAGGGAATATATTCCAAATCCCATGCGATGCAAGACTTGCCAGGTACCTGTCACAGACCAACGAATGCACACATCATCATCCGAACCTCTCACCTCGCCTTCGAGCTCCGTACCGTTATCGAATGTTACCGATAAATCAAAACAAATATTAAAAACACACAAATTTGACAACATTTTGAAAACTGATCTAACCAATAATACAACAAAAAATTATCTCTTAACTAATTACAACAACAACAAAAAACTTATTTCTAGCGATGATACGGATGATTCAATGGAAGAGCTTGATTCCTAATCAAACCTCTACCATTCTCTTCTGTATACATATAACGTTCCCTTTCTTCACACCAATGGCTCTTAAAATTTTTCAGTGGAATATAAATGGATTTATAAATAATTACCAAGAACTGGTACTCTTAATTAATGTACTAAATCCAGATATTATATGTATACAAGAAACACACTTTCCTTGTCAATATAAAAATATAATCTATCCAAAACCATTTATTGGATATTTTAAAAATCTCAGTAATTGTTCCACTGCCAAACAAGGGATTGGCTTTCTCGTTAAACGTCACATTCCGCATAAATATATTTCAATAAATTCGAACGTCTAATGTGATGCAATAATGCTAGAACTAGGCACTAAAATCACAATTATAAATAATTACATAGCTCCAAACCAAAATTTTACGGATACCGAATTGCTCTCGTACATAACCAACATGAACACTCCATGGCGGGGGACTTTAACGCATGGAGTACTCTATGGGGTTCGCCTAATACAAACTCTCGGGGTAAGAAAGTTGAGAGCATCATCGAGAAGGCCAATCTTGTCCTTTTGAACGATGGATCCGCAACTCATTTTTCTTCACATAGGTCTTTTACACACGTGGATCTCACTATTGTTTCCCCCCAAATTCTTCACATTTGCCAATGGTCTATTATGGATAATTTACATGGAAGCGATCACTTCCCCATTATAACTACAATTTCCACCCAACAAAATACTACAAAGATCACTCCAATTGCCAAATATAAGACTGATATGGCAGACTGGGTAAAGTTTCGTTCGGAAATTGGTACCAACTTGACTGACTGGGAGCCCAAAAACTTATGTTACTCGGTGGCAAAATTGACAAAAGCAATCAGAAGGACAGCCAATAATTCTATACCCCAAAGTAAATGCATTCCTCATAAAACTACAATTAATTGGTGGAATTGTTACTTAAACAATCTGAGCCAAGAGAAACAATCATTATGGCGGGAATATAAACTTCGAATGACACAAGATAACCTTATTGCTTTCAAACGTGTAAAAGCTAAATTCAAAAAAGAAGCTAAACTAGCAAAAAGGAAATCACTTGCCGATTTTACATCCCGCATATCTCCTCAAACTTCAATCAAAAAAATATGGTCCGATATAAAAAGCCTTACAGGTATCCCAATCAAATGTTTGATATCGAATCATTCTCTTCTTACTTCACCCAAAGAAATAGCCCACGCTTTTGGTTCTCAATGGTCTAACTTTTCGAACGATAGAAACTTCTCATCAGAGTATATTGCTAACAAGAATCGCGTTCTTAGTTCACTTTATGACCCGGCATTCTTATGTGCTTCAGCTAAACACTTAGAATCTGCTTTCTCTTTCATGGAGCTGGAAGCTGCACTTCACAATGCTAAAGGAAAAACACCATGTGCAGATAGAATTTCCTATCCAATGCTCAGAAATTTAACCACTAAAACTAAGCACAAGTTACTCGAAATTTATAATTCCATGCTCACTGAAGGGCTCTATCCCCACACCTGGAAAACTGCGATTGTAATTCCCATCCCTAAACCTCATAAGCCTGCCAACGTATCTGAAAGTTATAGACCGATATCGTTGTTGTCCTGCCAAAGCAAAGTTATAGAAAAATTATTAGCTAGCAGGCTTATGTGGTTCTTAAATAAGAACAATCTTATCTCCCACAATCAAGTAGCCTTCAAATGCCACCATAGTACGATGGACGTCTCGATCACGATCACGTCTCGATCTCATCGACGGATTTTGAAAAAGCGTTTGATCGCGTGGGGATTCATGCTGTACTAAGTCAGCTCGAGCGTTGGGGGGTGGGTCCGAGGGTCTTTAACCTGGTAAAGGCCTTCATGACTCGGCGCTCATTCAGAGTCCGAGTTGGCAATGGTTTTTCAAATGCTTTTCCGCTTCATAATGGCATCCCACAAGGTTCATCCCTATCTGTAGTATTATTCATGATAGCTTTTGAAAAACTTATTAGTATTATACTAGTTCATAAGAATATTAACCTTTCCATTTATGCAGATGATGCTATAGTTTATACAAAAGTTAAAGATTTAAATATTGTATGAGAGACGTTCCTCAAAATCTTAGATGATATTAAGCAATGGGGAATCTTGTCGGGTGCCACGATATCTACAGATAAATGCAAGATTTTGCATATCTGTAGAAAACTAAGTTGTAACTTTCCTAATTTAATAATGTAGTAATAGAAAATGTAGACAATTTAAAAATTTTAAGAATCATATTTGAAAAAAATGCAAAATTTAATTTACACTATGCAACTCCTAGAAAAAACGTAGAAACTAGGTTAATTATTGTAAAATTTTTAAGTTCCTAATTTTCAAACATACATATAACTTCTTTAATAAATATAACCAGAGCCCTAATTCTTTCTAAAATTGACTATGGATTGCCTATTTATGGATGGAGTTCAGAGGCAACTGTTAAAAAAGTACAGGTTCCATATCACACAACAGTTCGACGTTGCATCAATGCATTTCCGACATCACCAACTCTCTGCATACTAGCCGAAGCGGACCTTCCAACATTGAAAGACAGGATTTTAGAAGTAAATCTTAAGCTTATCCCGAAACTTTGCGGTAGATCAAACTAACTTCTGCACAAATTATTTGTTAACGCTGTAAATGGAAAGAGAGTTTACAAAATCCTCTCTGTAGTTCGCCGATGCGTAATATTCTGTAAGGAGTTGAATATTACACTTCCAGCTCTATCTACCAGTTCTCTCTGCCGGCCTCCTTGGCTTCTTCAGGGAACAACATTTAACTTGGCGCTTCATCAGTTCAAAAAAGAAATCTCAAGCAGTGAAATGTACCAACAGAGATTCCTAGAAGAACAAGCGAAATTGCAGAACCGGAAATGGCTGTTTACTGACGGGTCCAAGTGCAACGGTAACACCGCATTTGCGGTAGTCGACTCCAGCAACAACATAATATCTAACGGGCTACTTCCCGAATATTGCTCCGTATTTACGGCCGAAGCTATTGGCATCCTAAAGGCTTGCTCATTTGCACACGCCAATAAAGGTAAATTTGTCATATGTAGTGACAGCCTGTCGACTATCACAGCAGTTATGAACTTGAATTGCTATAACAACATTATTTGCCGGATACGAAACCTGTGCATCCAAAACAGTAATAAAATAATATTGTTTTGGGTACCCAGCCACCAATCACTATCTTACCCTCTAATCTCCTTTGACCCCCTTGATGGCAAGGACTTAAGAAAGCATATCAGTAAGCATATTCTGCCAAAAACTCTGGACTCCTAGGTAAACTTTCAACATCGATATAAAACACCAACACTTATTATCTGGCGACCCACCGCAGCTATGTTCCTGTGATGCAGCGGTCACTGTCGACCACATTTTGGACTCATGTCAAAATTTGGAAAGAATTAGGGTTACTTTGTTTAACGTTAAACCAACTGAATTGCTAAAAGACCCCGATCAAGACAACATTAATTTAATATACAAGTTTCTTACCCGCTGTAATTTAATTAATAAAATTTAAATTTTTCTTTTAGTAACATAGAGTCGTAGGCCTAGGTAGCTAGTACTCTTTCTTTGCTTTATATATAATATTTTATACTGTAGCTAAATTTGTAAATAAATAAATAAATATTTAGTTGTTAATTAGGGTTGAAATGCCAAATTTGTTGAATATTACGTCAATCCTAATTAAATATATGAACATAGGTTCAGATCGGACCACTATAGCATATAGTCGAGATCAAAAACTTTATAAACAATGTAAGTACGTGGTATCTCAAAGTCGAGCACACTGGGCTTTCTTTTTTTTTTGTGTTGTTTTATTAATCAATTTGCGAATCCTTATGAAGGACGAGTTTAATGGAAATATAAGTTTTGGTTACACCGAATACCTTAATCCAATTTCCACATGTATGTATGTTTTCTGCAA
Organism: Leucophenga montana; assembly: GCA_035044765.1. Taxonomy (NCBI): domain Eukaryota; kingdom Metazoa; phylum Arthropoda; class Insecta; order Diptera; family Drosophilidae; genus Leucophenga; species Leucophenga montana. The sequence continues at coordinate 201,227 of JAWNNQ010001681.1, read as the reverse complement.
ACTTAAACAATATTGTTTGTTTATTGCTGTCTTTGTGACTACATTTTGCATGAATTTCAAATTGAAAAGCGGTTTAATTAGCCATCAAGTTCCTGATAACTACATCGTTTATGTTCCGCCTAAGCGATTGTAATTCAACATACAAGCAAACTACATTCATTTCACAATTTGAACAGGCCGACAAAAAGTATCTGGCTCACATCTGTTTACTAGACCTAATAAATCTGCGAGAATTGTTAAAAAATGTGCAATTTTAAACTGCGGCGGAATCAGCTTTTCAAAAATCTATTAAATTCACTGGAGCTTGTTTCGAAATACATATTTTGTCAGTATGCACATGTAGGTATCATCTATATAAGTATATTTATAATTAAGGTGCTTGCACTAAATTGTTAATGTGGAATCTGTTTGTTTCTGTAGAGTGTAAGGAAGATACCACATGCAAAAACCCACAAATATATTGAAAAAGCAATTGAAGTATTCGTGATCAAATTACTTGTCATCCTCATCACTGGCCACAGCGACATCCAGTGGCACTGAACACTCGCCGCTGTCGAACTCAGCGGCCGCAGCATCGGTATCAGTTATGGAGCTAGGGGCAGCTAGCGCTTCTACATACCGGGGGGATTGCGACTTGAACTTGTCCTCAGTGCCGTCCAATGTGGGCGTCGCTGCTGCGGAATTCAGCGAAGTAGTGCTGGGGAAAGTATTGTCGGCGATAGAAAAACTGTTGCCGCTGCTAGTTGTTGACACCTCACTTGAAATAGAATGACGCAGCATTCGTTGACGCTGACCTTCCGGTGAGAGAAAAGTTTTCGGCGGTAGCTCTGGCACTTGTGGTAACTCCACTGACATTGCATTCATTTCGACCATCCCACTGTTCTTAAGTGTGTTTTCGTAGATGCTGCCACCGTCGCGACCATCTTTTTGGCTTTTGCGCGGCCGCGGCATGGGCGTAGGCATTGTATAGATCGGATCATTTTTCAGAACGACATTCTCATTAAAATCGGGCGTATAGACACAATCACTAACGTCGACACCAGTGTCCGCGCCAGCGCTATTACCATCCACTTGTGCATCTACAGCGTTACGATTTGCATTAGGTACTAACTGAATAGTTAATGTCGTGTGAAAGTTCTCTGCGTTAGTTAAGTCCAAATTCTTGTCATTGATATCTAGATTTTTGTTAGGCACGTTAACATTGACATTCTCGTAATCAGGGTTGGTCATGTCCGGTTGGAGACGGCGCGGCGCAGGCACGGGATATGTCATATCTTCGAAAGAGCTCTCCATAATATTCTGCAAAGTGAAATTAAATAAAAATATTAAACTTCAATTTAAACATGGTAAATTAATTTAAATTTAAATTTAAAATGCTAAATGCTAAATGAAGTACATTCTGTACTTAATCTTTACATTAAATTCGGTAATGGGAGCAGATTTCTAAAAACTATTTAAGTATTTATATACATACACATAAATATATTCATAAATTAAAATTCGCCGAACAGACAAGTTAGAGCTATAATAGAGGTGCTCGACTAAATTGTACACTGCACACGCCATTTTATAAGAGTATGAGTTGATTTGCTTCCAAATTTTCGGCAAATTATACTACTACAAACTATATACAAGGACATAATGACAGTTCAGTTGACCCCATAAAGTATATACATTCTTCACCAGCTCGACGAGTCGATTTCGCTATGTTCCTCTGTCTGGATATTGTTGCGCATTCTTTGGGAACCAGTTTTTAGGATATACAGTTCTAAGTTCTCCTTTAATTGCAGTTAAGTAGTTCCTGACATCTTTATTTACAAAAAAAAAAACAGAAAATATTATTCGTTATCCCCTCAACAGTAGATCCGAGGGGTGCAGGGGTCTTTTAAGTCTTCTTTTAGACAAGTTCGACCGCAGAGCTGAGGCTAATGGGTTGTGGTGATGACCAAGACGATTATTGTATCTCGATGAATGATGATTGATCTCCTGCATCACTGTGCATAGTCCAAGATCTCTATGAATGATATTATTTCGCTCAGCACATTCTTATGTACAGACGCTTGACATATATATCAAACGGTGTGATCTCCCACTGTTTGGGGTAGCCACTATACAAACTACCCGCCCAATTTTGCCTTATTTTATGGAAAACGTTCTTATTGCAGTCAATATCGACTTGAATTTGAACATGACGACTGTTTATGGACGGACGTTTCACATAAATATAAAGAGGCTTGTCGGACCTACTTTTATGAGTAGCTCCCATACACGCTTATCGACCACTCAAGAATTTTGTATAATAAACTTTCTTATTACAATAATATCAACTTAAAATTTAATATAGTGGTTTCTTATGAACGAACGCTTCACATCTAGGGAAATAGGTGTGAGTCCCCCATTTTAGGGGCAGCTCCCACACAAATCTACCACCCACTTGTGAGAATTTTCATGAAAATCTTACTTCATTTCAGGCAAAATCAACGTGACATTAAATATGGTGCTTTTGTACGGACAGACGTTTCGCATAATTATAAAGGAGCGTGTCATGTCCACTTTTAGGGGTAGGCCCCAACAAACTCACACCCCACGTTGCAGAGCCCATTGAAAGAAATTAAAGCGTAAATTAAAATCTGGCCGCTTCAATTCTAATTGAATATTGTAAGCCTTTAAGCCAAGATACTAGCGTAAAATTCGCCAGGTTGTTCCATACGGGAGGTCAAGATGCTGCGCACGGCGTCGAATCGATTGGTCAGGGTCTTAAGCTACACTCTCCGCTAATCTCCGTAATCGTCTGATAACTTCGAAGTAGTGTTTGAAGTTGGTTACCCGCAATATTGTCAATTTTTTTGCGCCATTTTTTAAAGGTTGATGAAATATGAATACATTGTAGCACATCAGCGACCAAGCAGTTGATGAAACAGTGGTTTTCTTTGGTCGGATCGGCGCGGCAACCTTTTGATTTCTGTCCGTCTGTCTGTCTTTCATATCTGTTTTCAATGACTGTCAACGTCCAGTGTTACCGTAGTTTACTATTAAATTGCCCAAGTATGTTTCGAAAACGGAACATGGAGATTGGTATAATCAAAGAGGCAATAATGGTTTTCCGCCGCGGTTGGAAATTAGCAGTATAAAGGATGAAACGTTGACATAACAAACGAATATAAATACTTAAGAGTACTTCTGATGCCAAAAATGCAGTTCAAACAAGAAAAACCGATAACTTCAGTTTTTTCGAATTGAAGTAATATGTATATGTAAAAAATATTTCCCTAATGGAAAATGACCTTGAGCCAGCTAAAAATGAATATAAAAAACATTTCATTACCAGACTGTTTACCTACATATGCCATGTTAGACATTATTGCAAAACAAGTAGAAAATTACCATATTTACACGCTTTACCTACATCTAAATTACATACAAGACTATTTTTTACTATATTGAAGAAAGACTTCCGCATGTATTAGCATGAATAATCATAAAATAAAGAAATTTCCTGAGCGAACACGCAAAATCAAAAACGCTGGCTACATGACATTATATGGGACAATTCAGAACTAGTGCAAAGTCAATGAAAAGAAACAACTGAATATTTTATAAGAAACATGAAGGACAAAAAAAAAGGCAGACCATGTGGGAGAGATTATTGCAAAACATAGAAAGAATATATCAAAATTTAGACCATAATGCAGATTAGTTCTAGAAATCGCAATATAAAAAGAAATAAGAATGGAGCAGTCATGTGTTCATGAATAGAAACACGCTGCGTCCTTGATAATGTAGATTTATGTAGACTTTGAAAAAAAATTGTTTAATAAAAAAGAAAAACAAAACAAAAAACAATACTGTTTCCGGACGGACACACGGACCTGGCTTAATCTACTCAGTTTCAGATGCTGATAAAGACTATGTATACATTATAGGGTCTACCACGCCTCCTTCTGCTTCATGTTCCATTCGCAAAAACTTATTATACCCTTATCCCTTTGCGTAGAGGGTTTCATAATATTATATGAATATTTAAAGCCAGAAGCAACCAAATAATATTAAATGGATTATATAACAAAAACTGTTCGATATGCAACTTAAATGAGATTGAATCAATCGAACATTTTCTAGAACGTTATCCATTCTCGTATTAAAAGCATAGTATACCTTTTTTGCAAAAATTGTTTTAAACTAGTCAGAAGTAATAGACAGATAAAATTATAATACTATTCACACAGAGTGTGATCAGTACGACAAAACAAGTTAATCTAGCCATGACCGCCTTTCTATCTGTCTGTGAGTTAATCCGTCATTTTTTTAAATATTGGTTTGCAGACTTTTTATTACAAGAAGCACAAGAAGCAAATATGAAATAATATTAATATATATTAAAAACTTTTAATAAGCATCCTTTCACACATTTAGAAACTGAAGTAAAACATCAGCGTTGCCGAGCAAAAAGGACAACTGTGTAGAGTATTAAAGCTTCTATTCCACCGAAGATAACGTTTTTTTTTTCCATATTTTTTAATTAATTGTAATTTTTCAATTCTAATAAAAAATCGGGCAATCCCAATTTTTAAGATATCGTTTTATATTTATGGTTTCGCGGCATTTGTTTACATTGAAGAATTACATTGAATAATACAAAATGGCAATTCGATTTAAAATCAAAACATTTTATTTTCTATGGTGTTCACCATTTTTTTTTTAACATATAAATGAAATATCTATTTGCACATTGAGATAATGGTGGAATTACAGTTTGTCTCACAGTTATTTTTGTGTTTAAATTGCCTTTAAGCATTTGGAATTACCTACTATCAGACGCGTGTTGCTAGCATCTGGATATCTCAATTCAATCATTGGAAAAAAGAAATTTAAGGAAATTTGTTAATTAACAGATGCATCATAAACTTTATGACCCAGCGCTTTTGGTCTGGTGTCAGGTATAAATACAGGAAGTTAATTTTGCCATGACAACAGTAAACTGTGTGAACACGACTCTTGCGAAAGGTACAAACGTATAAATCAAGAGTTTCCAAACGAAGTTGTGTTCACCTAAAATCCAGACAGCAATCACATCTCTCTACGCACAGTGTAGCATTTCCAAACGTATGCATGTATCCATTGTAGTGCTTATCTTGGGCATACTGGATGCATTATTACAGCTGCTAAATATCGGCCGTTCCACTGTGCCATCTAAAACACGGGACAATGAGCTCAGCAAGGCTAAGTCTATTGAGAGAACAACACCGGATGCAACATCAACCACACCGTCGCCTGGTCCCATTTGTCAGCATGTGGACATAATTATATGTTTCATTAAGTTATGTCATATGTTATTCAAGTGTGACGGCGTCGAGATCATCACCGAGCATATGCTCTATCATGCGTCCAATGTCGATACTACTGTGTGGGCGACACCAACTGGCGTGCACCCTGATTTTAATTGGCTCCATCGTGCACTCATACAGCAGAGTCGCGTGCAGCGTTTAGCCAGCATTCGAAAACGTTTGGAATTCTAAGCAGTGCGATAATAAAGAGACCACCATAACGAAAATTTGCATATAAATAACAATCGTGGATAATTATTTAATTTCGTTTAAGTGTATGGTTTAATTTTAGATAAAGTCGAAATTACTTTTTAAATGAAAACAGAAACAAAAAGATAATAAATCAATTTAAATCAAAAGCAACAAGCATATTTAATAGTTTCTAATTCGATTTCTTTTCCAACATCTTCAATGTCCATCACTAAAAAACAATCCGACTACTTTCAATTTAACATCAATTTATGCATTATGTTTCAGTCGCATGGCATTACAAGGTTTCTCTTTCATTGTTCGAACATTTCATATTCTTTTGTTTTTTTTTGTTCGGTTCTATGAACTTTTGAACCTCATCCGTCCAGCGCGCGTCTCTTTATAAATATGTTCATCTGGTCATCCGATCAATCGTTTTAAGTATTTAAGTAGCTCTCCACTTGCCAAACGACGTATTACATACACTAGACGTGAACATGGACGCGAAGCTGGACTTAGTGCCTTCGACGGCCTGCCGTCTGTTGGAGGCGAACTACTGGAGTAGCAAAAAAAAGTATAAGTTTATTTGTTATTTAACATTGCTTCTGTTTATGAATTTAATCATTTTGTTTTTGCTGCCTTTTCATGCATGCAGTATAATCACAAATGTGTAACAGGGTGCATTGTTTTTATTGAACTCTCAGGTTGTAAGTGACACAGCGAAATAAAAGCAAGAAAAATGGAAAATAAAAGCAAGAAAAGCAGGATAGGATGCTACCCTGAAAAGTGGCGGGACAAGATAAATAATATATATCTGAAGTTTCCGTCCACAAAAGAAGACAACATATCGAATTTCAAGTTGAATATGACTGAAATAAACAAGTTTTTTGGCGGAGAGTGTTAATTATTCGAATTATTTAAACATGAAGACTTTAAAGATTTCGTTCTTCAAACAGACGGACGGCGGACAGACGGTCATGTCTATATCAACTGGACTTTTAACGCTGATAAGAATATAAGTATGTATTTTATGGGGTCTACCACGTCTCCATTTGCCTGTCTGCACGTTGATTTGAAAATTTTTTGAACGTTCCTTTCTGGATCGAGTTACCCAGTATGTATCTGTCGTCAGCCACTGATTTTAAAATGATACATTTTAAAATTTTCATACTTTAGAGTGGTAAAACAACATTCTTAATAGAAGTGTTGTTGCTCCTTATTCAATTTTCACAATGTTTTAAGGGCTTTACTTTTATAATATATGACTTTTGGATGTCAAGCAAATTCGGCTATAATTTATGAAGATATTGGTTAATTGGAAGCTAGTTATTTCATTTGAATTTTTATTAAATTATTTAAATAGTAGGTATTTGATTAGCGAAAAAAATTTAATTAAATTATTAAATTTCATTGCTTATTCCTCAAGTTTTTCCAAATCTGCCACATAATATTCAAGGCAAAAGTTGGGTGTATGAAAGAACCATACTGGCACCAAAAAATGGTATTGTTACGAAAATAAATAAAAAAAATCTTGGACGAACTAACTAGCGAAATATCAGTGTATAACTCCATCGACACAGTCATGTCATCCGATGACACTACGAGCTATCCCGTGGAGTTCCTAAACTCTTTGGATTTATCCGGGGTGCCAACCCATAGGTTGGAATTAAAGGTAGGTGTACCCGTTTTGTTAATGCGTAACTTGAACGCGACAAGATTATACAACGGTACACGGTTACGAGTCACCGAACTAGGAAGGAATATTGTGAAGGCCACAATCTTAACTGGCGAAGCCAAGGGAGACAATGTGCTTATACCACGCATCCCAATCATACCTAATAACTTACCATTTAATTTTAAGCGCCTGCAGTTCCCATTAAAAGTTGCATTTTCAATGACTGTCATCAACAAATTACAGGGTCAAAAATTAAAGGTAGCAGGAATACATTTGGGTACGCCATGTTTTTCCCACGGTCAGTTCTCGTATATTGCTGAATATCTGGCATCTCAACGGGCTGCTGAGACATCAGAACAATCCCATACTCGGTGTCAAAAGAACGCTCAATAGATGACATCCCAACGAGCTGATGAGACACCAGAACAGTCCCAAACCCGACGTCAACAGCATGCTGAATATCTGGCATCTCAACGGGCTGCTGAGACACCAGAACAGTCTCAAGTTCGGCGTCTTCAGCGAGCGACATACAATTTGTCCCAAAGAGCGACAGAAACCATTGAAGCAGCAGAATCTCGCGAGACATTGCTGACGAGCTGTTGCTGAAAGGGCACAACAACGACGTCAAATATTCACAAGAAACACGTGGGACCAGCGATGCGGACCGGGACAGCTAGTTTAGTAATAATTTTAGGAATTGTAATATTATTTTTACCTAAATTTAAAATGGTAAACCCTTGACACCGAAGAAATTGTAAAAAATCGAGAATGTTTAAAAGAGATATTAGCAGAACCTCTTCAGCAGTGGTCAGTGGTGTTATTAAATTGTCAAATAATTACAACTTTAACAGGAGAAACTAAAACAACATTAAGTGAGTGCTGCAGTCGTGATTTCATGATTTCCTAATACACAAGCTGTTCCCGGCGTGTGTTTCTACGCATGACATGGCTCAACCTAATATTCCAGTGAGTCTTATTTTTTCCGGTGCACTTTACAGATGCACAAAATGTCATCCATTTCGCGTCATCAGCGAGCGCAGTTTTGCCTTCTTTCGTTTTTATCTTATTTGTTGTGTCAGATCCTCTTTTCAAATGGATCTTATTCTTTCTAGTGGTCTTTACATATAAATAAATCTATCGGAGAAAATGAAACTACTGACAATTCCACTTTAGCACTTAGCCCGCCAATTTTTACTGGTAATTCCCCGCGCAGCTTCCACTTCGCGAGTACGACGACCTATATTTGAAACACGCGCGTATTCAAATGTAACGTTCTTTCAAAATTTCAAAGCAATCGGTGAAGAACTTTCGGAGATTACCGATTAGGAACAAACGAACAATGAAATTTATTGGTTCAAACAGATGTATGTCAATCGTTTTCAGTCTCAATTTTGACATACATGTCAACTAATGGAAAAGACGGCGACACATCAAAATGTGATTTGTTTTACCTTCACGGATCATGTCTGACAACGAAAAAAAAAAAAAATTATAATAAAATGTTAACAATTTCTCAATTCGCATTCAATTCACATTCTTCGCATTCTTAGGGCCGTTCTCACGACTTACCGATACATTAGAAAATAAGAATTGGCAAGATATGCTAATATTGAGTAGTATATGTCACGACACCACAATTATAATTAATCTATTTTGAGTAGCCCTGGAGAATATTTGAAGAGGTGGACAGTCCAATTGCAAAAATGCAAACACAATAAAATTATAAATTAGCAGAAAAAAAATTGTATGAGAGTGAGCTCTGCCGCTGTAGAAAAATACGAGCCAATCTATGAATATAATGTGCACGTTTGCATTTAAAAATTTAATACAAAATTTCAATTTTGTTTGTTCTCATTTTGCTTTTGCTTTGGTTTTTTATCGATCGAGTTGGCAGGTATCTTTGCAAAAAATTCTGATAAGTTTATTGGCTCGCCGAACTCGGCAATACGGTTATAGGCTTAATATTAATTCGTAACATTGAAAACTAGATAGGAGCGATAAAGATATAGGCAAGTCATGTTAACGGCCCTTAATATTATCGGTGAATGTTGCCATTCACCCTGAACGTATTATGTTTGTTTTTCTCGATTTAATATTCTCGAAATATCATCGAAGCCAATGTTGTCTAATCGTTTTAACGTATGCAAATTTCAAAATAAACAACCACAAAATGTATTGTCATACATTAAAGAGTTTTGAGAGATTTCTAGTCGTCTCAACTTTTTTTGTTTTAACGTATGAACATTTTGAATTTGATATTATTCGAAAAGACGAATAAAATTGTTGCCAAAAGTGAACAGTTTACCTCAGCCGTGGTAGAATATTTCGTATTTTTGTGACTTACTGGGTTCAATTTCAATTTTGGAACTCTGCGAATTATATTAAATTGAAAATTTTTCGAACGTTCGTTTCTGTGTCTGTCATCAGCAACTGATTTTAAAGCGATAAGCAGAACATATGTGAAAATGTGCACTCACGTTACAACAACATTGTGAATAGGCTTATTATTTTTATTATCATCACTACAAACAGCTGATATATTTAAATAAATCGAACGTCATTTTGCCACTCACATGTTAACGACAACGAACGGCCAGTGGAAAGCGGCATATAAAAATTACCTCCAGCCAGCAAGAGACAGGCAGCACTAACCGACAGACAACACACAGATTGAAGGACTGACTTTTACTACTGATATGATTTGAATGTCTCGAGCGCACAAAAAAATACTATAAGAAAAAGTATTTATATAAAATTCAGTTGATGCATTTTTAATATTATTGTTCATAAAAAGTATATAAATGTAAAGTTACACGCATATGCAATTTGCCATTTAGATGCACAATCACAATCATGTACTATTTGTAAAACCTGTATTACACATATTATTCATGTATGAATGTTCATTTGCTTTCTAAGAAAGCTAAAGTAGACTATTAGTCAGCACGGTATTCCTTCACGTGTATGAATAATTTCTACAATACAAACTTAAAAAAATTCGCCCTCCCATCTACGCATCGAATTAATTTACAAACGGAAACAGTGATATATATGATATAGTGTTACAATATCGAATTTCCATGCTCCAAATTAAAGCAAACAAAGACCATTCAACGCTTGAATTACCCTAGACTAATTATATATAATTGAATATATTGGTGAATAATTCACCTTTAATTAACTTTCTGTGGAATCTGTATACAAATTCTTATGACAAATAAACAAATAAGTGTAAGGGAAGTTCTTGAATTACATCTACACGTATGTATTTGAAATATGTACGAGTATGTATTAGAATTGAATGATGTTAAACGCAGATGATAAAATAAAGTTGAAGAAAAACGGTTTCACACATATTAAAATGGATTTTTAATAAACGATTAATTATGTGAATAGTTGCTACGTAAGTATCATAGGTACGAAAACTGAACTCTATTCATAATCAAAAACAGTAAAATAAAAATGCACACAATATTTTGCACTGCCATTTTCTGGAGAGAATTGACTTAAACTGGTATAAGAGACAATCAGAGTGACAGTCGAAGATAGAGATCATTGGCCTTCCGTAAGAGGAGTAGTGTTGCTTACAAAAATCTGGGTAGATGCCATTTCAGCTAGTCATTAGTTTTAGTTTTTTTTAGTGCCAACTATTGCTGATTACAGCGCCGATTCCAAAAACCTATTGGAACATGATTTTTCCAAATTTTCGTTCCCAGGATTGATCAAGTGACATATCTCTGCTACAATTCGTGAGAAGTAAGGCAATACTACGGGAAGCCGCAATGGATTGCTGGAAGAGAGTTGTGTTGAGATGTCATTGTTTTTGAAAGTAAAAAACAAGAATATATCAGAAAGCAGCATTTTCATTTTTCTACACCCATAAAAGAGACTAGATGCCAATATAGAATAAGAATGGTATTCTAAACAGATACTGAAGTAGTTTTATTCAAAATATTGTACTCATGGTACAATATGTTGAACAAAATAAAATAATTTTTAACAAAAAAAAAAAAAACCGACTTCAAACAAAATGATTAAATAAGTATTTTATAATTTTGAAGTCGGTACCAAGTAAATACTACAACAACCTTACTACCACCGATCTCAAAATTATAAAATACTTATTTAATCATTTCTGATTAACTAAATCAAAATACGAATTACTTTTGCTAAGTAAATTTATTTTTTTTTTTACTTTTTAGTTTCCTGTTTAAAGTCGGTTTTTTTTTTTAATTATTTTATTTTACTATTTTTAGTGATGGGTAGACCTAATAAGGATGCTTCTCGGATGAGAAAACGACGGCTACTTGAGACAGAAAATGAAAAAATTAAAAACGCACTAGTCGCTACTAAGATTTTCGAAGACTCCCCGAAGATACCACCCTTGGAATATCTTCTTTCCAACAAAAAAAAGAGTCATCAAAATCGATTCATAAACGACGATGTTATCCGCGCACGCACTAGTCGCCACTAAGATTTTCGAATGTTCCCCTCGATTTCTCTGGGATGCCATCATCAGATCCTGGTTTTCTTATCATGGTACCACCCTTGGGATATCTTCTTTCCAACAAAAAAAAAGAATCATCAAAATCGGTTCATAAACGACGAAGTTATCCGCGAACACACATAAAAAAAAAATAAATAAAAAAAATATATACGATCGAATTAAAAAACCTCCTCCTTCTTTGAAGTCGGAGGAACCTAAGCCAAAATACTCTCTACAATTGTCCTGTTTTTGTTTGGGAGCTATACATTATAGTTAGTAAATCGCGTTCATTTTGATAAGAGGAGAATATCCTGCGTTACGTATTATTTGGGGAAAAAGACGGAGCCATGGCTACTCCCATATAAGAACAATATAAAAATCGTCACATGTCAGCAACGATTTAACGTAGAGGAATGAGGTATTGAATGTTCTTTCAACCGTTTATAAATACAATGTGGATATTCCTTCTTTTGAATAAATGTCTGTAAACTTCGTCAACCGTTTAGACCGTTTACCAATTCAATTTTCATTAAAAAAAAAATATAATAAAGCATATTAATATATGACACGAACTTTGCTTTTTTGACGGTGGTGGACAATTTTGTAGGAAATAACCATATTCAAAATTAAATAAATTTTGGATAGAGCGGGGATTGAACTCAAATCTTCTCGAATGTTCGGGTGCACGCTAGACAGTTGAGCTATCGATGGCTTTAGTATATAAGTATACAGTTTATTTAATATCGACTATTTTTAATTGGATTCACCTTTTGTCTATAGATGATCAATTGCAAAAGAAAAATATTATTTTAAAAACAATTGTTTTTATTAAAACATGTTTGATACAACAAAATATATACATATATACAACGTTTTTCTATATGAGAGCTGTTAAATCGCGGTCAATTGTGTTAACAATTGTTTGTCTAAATCTATTTTTGTTTCTTCTGGTGTTCCGCAAGGGAGTCACCTAGGTCCAATATTGTTTAACATTTTAGTAATGATCTTCCTTTGACTATTAATCAATATTTATAATAATTACATTTGTTCAATAGTGAATAAAGTAAAACGTGTACTTGGCTTTGTTAAGCGTTGGTCTAAGGAATTTAATGACACACCACTAGACTCCTCTATACTTCTCTTGTTCGACCGATTTTAGAATTTGGCTCCTGTATTTGGAACGTACACTATGCTATTCACCAGGATCACATTGAGTCAGTTCAAAAACAGTTTCATCTCTTTGCTCTAAGGAGTCTCAACCGACTTAAAATTTTCCACCTTATCATAATTGATCTTCCAACCCTCTTATCACGCCTAGCAATGATAAAATTCCATATTACTAAATGTACTCATTCGGCTAACTTGTTACTTCGTGCCAATAAATTTGCCTTTTGTACGACAAATTATGCGCTAAATAACTCACTTCGTTCTCGTTGTTCTATCTACGATAAATTTTCGCCTTATTCTACCATTCACACATAGTGTGAAATGGTATTAACAGTGTGTCTGAAAGTTTTTAACGCATTAAAGGAGGAATCGTAGACCCCATAATGTATATATATATTTTTGATCAGCTCGACGAGCTCTGTCTGTCTGTATGTTGTTGCGCATTTTTTGGGAACCGAATCTTATGCTATCCAGTCGAAATTTTACAGATTTTACTTCTTCTTTATGGTTAGCTTCTTAACATACATAGACTAACGGGCGTGGCCCTCCCACTTTTTGGGGTAGCCCCCATACTAACAGACCGTGCAATTTTGTGTTTTTTATGAAAAAAATCTTCATTCAAATCATATTAGCTTGAAATTTGATTTGGTGGATTTTAGTGGACTATACAAACTATACTATACAAATGGCCATGTCCCGCCCACTTTTGAGGTGGTCCCATATAAACCCACAGTTCACTTTTATGCATTTGTATGGAAAACGTCAATATCAACTTGAAATTCGATATGGCGGCATCTTACTCATCTATTACATCGATATATCAATCGAAGCGGATATATGATCAGTATATAATCGACATATGAAACAGGGTATACTCAAGTCAAGAATAAACCAGAAAAACCTGTTAACCGAAATAAACAGATACAAATTTAGAACCGAAACCAGAACCTTTTTTTAATGTTTTTAAAACCCGCCCGTTGATAATTATGATAAGCGTCATATGGAATGTCAAATCGATTCTGCCTGAAATGATAAAGTTTTTCAAGAAAAGTCCGAAAAATGGGTGGTGGGGATGTATGAGGCTACCCCTCAAATGTAGAAAACTCATATTTTTCTCTATGTGTGCTGCGTTCGTGCATAAGAACCCAGCTAATTAAATTTGAAGTTAATACTTACTGTAACAAGAAAGTTTTCATAGCAAATTTTAGAATTGGGCGGTAAGTTTCTATGGAGGCTACCACTAAAAAGGGTAAATTTTGATACTCTATTTGACTGATTTGACTGCAGTAAAAAGAAATCCATACCTTAAAAAGTAGTGCCCAAAATATGTGCAACAATATCATGACAGATTGATGGACCGCCATGGCTAGATCATGCAACAATATCATGACAGATTGATGGACCGCCATGGCTAGATCGATTTGTCTAGTCGAGCTGATCAAGAATATATATACTCGTACAAATAGAAAATTGGCTGAATTATAGAGTAACACAAATATTCCTATATATAACTGCGGATTCCATTTAGATTGTCAACCATAAATTATCAGGTTGCACATTTTCGGTACATTTTAGTGGGTACACTGATAAAAAAAATTAGAATTTCCGTACTTGAATTGATCTATATCGATATCAATAGTATGGTCAGCGCAAATTTGCAAAAAATGTATTTAAATATTCTTTGATGAAGGAAACTGGTATCGAACCATGACACATGCAAACGGCGCTGAGAAGTGACATCATCTTAACTACCTCTGCTAACGGGCACGCGTTACATGGACTTGCCGAAACATAACCCTTTGCTTCTCGCATTTACTGTCGATGCAAAGAAATTGGAATAGCTGAGCGAGTAAATTGTATTTTCCCCTCAGATTTTTTTTGGCTCATCTCAGAGATTGCTTTAAGTTCGATACATACAGATATGATTTACATTTGTTTCGTAGAATATAATAATATCATAATACGTTGCATTCCGACTAAAGCACTTACGTTTTTCCATTTGAAAAACGTTCTGTTTCCATAGAAAGCTTCCTTTATTTGTACAATTCGTCAACCTGTACTCAAAATTCAGATTCAATGCATTTTTTCAGCGACACATCCGGCCGGCACTGAGGTTTTAATTGAATTGTATGCACATTTCCCTTTAAATTTTAACCAACAGAGGAATTGTATGATAACCATTTTGATTTTTTAATCTTTGACTAAATACTCTTGGCTAAACATTTTTGTATTGAGTACCGTCGGCAAATCAAAAAAAAAAATGCTGAGCTTTGTACCAGTTTCTGATCAAAATGTTGTAGAAAATTATCAATAAAACGATGAAGAAATGCACGTCAATGACATCGTAACAGATGAAATATTTTTCTACTCAACAAAAATATGCTGTTAAGAGCGAACGTTCTCTCCCCCTTTGTCCGCTAATGAGATATTTGACTGATCGCTACGAAATTTATACAGCGAAATTTATACTATCGTTCAGAAGAAGAAGAAATTTTTCGGCTATAAGCCTTTTGGAAAAGATGGGCTTAAAATCTTACTGCTAAGCAGGTATCCCATTTAGGTGAGTACACCATCAATTTTAAGTTGATTCACTCCGGTAAAACTTGTCTCAAACTTCGCATTAACCTCACTCCTTATAATCCAACTAAGCCTTTCCAAATGACAAGAAAGCAACTTGCAATAAAGAAGCCTTCGCTATGACCATTAGTAAATCAAATGGCTTTTTCAAGAGTTTGTAGTAACAAAGATACTCATATTTGTATTACAGCCAAAAAATAAAAATTATCACTTTTAACACAGTTTTTTAAAGTTCATTGAATAATGTCCAATTAAAAATGTTGTACACAGGAAATAGAATCGGAACCGTCAAACGAAATTAACAGCTTCAAATTAAGAGACGAAACTGGAATTTATTTATTATTTAAATAGCTTTAAAGCCGAAACATTTTAGCGAAACAAAACGAAATGAAAGAACCGAACTGGAACCAAAACATTTATGCCGGTATAGTTTCGGTTCTGACTTTTATATTTTTCTAAGAAAAAAAATTTACTTATGCACGGTGTACTTATGCATAATGTTCAAGGGAAAACAAAAAACAATCGATATCATACATACTACGAGTATATGGTTAGAAAATTCTACAAATTTCATAGAACTATGCGAATAATCAAATGTTACTCTCGCAGTTCCTGCTATGCAAGTAAGCGTAGAGCGTTTGTTTTCACTCGTCAAATTTTGAATGAATACGCTTAGGAATCGGCTGCACGGAAAAACGTTTCATACATACTCCTAAAAGTGAGCATAGCATGCTACTTGTGACAGATGCTCGGTCTAGGTATACCCGATTTCAGATCGATATCTTAAAAACTGAGGGAATAGTTTTGATTCATACAGATAGGGAACAGATAGACAGACAGATGTAACGCATTAAAGGAGGCATCGAATATTCCATAAAGTATAAATATTCTTGATCAGCTCGACGAGACGCGTCGATCTAGCCTTGTCCGTCTGTCTCTCCGTCTGTATGTTGTTGCTCATTTTCATAAATTTAGAGCGTTGCAAACATTGTGACTAAATTATTCATACTATTCACACTCTGTGTGAAGAGGATAAACTGTTTCAAGGTACAGACAGGAGCCTGAAGAAGGTAGTGGCGCACCAAAAACAATTGTCGTCCTAGATTTTTTTCCATTTTTCCAAAATCAGCGGACGAATGTTGTTGTTTCTTTCACATTGTGAAAAAATAAACTGACATAATAAAATAAATATATTAAATAAATTAAAAAAACGAAAAAACTTATTTGCAGTGGAATGTGAAATGGAATAGCGTAGTCATAAACTTACGACTACAGCATTCTATCTTGAATTGAATTCTTTTTGTGAAATGAATTTTAGTCCAAACAAAGAATTTATACATAAAATGATACTGGAAATTAAAGTTCAACATAGTAATACTCAATATTCAATATTATATATGAGCTTTTCTTGATTTCTTAGCAGCACCATTTTTATCAGCACATGCCAATCTAAGTGCATTATCAATTTTGTGAAGACCATGAACGATGAATATTTTTAATTCTTTTAATTCTTGAAAGAACTCTTAATGAACAATCAACAGTAGCTACAGTAACGGGCATTGCACGAAATATACGCAGTTTTATGCAAACATTTCGGAAAGTCGTCTGAAAACTCAGAATTAGCTTTGTGTCTTTCAGATTAACTAACATCTCCTGCAATTCTTCTGATACATCTGATTATTTTTTACAAAGTTTCTCTTTTGAAATCAGAATTCACAGCTTTGTCTTCATTAATTTCATGGAAAAATTTTATTTTACTCTTTTTTTCTCGGTAAGAAGCAACTGCTTTGCATTCGTGTAAAATACGATTCCATTGATCTCGTACCCTTAATGGGATGCCTTTACCGCCCCCCCCTTCTCGACTGGTATGCTTATCTAGACCAAAACATTGTGTAGGGATTTAAGCTATAGGGAACTCATTTGAAGTAATTTTTTATATGTTATGGAGATTAATATTAGAGTCACACACGAAAAATGTTGAGAATTTTGTAAAAAAAAAATGGATGTGGTGTTTTTATTTTTGTTGACATGGACTGAATCAGAAAATATATATGTATACAATTTATTACAATATATTATGAATGCATTGTGCAAGGTGATTATGAATGTGAGAAAAAGATAAACCGAAACGTAATCCTAGGTATGAAGATCTAGGAACGAAGCTACTACTGTTGGGCGTAACCAAAGATCTATAGGACTCAGTTGAGTCGGACGGGACGGACAGTTGAGCATATTGGCGATGGTTAACCACATTCAGGGCAGCAATCACTAGAGCAATTTTAGTCCTCATGTTACGAGGGAGACGTTTTTCGCTTTCGTCAATAGGTCGTGATCTACCTCCTAGTACAATATTGTCCCTATGAGAGCTAATTGACTGTTCAATTGCATCTTTATGCAATTGAGCCCTACCGGAAGTATAAACATACTCCTCTATTTTTTGTTTATGGTTTTATAGTTTTATATGGTTGGAATGATTGTTCCTGTACGCACCTAACAGGAACTGCTTCGAAAACAGCTTATTATGCTGGTGAACAGGTAGCATCATCGCTTCTCATATTTGGTGCGAAAAATTAAAAAAAAAAGGTATTCACTATGTATGGCAACTGAGACTCTTATATCGCTACAGTTAATAAGTTTTGAAGTACAACAAAATTTATATATAGTCCTTTACATCAAACTTAACCGCATTAAAAATATAAAATGTTCAATTCTGAAAAAAGCAATACAATACAATATACAATAGTACAATATATTATCACAATACACTTGTTGTTTATTTATTTAATTATTTATATTTCTGTTTTTTCATTGTATTGAAACATGAGCCAGTGAGTCAGTTAATCGGTGCTCATCGCAATAATGTCGAAAAACCTAGAACTCTTGAGAACTTGAGAATATACTATTGTCTCAAATATTTAGTGTAGGAAAGAATCATCTAAGACTAATCGTATCTTGAGTTGCATTGAGTTTGTTTTGATTCTTGGCACCCCTTTATATTTTGTCGGCACAATAAACACGTTCCGATAATTTAAATGCGGTACATTAGTCACTCAATCGAAATTGTACACTCACTCGTTTATTCATTCATTATTTCAGTATATATCAAGCTTGTGTACAAAGTTCACGAATATTTAATATGATTTATTTGGTTTCGATTTCATTTGCTTCATTTGTATTTGAAGCTATCGATGCCGAAGAAGTAATTTATTTGTTGTAATTGTTTAAGTTCTCATTTATTATATGCATATTATTTTTAATTTGCTGCTTAATTTGCAAAAATTGTTTTCGAAATAGTATTTTTGCAATGCTCGACAGTTTGATTATGTGGAAAAGGTGAACAAATCGATCGCATATTTTAAAATTCTGATTCAGAGAAATTTCAGAAAAAATTATATTAATATAAACCTTTCGGTTGAATTGTTCTACAAAATTAAGATATCAAAAAAGTTTTACAACATATTACAATTTCGAAAAGATTCTTGGTTACCTCTAGAAGCTTCATGTACGCTGTTGAAACAGTTTTTTTAATCCATTAGATACTTAAAGTTTTATCACGAATTTTCTCGTATTTACAAGTCTTATAAAAGGTCCTTTTGTTTTAACATACGACTGTCTAAAACAACTTTCACTTTGTATTCGATATGCAACGTTTGAGTTATATCCGATGACGGAATCAACTCAAGGAACTACTACGCATTACAGAGGAAGAACAAAGGAATGGAGAACCAGACCAAAATATATTATACTTGCCAGACAAAAAAAAAAGTGTTCTCGCGGTAATAACAAATATGAGTTTCTAAAATTTAGAACAGCTACGTTGTATGCGGTCCTCACCTTTCCCCTGTCACTCCTTCCCCCTGCCATTAGAATATTAAAATTAGAAAAATCTAAAAATGTTCTGTTTATCCTATTTATCCTATTAGACTATTTTGAATATTGACACAAAATTTTGTCAAAATCGGTTGAGCGGTTTCGGAGTCTGTAGGGAACATACTTCCATTTTTATATATATATATATATAGATTTATATTAAAATAGTCTAAGTTACTTATTACTTATTACTTCAGCTATCATCAAGTGAAACTCCCGTCAAAATCGAACCAGCCGTTTCAGAGATTAGCCGGAACAAACAAACAGACAGACAGACAAAAATTGTAAAAAAAAAATATTTTGGTATATGTACCGTGTATACATCCATAGGTATTTAGTAAAAAGCGGTTATTTTAATATTACAAACAGACACTCCAATTTTATTTATCTGTATAGATGAAATAGTATTGTTCTTGTGTTAACAGCTCATTTGAGACTGAATAAGGAAGGAAGAACTGAATAAGGAATATACGTGGGCGAGCTGAAGAGAACTTGGCAACTAATTGGTTCACTACTATCAACTGAATATTTTTGTTGATAATAAATTCTTTTAAAGGATTCCTGCTATTTACATACATATTGTAATCGAATATTGTCTGATTATTGAATGCTTGAAAAAGAAGACGATAGTTGAGATCAGTACCTAAGCACACGCACTTTACGAGGAGTCTATATCTTCAACGTCAACAATAAAATGTTGGACATCTGAATTTATGCGATAATAACCAATGTTCTGATATAGGACGATCGGCAACTTTTGCATCGTTTCGTAACAGTGGATGAAACATGGATTCATCATCATAGACAGGAGACCAAGGAATATTCGAAACAGTGAATTTATCCAGAAAATTGAGCAGAAGAAGGCAATTGTTAATTCAACGGACAACAAGGTTTTGCCAGCAATTTTTGAGATGCAAACGTTGTAACTCATATCTATAGCTATATACTGTTACGCTTGGCACTACATTGTAAACGTACATTTACACAAACAATAATTATTGTTTAATTATAATTATTAATTAACGATAACAGAAAAACAAAAACAAAAATGTATTTAATAACTTGTACTTATATAGTTGATAATAAAAGAAAAAATATCTAGATTGATCTCTTTGGTAGCTCATTTAAATGAAGCCTCCTCAGTCTACTTCTGGATCAATGCGTCCCGTTTCTTTGTCAAAACGTTGGTGTGATTTTCCAACCTGACCTTATACCTGCTACTGTGTCTGTTGATTTGGTCACGAACATAAATGATATTTAAGTTAAGGTGAAGGGTCCTATTGCGAACATGGGATTGTTTTGCATAACTTGAAGCCGCCTTACGTTGTATGCAGCCGCATTGCACCATAATTGACCACCACATGTCCACATCGGACTAATAAGGCTTTTGTAAATCAATACCTTATTATTTGTACTATAAATAATACATAAAGTGTATATATTCTTGATCAGAATTGAAAGTCGAGTCAATGCAGTTACGTCCATCTGTCCGTCCTGTCATCCTTTGTATATTTGAACGACGAGATCTCGGAGACTATAAAAGATAGAACCTCCAAACTAAGATTTTTAGAATCGTCCGATTCGCGCAGATCCAATGTATAAAATTCCACGCCCACGATACGGCTATATATTTTAAAAATACACGTTTTCTTTTTAAGGTAAACCTGACGAAAACAATTATTTTTTGCATTAGAGTATTTTGAAGTCATGAATTCACGACTTTAGCATTCTTTATTTTCTGTATAATGCATAAACAAATACATTTTAATATGCAAAAACAAAATATTTTTTTTATGTGCATATCTAATAGATATTATTATATTTTTTTTATTAAAGATATTGTCTAAATATAAATAAGCAAGTGCATAAAGTTCACACCCATTTTAACACCCTTAAATAGAACATATTCGATTATTTTTTTTTTTTTTTTTTGGTAAAGATGTGAAGAGATGTAAAGTATTGCATGTAAAGTAGGGAGAAACTAGGTAAGACCAGCGGCCAATTACAAAGACATGAGCTCTCCTCCTTTCAGCTCTCTCAATTTGCTAAAAAAAAAAATTACAACAAAAACTCATAGTGAGCGACCAACCATGTTCACTCTTCTTTTTTTGCATCTTTTTAGTATAATGTAGCGTATTCCGTATATCTGCTATCTTTTTTGTTCGCTTCTGTTACTTTGTTTTCAGTTGGCAGAATAGAGAAAAAATTTTGTCTATCGCTGTCGCGATCTAAAGTGCGATTTAATGTTTGGCGAATAATTAATACAAATCGTGTTTTTAACGTTAAAAACACGTATTTTTGGTAAATATGCTGCATTTTGTCAAAATCAGTTCATTGTAAAATGCACGATGTTCATTTTAACGTCATCAAATTCAAATGATCGAATAATATTTGCCAAAGTTATGGAAAATAAACTCGGCGCATCCGAAAATTGTGTTTTCGCCATTTTTGATCTCAGCGAATTGAATTATTCGCAGAGACTAAGGAACAACATAATTAATGAAAACAAATATGTTTATTGGGAAGAAATTCATGTTTGTTTATTATCTAATTACAGAACTTAATTCTTTTTTAAGACATTTTTAGTAAGTTACAAATTTACAAATTTACTACTGGTTAGTAAACAAATGAGTTAAATTAAATTATAATAAGCAAAATGTTGCAAAATCTCAAATTTATGAATTTTCTTTTTTGTTAAAGAAATTACTTGTATCACAGTGCCTGAAGATGTTTTTCTTCTTAATGTTTCTATTTTTTTTTTTTTTACAATACCTCTACATAAATACTAAAGCGTTTATCGTTAACTATATTTTCAGCTACACACAATATTCATTTGTATCTTTTGAGAAAATATGGATATCGATTGTGCAAACAATAAGTGAAGATTGTAACCTGTTATGAGTTATGTGCATTGTTGTTGTAAAGGTAAGGCAGCAGCATATATAACTAAACCCATATGACACAAACTGAGAAACTATATGTATATAAACACAAGTGCAACGATTCATTCAATTCTGTTGCATATAACGACATCAAATCAATTAGAATTCAATTGATGTAAATGACGAAAGAAACTTTGTCGTTCTACCCACAATGATGTTTTTCTCTTGATAATTTTATTACAACAATTATTTCAACTAAATACAAACAGAAATCACAAGAAACTACAGTATAAAGGTGAAAACAAGAAATACAAAAAAGATTTTCAAACAAAAACTTAAGAATGATACAATTTATTATTATCTCGTATGAGATATGTTCGTTCAAGCAGACGGACGTTCAAGCAGACGGACATATATACCCTATTACTATCATCTGTTTTCTGTTATCTTTTTAAATCGATAAGTAGTCGTAATAGTATTATTATTTAATCATAATGTGCGCTGTGTTTTAAAGAAAGAATAGGAGATGTCATAAAGTAACGGGAGTTTTTTTTTTAGTGCTAACCGATATTAAATAAGATGAGAATGACAACAAACATCGGCATGTGACACCACACGTTGGAAACGTCAAACTAGTATGCAACAGCAGCGGTCAACGGAGAGTGATTTGGACATTGATAGTACGTATTTTTATACCATTCACACATAGTGTGAAATGGTATTATCAGTTTGTCTGAAAGTTTGTAACGTATTAAAGGAGCCATCGTAGACCCCATAAAGTATATATGTTCTTGATCAGCTCGACGAGACGAATCGATCTAGCCATGTCCGTCTGTCTGTCCGCCTGTCTGTCTGTCCGTCTGTATGTTGTTGCGCATTTTTTGGGGACCAATTTGTATGCTATCCAGTTGAAATTTTGCAGATATACTTCTTTTTATTGTAGCTTAATAGAGTATCAAGATTGACCTGCCACGCCCACTATTTGGGGTAGCTCCCATACAAACCTACGGCCCACTTTTGACTTTTTGTAAGAAAACTTATTTATTAAAGTCTATATTAGGTTGAAATGCGATTTGGCGCCTTTTAAGAAACAGCCGCTAAACATACATAGCCAATTGGGTGTGGCCCGCCCACTTTTTGAGGTAGCCCCATACAAACCCACCGTGCAATTTTGTGTTTTTTATGAAAAAAAAACCTTCATTTAGATCAATATTAGCTTGCAATTTGATTTTGTGGATTTTAGTGGGCAACCGCTTCATATACATATACAAAGTGGCGTGTGCCGCCCTCTTTTTGAGGTAGTACCATATAAACCCACAGCTCACTTTTAGCTATTTGTATAGAAAACGTCAATAACAACTTGAAATTCGATATGGCGGCATCTTACACATCTACTATATCGCTTCACACACATCTACTATTGAGCGTGTACCGCCCCCTACTCAAACCCCCACTTTTATGTATTACAATACTATTTAATGTTTCGTGTGAATGGTATTAGAGCTTCGGTTCAACCGAAATTAACATTTTTTCTTGTTTTTTTTTTTTTTTTTTTTAGTAATTGCGAGCTCGATGATAATGGCATGGATGATTTCTGGATTCAGCATTATGACGCGATGTCGATTGGCCAACTGTGTTTATGCCATCAAATCTAATTCTCTCATGCAACTTGAGTTTATCATATGCCAGGAAATCGCTGGAAATTCACCAGAAATGTAACGGCTCAAATTTACATAAAATAAACTAATCATAATGAATTTTTCACTTTCAGTACATTCAAAAGGTAAATCCCATTCAGTTTGGAAATAAGTTTCATTAATAAAAGCTGATATTGAAAATAAAAAATATACACTTATATTAATAAAGATTTGTGGCCTCGATAGCTCAACTATTTCGCTTGCTGGCTAACATTCCAGAGAACGTGTGATCAAACCCATTCAGTCGAAAATTTAATTAATTTTAAATTTAATTACTTTTTATTTAAGTTTTAAATTGTTATGATTCACCATTTTTTGGTTTTTTATAGGTCAACGGATAATTGTGAAAAATATGCATTTTGTCACTAAACTGGCCAGGAAACAGCCCTAAGTTCCATCGAAATTCAATGGCAATATTAAT
Organism: Leucophenga montana; assembly: GCA_035044765.1. NCBI lineage: Eukaryota > Metazoa > Arthropoda > Insecta > Diptera > Drosophilidae > Leucophenga > Leucophenga montana. Next base: position 176,939 of record JAWNNQ010001681.1, on the reverse strand, counting down.
ACAAACTTTGGTTCATTCAACACTTGAACGTAAAGGAGGTTCGGTAAAATATTTAGTGGCTACTCGAATATTGTTCTAACCTGATAATATTTGTTGATAGTTTATTATTCAAGTTCCTAGTGGTCCAATCTGAACATATATATGATATTTTATAAATATTAATTAGGATAACAAAAAGAAATGTTGACATAAAAACTAAAAAGTTGTGGTAGGTATGTATAGAAGTTACTCTTTAAGGTACTTCCACTTCACATATTTTCATCTGACCAAGTATTAGAAGACTTTAAGAAAAGAAATGATGCTGGAATTTGCATGGACATACAGTTTCTAGCGTAGTTCTAACGATTAAGAAATAAAAACACTAACAAGGAATTTAACGCATTTGCGTATAGCGGTACGACTTATGGGTTCTTATTATATGAAAAATAGAGAAATAGCGGAACAGCGAAAGTGATTTTAGTCGCTTTTGTGACCTAGAAAAAATGTTTTCTTAAGTATAGATATACAAAAATTAATCATTAAGCGACAAACAAAAGTAGGTCGCAAACATGGAACACAAAATGAAGCGGTCCTAACGAACAAAGTCGAACTCAATACGTTTATAATTGTTTAAATTGCTAAATAATTAAGCAAAAACCAGAAATCTTTATGTCGGTAAATCCGAAACTTTTACACACTTTATATGACACGCTGAGAGGAAAGATTACGCATTTTTATTGTAAGCGGTTTATATAAGCGCTACAAATTGAATACGCTATCAACTAGAATAGTTGCCAGAGGGATAGTAATTCAAGTTTGGTATGTCGACACATAAATTTCAATTTTTCAATGTTCAATCCTTAAAATGGCAATCAATTGAAGCACTATCTTTTACAAAATTTCCTTTAATAACCGCTATGCAAAGTATATTAAAGACGGGCACTTCGTTGATTTAACTGATACAGTTGGAATATATATTACTTTATTCACACCGAGATTTTTGTAAATAGATTTTGATTAGTAGTTTGGTGCCTATTTGAAAAGAAAAATTGTGGAAACAAAATTAGAAACAAACAATGTCTCTTTCATTGCTTTACAAACTAATGACTATTCTTCTACTAGAATATTTTGAGGTTTGCATCATTTATGTGTGCGTCTTACACAAAATATGGGTTAAACGTTGAAAGCGTTGCTTAAGGCAGACAATTTGCCAATTAGCTAACAACAACACCAGCAACGGGTGGCCAATTGTTACAGTGGAAGAAAAATGGTAGCGCGTCAAGAAGTTTGACCACTTGTTAAATGTGACTGTCACTCTGTTCTACGGTTCTTCAAAATGTTTATGTATCTGCATCTGTTTCTGTCTGCTTGTTGTGAATAAGAGCGATAAGCAGTTTTAACTTACAAAGAGTACAAAACCAAAAATAAACAAAGTATAGCTAGCTATGTATTTAACACAGCAAATAAAAGCCAATGTGTGTCAATAAGTTGGACGTTCTAGTTTGGGCACACAGCGAAATTTAAATTGCACTTACTCGTGTAGCAGACAAAAAGTAGAAAAGTTATCAGTTATGATTTGTAAATTATAGAAAGCTATACTTTGATGATCACGTTAATGGGCAAAAAATGAAACTAGAATCTACTTACGGAGTAAATGTTTCATGTTTTGAGCAGCACTTCCGAAATTTGAATTTGCAATGACATAAAATGTTAAAGAACTGATCAAAATGAATTATGTATGTACATATTTTGTATTTCAAATTTCGATAGTTAATTATGCGTTCGGATGATAACAATATTTGTAAAGGGTGTTTTATAGAGATGTAAAACTATGAAATGAATTAAATTGGCTTTATTAGAAAGATTATTGTATTTCATTAGTGTTTCTATGTGATTTGGGCACGTGGGTGTTGCGGCTGGCTCGGATGTGACGCATTCTACAGGAGAAATCCAATTTTCGACCACTTTTTCAAGTAATGGGGGTGTCTCGGCAATTGTTCGCACAATGTTATTCTCCAAGTCGTCCAAAGTTGCTGGTTTGCTTGTATAAACCAAAAACTTCACGTAGCACCAGAGAAAATAATACAAAGGTAGCCAATTGATTGCACGATCTCGGTAGCCAATTGATTGTTTCATTTCGAGAAATATCGCATTCGCCAAATGTTTCCTTCAGTACGTCGATTGTTTGATTGTTTGGCATGACGCCGTTCTTTTGGAAAATCATAAATCACATTGACGGTAACGTTCCCGTTGTCCACGTTTTAAAGAAGTAAAGACCAATGATATTACCGGATTAACCATATTTCAGATATTTTTTCTCAAATTATTAAAGGCATTGTGGAGAAAATTAAAAGACTGCACCGGAGAGAAAATCGTAGCACCATTGATTCCACATCTCGACTTATTTGCTGAACACAGAGAAAAAAGATAACTAAAACCAATCATCAAAATGACTTCTTTCATCAAAAAGGAATTAGTCTTAGAATCATCGAAATGGCATGCTTCAAAATATCATTTTCTTTCAGTAATATAGAATATAAATTTTTAGAATAGCCACCATGACGATAAGGATTACTGCTACGGTATCTTTGTCGATGTTAAGCAGGCCTTTGACCGCGTCTGGATTGAAGGATTGCTCCACAAAATAAAGACGAGTTTTCCTGCTCCCTATTACACACTTCTGCGTTCATACTTGTCGGAGCACATGTTTGAGGTTAAAGTGAGGGCAACAATCTCTCCTACTCGCAGAATGAAGGCGGGCGTCCCCCAAAGTAGTGTTTTGGGCCCATTTCTGTACAATTTGTACACAGCGGACATCCCCACTCCAGATGATCTCGACGAGCTTGCCTCACCCGGAAAATACCTGATTTCTGATGGGATTCAAGAATATATCCATCTGCTTGAGAGCTGGGCTCGCAGGTGGAATATTAAGCTGAATGCCTCGAAGTGCCAAGCTCAACATCACCCTGAGGCGTGGTGAGGCTCCGGCAGTCTGGATTGATGGCACCACTCTTCATACAGGCAGATGCACCAAATACCTAGGGATCAGTCTATGCTTTCGAGCGCACATCGACGGGCTCTTGAAGCGATGTCGCCACAAGATGTCCAAGGTCAACTGGACACGAGCGGTATTCAATGTTGTTATTGCGCCGATTTTGAGGTACGGTATCCAGGTCTGGGGCATTGCGTCTCGGACTGGTCGAAGAAGTATCCAGACACTTCAAAATTTGACCTTGCGCCGAATGACTGGTGCTGACTGGTACTTGCGAAACACAACCCTGCACAACGACCTCAGAATTGAGACCATAGGCAGCCAAGTTGGCGCATTTGCAATAGGGTACAACAAACGTTTGCAGAGACTCTGCAGCCGACTGGCTAGAGGCCTCGCGGAGAGAAGTGTGGTCAGGAGACTCAAGCGCAGGTCTTTTAAGGACTTGCTGCAGTAACTACAGAGGAGGCGCTTCAGAGCTCCGCAACACGCAAACTAAATTAATTAATTAAAATAAATGTTTGTGATTATTTGTGATAACACCTGGAGGCTAGGTTAAAAACACTGAAACCGATCTGTATTGTTATAAAAATGTTTGATATTTTTGGTCCAATACAATAAAAAAAAAGAAAAACTACAATTCCACTGTCGATATTTTGTATTTTTTACATATAATAACACCACAGAATTGCAATTGCTGACACCTCGTATGAACTCGCAAAAAATAAAATGACATACAATGATGTCTTACAAATGGCTGTCCCTACAGTAAACCATATTTTTGTAACTTAAAAGCTACCGATTTGGAGGTTCCAGCAGGATACCGCACCGATTCACAATGCTGCAACTGCGAAAACCTGGATTCAGCACTAAAATGTGTCTTTGCTGACCTGGCCAACATACACGCCAGACCTGTAAATTATTGAAAATGTTTTTAGGGATGGCTAGTACGAAAATTATACAAGTCAAGGAAACAATATTCCTCTAAACCGAAGCTAATTGAAAACATAAAACGAGCCTGGGATATCATTTAACTCGATTATAACAAATCGTTATACAGCTCCTTACAAAACAGGATGTACGAAGTCATTCCTAATCAAAGTGGTGCAACATATTATTATTTCTTGAAATACTATTAAGTAAAAAATGTATTAACATAATAAAATAATACAAAAATTTGATAATTTCTGTACTCAACATCTTATGTAAAGAAAATTTAAAACAACAAATAACAGTAGATCCCTGAAGCCAGAGATAGAGAGAAGATTTAATGAGAGAAACAATGAGCTTCATACATATTCATAGATTTAAGTTATTCGTGTTTATGTGCAGTGACTTTAGGGGGCGCTAATCGGCTGTCACGCAGTGTATGTTTTACAATTCGTGTGAGTAGTATTAGAACCACAGTTCAACGGAGCTTAACTTCTTTTCTTGTTAAATTTTCACATATTAAAATGATATTTTTTCAATATTAATATAACATTTGAAACATAAATATAAAGACATACAAATACATACACATTTTCTATTTGTTTGCGTGAAAGCTTCACCTACGCCTTTCATTTTTTATTAGCATTTAATTTTTATGAATTTTCGTCGATTTGGGATAATTTTCTCTGATGGATCGAGTTGCCGAATCATAACCAATTGCTTTTCTTATATGTATACCTATTATCGCAGCTAAATAGAGACAATTTTTTTTTTCTTTTCTATTTTTAGATTGGACACATTCCGTCTCTGTCGCACAACTTTTTTCCTTCATCTTCAACTTTTTTGGTTTGCCTTTTTTCGAAGCGGCGGATGATGATATTTTGATATGATATTTTACATTTTAATTTGAAACGTTTCCGCACCATTTCATGATATTGATATGAAAAATATCATATTGATCTCTTTTAATGTTTGAATGAGATGAAAAAATTGATATTTCAAAATTGATGAGACAATATCAAATTGATATTTTCTTTTCTCTTTGTATTACTTAAATCAAAATGAGTCGCTGAATTTAATTTGCTTGGTCAAGCGTTGTATTCTTGCATTAGTCAAACATGCAGGAAACTTCATACATAGAAGCTATTAAATGAAAACAAGTGAAGAAGAGTCTATATTTACAATAAACATTTTGCTTATTTTCTTAATTAGTAGTTGTCTGAAATAATAAAAAAAAAAACATATATATATGGTACTCTTGATCACTTATATATAAGTGATCAAGAGTATTTGTATTGTATTCTACAATCAACAAACCACACAGTATTTTTTTTTTCAACATATTAAAGCATGTATTGTTAACACCACCACTATCTTGAACCTCTCTATACGAGTATAATACAAGGTTACCCTTTCATTATTAATTATTTTATTCTTTCTGTGTTGTTTTATCGTGTATTAATATTGATATATTTTGTGAAACACACTTTTCTCTTAAAATTTTAGTTTTCGAAAAATATTATTTTTTGTGCCGAAAGTTATTATTTATTACGACTACAACTGATTAAAAAGTTTCTTATTACAGTAAAAATCAACTTAAAATTTCATTTAGTGGCTTCTTATGAACGAACGCATCACATAGATTTATACACGATGTAATCTAAAAATAACCGAACTTTTTAGTTATAAAATAAAACAAGTTTCAATTTAACTGTATACAACGTTTGAAACGCTCAACGAATTTATCCATAGACTTTTTAAACTCGCTTTTTGGGATGTTCTTTATCACCTGTGTCACATCTGCTTATATGGCTGGAGTATCATCGTAAAAAGCTCCTTTCATTGCAGTTTTCATTTTTGGGAAGAGAATATAATCACACGGTGATAGATCGGGCGAATACGGAGGGTGGTCGATGAGACAAATCTGTTTTTTCATCAAAAAATCATTGACTACACGAGCGATTTTTTGATTATCATTTAACTCATGTGGAACACCTTTCTCTTACCCAAAGCTTCAGTTAATATTTTGTAGATTGTACAGTAAGATGAATTTAATTGCTCTGCCAGCATTCTCACAGTGAAATTTGCAACGATTATTTCACTTACTTTTTCCACTAACTCAGCACGATTAGATGCTATGGGTCGTCCAGGTCTTCAATCATCATTGAAATCATCACGACCGTTTTTAAATTGTGTAAACCACGTGTAAACTTGAGTACGACTCATACAATCATCATCATAAACTTTTCGTTAATAAATTCGTAAGTCTCAGCAAACTTTTTTTTACCAAGTTTAAAACAAAATTTAATATTTGCTGTTTGTTCCATTATGTTTTTACGACATAACTACAAAATTTGCTGTTATTAAATCGTGTGTCATTTTGTAACCTGTCCATCGATTAGCATGAACTTAGCTGCTTTCGAAAGAAGAAAATGTACCTTTCTAACACTGCCAACATTTCAATAATAATATATCAATAGTAGTGCTTTCTTCATTTTAAGGGCAGCCCCATACAAACGCACCACCCATTTTTAGAACTTTAGATGCAAAAATTTATCATTTCGGGCAAAATCAACTTGACATTTCATATGGTGGTTTCATAAGACATTAAGGGGCATGTCACGGCCAAATTTTTATGGGTAGGCTCCTACAAAATTACATCATACGTTTTTCTTATATATATAAAAATATTTTTTTTTTCCACCTGCTAAGTTCACAGCTTGAATGGTGAATAGGAAATGGACTTCAATGTGAATGGTATAAAAACTTTGGTACCACCTCATTTTTCTTGTCTCTTGTTTTTTCTACAACGATTAAAAAGGCGAAATTATTGTCAAATATCTATATATCTACATCTATACATAGTATAAAATGAAGACACTATCAACGTCCTGTCTCTTTATTCGCTTAGTTATTCTAAACTACGGAACGGATTTTGATGCTGTTTTCGCAATCGGTGGTTAAGCTATGTGGCCAGTTGCACATGCTTTATATGTGCAATTATTTTAATAACTAATATTATAATATGTCTTAACTTCCCTCAATCAAAAAATTTATTTTTGAAGTTGTTAGTAGATAAATTTTAAAAGTTGCAAATTAAAAAAAAAACGCATTGGTTCAATCAAAGTGCGAAATTCACAAGGAAGAAAATTTCAAATGCCTCCACAAAAAAGTAGCCATAGGTATTAAAACCTGTCAGCTAATGTCAGTTGATGATGAGATTCGGTATATATGGAAAAGATACAGAAAAAAATTATATCAACTGGAAAAATGGGCGGTGCAACGTTCCCTTCGGAGAAGACCACAAGGTGGCGTAGCGGCGTACGACGGAAATATAGATCAACTGCGAAATTGAGCGGTTCCACCACACTTGGTACGCCTGTATGTATATATATATGGATAAATTTTAATATATTATTTACGTTTTAACTTAAGAATCCCTTCAAAGGTCTAAAAATTGAAGTATAATAGTAACGTTACCGAACTATAGGGACTTGAGTGAAGAGTATTCGTAACACTTTGTCACGAACTGAATCATCCTCTCCTCCCACACTGTGACACTTTGCTTAAAATTGAGGAACCCCTCCCTATTTCCTTTCGCATTACAAAAGACTTGAACGGCCCCTTATAGACAGATAAAAGGTATTTGATAAAACCGTTGCGTTTAGAAATAAACATTTCCTAGTAAAAAACCGAGAGTGTCCTGATTTTTATGTCTCTAGACAATTAATAAGAATCAGTCATTCCAACAGTGATGAACGGACAACCATGGGTATATCGATTCGCCGCATCGAAATAATTATGAGTATATCCAAACATCAACTTCAGATAGGCATGGCTTGATCTATAAGTATAGTGGAGCTGATAAATTCACAAGATGACATTACTTATTTGTCCTAGAACTGCAAGAACAAGCTGTCAATTATCATCCTGATAGGAGTATTATTGGTCAATATGCAACTACAAAAGTAATTTAAACTCTCAAGTTATTCATGAGGTTCCAGTACACCCACCAACAAAACCAAGGAATTAGTAAATCGAATTGGGACGTTACAAAGGAATTTTTTTTATATTACATTACAAAGTACAAATAGAGTTGTTTTTTTTTCTTTATCAGAGAAATTGGAACAATATATTTTATTCAAATTATTGTCCGTTTTTAGCTACGGATTTTCCCCTTGTTTCAGGAAGCATTCGGATTCCGTTGAAGAAATTCCTTGTCTTTTGAGGCGATCCAAGAAAAAAGTATATGTATTCTTGAACAGCATCGGAAACTAAGTCGGCTTGCCCGGCCGTACGTTTGGTTGTACGAAGCAACAAATATCAGAAACTATAACTAGCTCTTAAAACTTGAACATTTAAATTACATATATTCTTGATCAGCTCGACAAGACGAGTCGATCTATATAGCCATGTCCGTCTGTCTGCATGCTGTTGCGCATTTTTTGAGCACCAATTTTTAAGATATCCCGTTTTAAGTCGGCACATAGACTTCTTTTTATTGCAGTTTAATAGAGTATCAAAACCTCCATAGAAACATACCGCCCAATTTTGGAATTTATTATGAAATCGTTCTTGTTGCAGTAAATATCAACTTAAATGTAATGTGGCTTATAATGGACGAACGCCTCACATATGGAGACATAGATGTAATTTCTCTGTTTTAGGGGCAGCACCATACAAACACACCACTCACTTTTGTTACTTTTCATGAAGAACTTTATCATTTCAGGCAAAATCAACTTGACATTTCAAATGTTTTTTCATTCTTTTTTTTTTATTTAAAATAATCGTATTATTTCTTTATGTACTAATTACAGAAAGTATCTGAAATTGTAAAATATAACCTTAAAATTACCTTTTTCTATTCTAACTACCATCATTTATTCACTGAGGCAGTTCTACTAGTTTTGAAAGTCCACAGATTCTAGAGATGTTTTTCACAGTATTGCTTAGGCAATACATTCTATTCTTTGACATAAATTATAAAAAAGGTAAATATTTGGGTATACACATTAAGAATTATAGGTACAATAATTATCACCTCAATGTTTAATATGTGTTGCGCTACTTTATCAACTGCAAAAAACAACATTTCTTACAATGCACCAGTGAAAATAAAATATCAATATGAAAAGTGAAAGTCATAACCGGAATCTGTAGATACAATTTACACTAAGCGGTAAGGGAAAATGATTCGTCGCTTTTTTTATAATTTTCTGTACGTTTTTGCCTCGATCACATAGAAATAAAACGAATAGTTTTTATATCCTGCATACATTGTGCAACTGTGAAGGAACATGTATATATATTGACTAGACCAATTTCTTCTCAAAACGCTACCAAAGTTCACATAAGAAAATGCTATGAAATATCCACAATTCCTAAATTCTTATAGTGAATGAACGCAGTATAACCGAAAATCCGACACCCTTTTTATGACAAAAAAAAAAAAATTTGATCAGTTTGCTTATGAAATGACAATATTTGCATGTATGAAATGTTACGAACAGTGGCGTACGTAATGAGGTGGATATTTGGTTTATCAGTAAATATCAACTTGAAATTTAATTTACTGGGTTCTTATGGACGAACGCCTCACATATAGAGAAATAGATGTGATTTCTTCACATTAGGGAAAGCTCCCATACAAACCCATTACCCACTTTTGGAATTTTTCATGAAAAACTTTATCATTTTAGGTGAAATCAACCAGACATTTGACATGGTGGCTTCATATGAATTGTCGCGGGTCAATCTTGATACTCTATTAAACTGAAATAAAAAAAAATGCGCACCAACATACAGACGGACATGGCTAGATCGACTCGTCTCGTTGAGCTAATCAAGAATATATGTATACACTTTATGGGATCTACGAAGCCTACTTTAAGATGTTACAAACTTTCAGACAAACTGGTAACACTATTAAAAGTCTGTGTGAATAGTATAAAAAAAAATAGTTGTAGTAGCAATGTAAACAATGACCACAATACTCGTATATATTTGGTGGTTTATCAAAGTCCCAAATACTCTTCACACTTTTTGGAATTTTGGGGTGCTTCAAATAATTAGAAATAATATGTTGCTATGCAGTGTTATAAAGGATGCTCTAAGGGGCTACGATTTCTCAAAATAAAAAAAAAAGAAACAAAAACGTCGAGACAGACAGTAGAACAGTCTAAAGCGAACGCGTCCAGCTGATCGAAACTATATTTTCTTTTTGTGGTATCTTAACTTGTAAAGGGTTTTTCATTTGAAATTTTTTTTTGCACAAATTTAAATATTATTTTTCGAATTTATTGAGTTTCTACGATTTACAATTTTTTTGCGATCTTGTATCCTTTTTTTTCGTTTGCCGAATTATTCTAACTACCCACCCATATGTTAAATTTCACAGCTAAGAGTTTGATAAATGAACTCTTTTAAGGAAAAACCATATACATATACATATGTATGCGCCGTCATCTATACACTTACAGTTCTAGCTAAACACTTCTTTTATCTGCACTATTAAAATGACAGACATCAAATAAAACGCCTCTTGACTAGGTAAAAACAATTTGACGAAATTTTAGTTGAAACTTCATAATCTTCCGATATCAATTCAGTAACGATAAAATTTACAGTTTCCATTTGTATTGTTGGAATTGATTGTAATATATAATAAATCGTTCGTCATGTTAATAATTATTTGTATGATATAAAAGACAGTTTTTCTGCTAGCACATCAAATTCGTCAATGCTTCTTTTTTTGAAAGCAACTTCCTGAAAATTCATTGCATATATATATCTACATACATATGGGGTGTTTTTTTAGACGTATGGTTTACAATCTGGCAACACTGTTATCGGCAGCTGTCACTTGATTTATGTTCAGTTTGGTTTGCCATTTCATAATAAATAGACTTACTCCGGAACAACGTTTGCAAATCGTGCAAATTTATTACCAAAAGGAGATGGCCACCGATCCCGATTTTCAAAAGAAAATTTTGTTCAGCGATGAAACTCCCTTTTTGTTGGATGGGTACGTTAATAAACAAAATTGTCGCATTTGGAGTAATGATAATCCACAAGACATTGTTGAGACGCCGTTACTTCCTCCAAAAAGTCACTGTTTGGTGTGCTCTATGGACAGAAGGAATCATTGGTCGATATTTCTTCAAAAATGAAGCCGGCCATAATGTTACAGTCAATGGGGAACGCTATAGAGCCATGATTAATGATTTTTTCGTGCCTGAATTGGAAAATGTTGATGTGGACGACCTTTGGTTTCAACAAGGCGTCGCTACATGCCATACAGCCAACGAAACAATCAATTTATTGAAGGAAACTTTTGGTGAGCGCATAATCTCGCGTCATCTCGGCCTGTGGCGTGGCCTCCAAGATCGTGCGATTTAACACCGCTGGACTATTTTTTGTGGGGTTATGTGAAGTCGCTTATCTACGCAGATAAGCCCGAGACGATTGACGCCTTGGAAGAGAATATTCGGCGAGTTACTGCTGACATACGGCCCAAATTGCTGCAAAAAGTGGTCGAAAATGGGGCCTCTCGGCTGGAATTTATTCGAGCCAGCCGCGGCGCCCACTAGCCCGAAATCATTTTTAAAACATAATGGAAAACCCTTATCTTTATAATGAAGCTAAATTCTTGGCCACAACATTAAATTTTATATCTTCTTGAAAGCCACACGTCTATAAATTAACACCCTATACATACGTATGCATTATTACAATCAATTCCAACAATACAAATGAAAAATATAAATCTTTCTTCAGTTGCAAATAGGCCTTCGTCACTTGGTTTTTATCTCGCTAAGAGGTTTTTTTTTATTTGTATTGTATATTATACACACATGGATGTACCACCCAACAATTAGTCAATGCATTCTTCAACATCTGCAACAAAATACAAATTGCAAAATTTTCTTCAAATTAATAGCACCCTGTATGGTGTGTAAAGTGCACGAGAGACGCAGCTGATAAAGATTGCTGCTCTCTCAATTGCAACATCGGCTGCTGCATCTGAACTGAAGCAGACCGGGAGCGAGAAAGCATGCTAACAAGCGCTACTACAGTCTGTGAGTGTGAAAGATATAGAGAAAAAAAGAGAGTGGGAGAGAGAGCGCGTCTTAGTAAGTGATCAATTGTTGAATTATTGATAATATTTATTTAAAAAAAAAAAAAACAAAGAAATAAGTGTGACAAAAAAAAAAACAATATTAAAAGGGCGAATGAAATGAATCAGTATGCGCGCAGACAAAATATGCATACATATGTATGTATGTATGTATGTATGCGAATATGTAAATAAATTATCAAAAAGAAATGCTAATAAATTACCTTTTGAAAAGTTAAAGAATGTGGTGGAAGGGCGCTGCTCAGCTGGCCGCAGAGCATAGCAAAGTGAAACTGAGAGCGTTTCTGTTGTTGTTGTTGTTGTTGTTATTTGTATTGTTGCAGAAGCTGCGGTTTGTTGTTGTATTTATTTATTTTATTTTTGTTAGCTTTTTTTTGTTTGGAAATAGAAAATATCGTTTTAGATTTTTCTACACATGTACATATGTCAATTATGTATGTTTGTATTTTAAAACAGCGTTTATCTCTCTCTTCGTTTGCAGTTTTTGTTTTCGGACATGCTAATTATTTACGGTTATCTTCTTAATGATCGCAGTGGCACTTATGCACATATGTACATATATGTATGTATGTATTTATACAAAACTTTGTATTAACTGCAACTATCTACATACATATGTATGTATGTTTGTACATAGAAGAAGAGAAAAGCTGCTGGTGTGTGTTATTATTTTTTTTTTGCAGCTTTTTGAAAGGGCGCCGCAAAACAGCAATCGTCACCTCAATTGAGTTCAAATTTCAACCTGATTTAAACAAATTTACTCATTTATGTACATTGTGTGATAAAAAGACAGCGGTCACAAAAAAAAAAAATTATACAAAAAAAAAATATTTAAACATTTTCCACTGTGGTCAGCAAAATATTAATAATTCGTTTCGCTCTCCAGCATTAAATACAAAATACACTCTCACTACTCTCTATTATTTTAACATGCCCACTTTTTCTTACTCTCTCTCTCTCTCTCTTGCTTGATCTCTCTCATAAATAGTTTTAATAATTTTTATTGTCCCCGTTTTTGTTTTGTTTTTTTTTTCTCTTTTGTTGGGTATGTTGTTGTTGCTGTTAAATATTCTTGTATTTAGTTAGCGTTGTTGCTGTTGCAACTTATATTTTTTTTGTTATTGTTGTATTGCGTATTGAATATCTGTTGACTGCCGACGCTAAAACTAACAACAACAACGACGACGACAAATTGATGAATCACCGCAGCAGACAATTTCCCGCATTTTGTGTTTTAAAAACGTTTTAATTTATCAGAGCGTCATACTATATCGTACATTTATATGCATGTACATACATATGTATTTATTTATGAATGTACAAAAAAAAAACACACACACAAAAACAATATTGAACCCATAAAAAAAAAAACGTTTTGTTTCAGCGAATCGAGAAGCTACGCGCGTCCGTAGCCGCTCTCACACGCAACCTTTGCGAGCGAGCTCACTTAACTGAATGGTTTACTGACTGCTCGCTCGCTATAGTATGAATGAACAACATACATAAATGCATGATCAAGTCGCTGACGAAGCGCAGATATATATATATATATATATATATATATATATATATATATATATATATATATATATATATATACGTGGGTCACTTGAAAACTATTTATTAAGGCATATGTTCATATATATACAGTGTATATTATTCAGAGGTATGAAACTTTAAATTTATATAAAACACATACATACAAACAAATGGGATGAGTTTTATGGCATTAATAATTGAAAATGATATCGGGTATACACGGTGTAATCTAAAAATAACCAAACTTTTTAGTTATAAAATAAAACAAGCATCGTATTATGTTTCAAAGCTAATATTTATTCAAAATACGATCCATTTAACTCATACAACGTTTGGAATGCTCAACCAATTTATACATGGACTTTTTAAACTCTCATTTTGGGATGTTCTTTAGCACCTGTGTCACGGCTGCTTGTATGACTGGAATGTCATCGTAAAATGCTCCTTTCATTGCAGTTTTCATTTTTGGGAAGAGAAAATCATCACACGGTGATAGATCAGGCGAATACGGAGGGTGGTCGATGAGACAAATCTGTTTTTACATCAAAAAATCATTGACTACACGAGTGATTTTTTGATCATCATTTAAATGATGGGGAACAAAACGTGCACAAAACTTTCTTTTACCCAAATCTTCAGTTAATATTTTATAGATTGTACAGTAAGATGAATTTAATTCTTCTGCCATTATATATTCTCACAGTGAAATTTGCATCGATAGCGATTATTTCACTTACTTGCGTATGTTTTTCTACAGCATCGTAGAAAATTAATTCCATTTAATTTCGACCTACGTACAGAGTTGCCACCCCTGAATTTCTATTTTCCCTAAATGATCGATCACCGCTTGCAAATTTAAGTTTAATGAAATTTTGGATCAAGCGGGGACTGAACCCAGCACTTCTGGACTGTGAGGCACTACGGCAGACAGTTGAGCTATCATCTACTCAAAGGTTTACAATTTATACAAAATAAGTTGATTTCCAATCCACACTTTAATATTAATTGGATTCACCTTTTGTATGTATTGTTGTTGATCAAATTCAAAAAATTATATTTTAAAAAATAATTGCTTTAATTCAAAAAAGTTTGATACAACAAAATAAATACAAAGTATTTTGTAATGTGAGCTATGCATTCAATTTGTGTGTGTATGTTAAATTGTAGTCAATTCGATACTTGTGCGACTTATGGCTATAAAATCCATGCCAACTTTCAAACCAATATATCAAAGATTGACGGAAAACAGACAGACGGACATAGCTAGATCGGCTTGTCGTGTCGTGCTGATCACGAATACGTAATATATACTTTATGGGGTCTCCGAATCTTCCTTTAATTCGTTGCAAACGTAAAGTACACATAAGTAAACTTTGTTTTACTTTCACAAATAAATATCAAATACCGAAGCTTTAATACCATTCACATGAAGTTTCAACCAGTGTACTTAGGAGGTATAAAGAAAATCTATGTCCGTCTGAATGTTGTTGCGTATTTTTTGGGGACTAGTTTTTCTGATATCCAGTCATGAATTGGTAATTAGACTTCTTTTTAGTGCAGTCAAATATGGTATCCATATTTACCTGTCACGTACAGTTTTTGGTTCGCCCCATACAAACATCCCGCCCACTATTGACTTTTTGTATGAAAAACTTTTTTATTGTAGTCAATATCAACTTAATAATTGATATGGTAGCTTCTAATGGACGGACGCTTAACATATACATCAATGGGTATTTGTCACCCATAAATGTACCATGGGAGTGTCCCGCCCACTTTTTGAGGTAGCTATCATACAAACCCACCGCTTACTTGTATGCATTTGTATGGAAAACTTCTCCAGTTAAGTCAATACCAGTTTCTTATGGATGGTCTCTTCACACACATATACTAACGGACGTGAAAACTTTTTGGGGTAGCCCCTATACAACCCCTCCTCCCACGTTTGTGTTTTACAATATAATTTAAAATTTCGTGGGAATAGTATTAGAGCGTCGGTTCAACTGAATTTGATGTTTTTTCTTGTTGTGAATTTTTATACCATTCACAAAATGTGTGAAATGGTATTATCAGTTTGTCTGAAAGTTTGTAAAGCATTAAAGGAGGCATTTTAGACCCCATAAAGTATTTATATTCCTGATCAGCTGGACGAAACGATTCGATCTAGCCATGTCCGTCTATCTGCAGTGATGTTGTTACGCATTTTTTGGGCAACAATTTTTAAGATATCCGGTTGTAAGTTAGAGTATCCAAACTGATATGCCACGCCCACTTTTTAGGACAGCCCCCATATAAACCAGCCCCCTATTTTCGACTTTTTGAATTTAACAATTTTGTTTTTTTATTACTGTCAATATCACCTTAAAAATTTACATGGTGGCTTCTTATGCCTTCATGACTCTTAACATGTATCAATGGGTGTGATCCCCCACTTTTTGAGGTAGCCCCCATACAAACCATACTTTTGCCTTCGAAGTTTCAAGCTGTGAACTTAGCTGGTTTAAAGAAAAATTTGTTTTCCAAAATCAAACAACCCGAACGTGGGATGTAAGTTTATTGGGGTCTACCTCTAAAAGTCGGCGTGATGCACACCTTGCTAATTATGCGAATCATTGGTCCAAGCCAAGCCAAGCCACCATGTCAAATGTAAGTTTATTTCGCGTGAAATGAAAAAGTTGTTCATTAAAAAATCCAAAAAGTGGATGGTGGGTTTGTATGGGAGCTACCCCTAAAAATTGGAAATCACTACTTTCTCTCTTAATGTAAAGCGTTCGTCCATAAGAAGCCACTATATTTAATTTTAAGTTGATATTGACTGTAATAAGAAAGTTTTTCTTTCAAAACTCTAAAAAAGGCTTGAATGTGTGTATGGGGGTTATCTTTAAAAGTGGTTGGGACACGCCTACTTATACAATATAAATGTGAAGCGTCCTTCCATAAAAAGCCGTCATGTCAAATTTTAAGTCGAAAGTCGTAAGTTAAAAAAAAATGTTCTCCATACAACAATGCAAATTTGGCAGGTGGTTTGTATGGAGGCTACCTCAAAAAGTGGGAGTGGTATGACAATATAGATACTCTATTTAACAGCAATTAAAAGGGTGCTAATATACGGCTGGAGCGATATCCGGAAAGACAGACATCCAAACAGACGGACATAGCTAAATAGACTCGTATCTTCGAGCTGATCAAGAATGTATAGACTTTATGGGGTCTAACAAGCCTTCTTTAATGCGTTACAAACTTTCATACAAACTGATAATATGTACCATCGAATGTACGTAGCCAGCAAAATTTCAAAGGCCACCTACTTTTTCCCCATATGAGAAGTTTTTGAGAACTAAATCTATAGACCATAGTATTTTGTTTTAAAATTTTTTGTAGAATTTCAAGGGAAAAAATGTTGTACAAAGTTTAAATAGATATTAGTCGTAAGAATCTTTAGTGGTATTCCCTCAATTGATTAAATTTCATAAAATAATTCTTTCTTACGAAATTGGGGGAAGGCACCGATTTGGCAGATTTGATTCTTTTGATTATTTCGTTGACTGTTGTCAGTAAGGTCAGAAGTGGTTATTATATATCTTCCTCTCAACTGTGGTTTTTCCTTCCAATGGCAAGTCCACTAACATGCACGTTCGCAACAAATGCAAAGACCGATGAGTTCTTCTCCTAATTAATTATCAAATTAGATTGAACATCCTCCTTCTGCCACCATTTTGAGCAAAAAAAAATGTAAACAAAGACCAGATGACGTTTACAAAGTGGGAAAACCAACTCTGAATACCAACTCTGAATATTTTACAAGTTTTTCCATGAATTCTGTAGTCATATTAGCGTTTCACCTCTGAATGAAAGATAATAAGCTGTAAATTGTTATAAACCATTGTTTTGGCGTTCTATATGTTATCTCAAAAGTCTTATATTATATCGTGTTCGCGTCTTAAGATATTCAAGGTCAAAGGTCGCGAATATCTCGCTTCCTATACCTTAAATAAGATTTGCACCTATTATAAAAGTAGTAGAGTATAAAATTCTCTCATATTTTGTGGCAATATTCAAAATAGTTCCGTGGGTTATCCTGTGTAGTTTCGTAGCGATTGGATCAACACAAAATTTTTTGAATTTTTTAGATTTTCCTTCCATTTTTTTTTTTGTTTCAATAAGAAGAAGCATGTGGACACGGACAATCAAACACGCACACACACACACACACACACACACACACACACACACACACACTAAACTCTTGGTGGGCGGAAAGGGCGGCTATTCGATAGCTCTAGCAGGCATAGTAAATGGCTAACAGGTAAAATTGTAGGAACAACAAAATTAGGCAGAAATGAGATTATGAAATAAAATTAAAAATTGAAAGCAAAATAAACATATTTTTCGACTTTAGCATATTTTTAGTAATTTTAGTTGGGGGAACAAGGAAATAACTTATTTTCAAGAATCCTTAATTTTTGAAATTATGTGATTGCAAGTCGACTTGAAGGTCCTATTAATTTATGACCCCACTACAATTGTGATGTCCTCCTCGTGGTTTTGCCTGGGAACCGATTAAAAATATTGAATCGGAAGCGAATTCGAGCGGCGACTTTGAATTTAATTATTCTAATAATATCCTGCTCAATGTAAGCACATTAACAACCTTTGTCGAAAATTCATGTCTTATGATTAACCAATGGTTAATAATGGTATATTATGATAGTGACAATCAAAGTCCTATTAAAAAAAAAATTATAATAATTTAAAAGTCGAGTCTGATTTTTAGTGTTGCTTTTATTTCAATAAATATAAATATTGGATAAAGGACCATTCGGTCTCCCAGAAAGAAACTACACCATTCCATAATCATTTTTTAACTAAATATTGAATTTACTATAATAATTATTTTCAGTCGCTGATGACTCCTAAATACATATATACACACAAAGACACTTGCTAAAGATCTTAAATCAATGAAAACAAAATCCGCTGACTTTTTTTGTCCACATTTTTGGCATAAATTCTAAATATTAAGATATTTTCCCAAATTTGGTTTGTACGCATATTTTGGGCCCCTACCACGATGTACAAAGTTTGGTTCGATTTGGGCCACTATATCATATAGCTGCCATATAACCGATCTGGCGGCCTTTCGCCAACTTTGTTCTGTTTTACGCTACCAAGCAAAAAGTAGTTTTTTAACTTTCTCCTTTGCTTCTCACCACACAGCTGTGAGCTTAGTTTTCTTCTAATTCAACATATTCTTCTTCGAAAACAATAGCATCTGGCCCAGGTTCATCTTGACCGTCATACTCTTCATCCATCCATCCATCGAGCAGTCATTCGTGTGGGTTCAACCGCCATAAGTTTTCTTTTAGCTTCATTAATGTTTTCAATACTCCCAGCTTCTTTTAAAACAAAAGTCACATATTTGTCTTTTCATTTTGTTTTTCGGTGAAACTGTGGCAGCGGGTATGAGTAAAGGCGTTGAGTTGTTGTTCTCTACTGAAAATTCTGTAGCTAATTTTCTTTTTAGCCGAGAGCCAGCGTTCTTACGAGTATAATAAATTTTAGGGCGACCAGCTTTATTCGAGGACTAAAAATTACCATTAGTTTCAGTTATCATGTTAGAAGCAAGCCATTTTGAGTGCTTTATCTTGAATCTTTGCAGAGTTCGATTACAGCTTGGATTACAGGTGCATTTTTACATAATTGATGAAGGCTTTGATTCTTTGCGTTATCAACATAGTATGATCTTCATCTACGTTTTTTGTTTTAATTTTTTCCAATGTGTACAGTTTAACTGTGTCCTCGCAGTAGTTGTTGCTACTCCAAATGTCAAATGTTTTCTTTATCTAATCAGGGTATGTAAATATTATAAACTCGTTAATATTTGAAATCTGAAATAAACTTTTTTTTTTAATTTATATGAACAAAATTCAATTGCTCTCTTTTTTTCTCAATTGTGAGAGTAAAAGAGAACGTGGGAGCTGTCGCTAACGAAATTTAAGGTGACTTGACTTATCAAAAGAAACAGTGCTTTTTAAAAATAGCTGTTTCTGGTGATGCCACCTACTGGTACATGCGTTGGAAAGGTACATCCTTCACCGATTTTTTCACCAAAAATGGCATTTTAACCATTAACTATTCACCGTACTCGCTTGATTTGGCTCCGTGTGACTTTTATCTATTTGGAAAACTTCATTTGCCGATGAAAGGACACCGCTATGAGGACATTGAGGACATATGACTATGAGGAAGATTCCTTTTTCGACCGATGCCCAAACTATACTGTCACTTTTAGCGCATAACTTCGATTGTAGTGGTCCGATTGTCATAAAATTTTCACAAGATGTCAATGAAGGATGCACCTTTCCAACGCACTGAAACCAGCTATTTTTAAAAAGTCCTATTTCTTTTGCGACAACCTTGTATAAGTTTATTTGGTTTGTTGTGGTACCTAAATGGCAACACAAACCTAAACAAACGAATCGAGGGGAGCTGCCACCTAACCGAATTAAAATTGTCGCACAATTGTTTCATTAATTGCACAATAAATTTTGTTTTAACGCAAACAGCAGAATACTATTTACTTAAAAACTAAGTTCGAAAATCTTTTTAAAAAAAGTAGTAGTACCAAATCGCTTAGCTGTCAGCTGTGAATAGCATATTCAACTAGTGATTTGATAGTTGGTTTAGTAAAATGTTAATTTATTATTTACAACATATGAAATTGTACACTAGGATAGGCCTTTTTATTTACAAAATGTATTTTATAGGCGTATTTAGTCAAATCACTAGCTTAATTGAAGGAGATTTGCAAATCACTAGAAAATGAGGTCTGTGGTATGGTGAAGTGAAATCCAAGCAAAAGTGATTCCTCTGGCAGCACATTTTAAACGCAGATTTTACTGGATAGTGTATCTCCTCTCGTGATGCTCTCACAATCCACACGAACGCATCAATGCAGAAACAGCATTGAATACTGGTACAAAATATAAAATTATATAAAATTAACTATGTAACTTTAATAATGATGATGTGGGTTAACCATAATGAATGCGCTGTCTTACAATGCACATTTGGCGGAATCGGCTTTTTTTTTGGAATAAAAGACATGTTTGACGGTTTAAAGAACAAAATGTTAGCTGGCGTGCATCAGATATAACATTTTATTCAAAAAACGATAATAGTGGTAATAAAGGTGGACGGCCTCCTCTATCTTATGACGAAGGAAGTTCACGTCAAAAAAGAAAATTGGCTTCCGAACTTTCAAAAGAAAATTCAGCTAATCTCCTTATTCATGCAGCAGCTATGTCTGCTAAGAAGACAAATGATAGAGATATTTCACATATTCTGAAAACAACATTAAATTCTCCTGACAGTTCAAAATTAACGGAACAGCTTTCATTGAAAGAACCACTACCATTATCACCTGATGAGGCCTTATCATTTATTATAGAAGATTTGTTTTCCAAGCAGCAATATAATAACATACGCTTAAAGAATATCGAAAACAATTCCAATATTTATCCGAGCTACGAAAAGGTGAATGAAGCTAAAGAAAAGTCCCGGCCTATAGATATAAGCGTCTCAGAAACTGTTGCCGAAGTGCCGCTGCAGAACTTACTTGACCATACTGCATCTCGGATAATTTTATATCAAAAGCTTGTACTTAAACAATTTATTGATATAAACAGATTAAAGCTAACAGTAAGCTATGGTTCAACCGGCCAGAGCGTTTATAAACAAAAATTTAATGAAACCGAACCAAATAGCCTGGACCAATCTTTTTTTGTTACAACAATAATTCCACTCCAAATGGTGGATCAACATGGGCGAGTTATTTGGAGAAACCGGTATCCACAATCCGATAAATATTGCAGGCCGCTAAAAATAGAGTTCGCTAAAGAAAGTCGGGATCACGTTTTGAATTCAAAAGCACTTTTAGATGCTCAAATAAAACACCTAATGCCATTGAAATTTGTTCGATTAAATTCGAAAAATTTTGTGAAGAGACGCTTTGCATTTGAAGAAATATCCGTGGTACCCAATGACCGCTACGGTCCACAAAATTTTAGTTCACGGTGCACAGATTATTGAGTCATCTACTTGTACTTCCTGTTGGTTGCTTAGGCGAAAACGCATCTGAGGCTCGCAACAAATACTATAAGCGTGATAGGATATTACATGCCAGGATAAATAGCCGACTCAACAACTTAACAGACGTATTCCACCGTGCTTTGGATTCTTCTGATCCTTATTTATCAAACATCGCTCCAAGAAAGACTTCAAAAGCACAAAAAACTGTCAAAAGAAGTTGCCAACATTTAAAGTTGCAGACCGGACATATGCAGATGAGGACGAGCTTGAAAGTAAAGAACATTTTGATACTGATCTAGAAGTAGAAAATATATTTTAATAAAAATTAATGTTATATAACTTAAAATATTACTTTAGCAAGGCATAACAATAACATAATAAAATGAATAAAAACATAAATTTAATGCAATTTTTATTATATTAATAGTTTTGTAACAATTATGGATATTTTAATAAAAATATCTTCTGTATTTCACAGTAGATTTCCACTAAGTAATAATAAAATAAATTAATAAATAAAATAAATTAACACATCTAAACGTTAAAGAAAAAATGATGAATATAAAATTATGTTTCGATTTAACATGCATTTATATATTTAATGCAGTTCTTTTATGTGGGCGGCGGGGAAGGCGTGGTTGCAGCGCTAAAAAAAAATTAATTCAAAAATAATATGAGCCGCAAATTCTCCAAGTTTCAAGTTTCTAGCCTTAAAATTAGAGTTTTTGCCAAAAAAAAAAAAAAGCCGATTCCGCCCAATGTGCAATGGTAGAGGCTTTCCATACTATTACAGCCTTTTTGGAGCTCTACTGTGGATTTAGCAACATGATAATGCGTCAATATACTTGTATACAGCCATCGAATTAGCTTGGAGCTCGATTTCGCTATTTTTTTATGCATTACTTCCAAACCGGTCGTGTGAAGTTTTGGAGCTGAAAGGTGGCTCAACACACTGCTACAATTTTTTTTTTAAATAAAAAAAAAAAATCCAATAACTATAAATTTAAGTAGTTTGTGTTAAAAAGAATGAGAATACTCTAAAAACAAAAAGCAGCAGAGAATGCCTAGCACTAAGCCACTGGCCCAGAAACCCCTAAGTAAGTAAGTCACCGAATCAGTAATTTACTAAGAAAGCTGCCAAACCCAATGTCCTAGAATTGCCAGTAAGTCACCAAGTATGCATAAAAATCATTGTTCCAGAAACCTCAAGCAGCACCTTGCACCGTTTTGTGGAAACTAGACTTTATCGAATTCGATATCTTCCAATTACTGTCACAAAAAGTCAGTTATCATGTCTCGATAGCGGCTGTTGACTGTAACGGTGCGGCCAGCATCATTTGGGATGAAAAAGGCTCCAATTACGCCGAAGTCCAAAATCCACACCACACTGTGTCTTGAACAGGATGCATGGGCTTCTACGATGTGCTTATTATCCGTGCCCCAAGTCCTAAAATTTGAGATTTGTTTTTTTTTTTGCACTCGTGTCCTGCGCATTTATGTTCTACTGATTGGTTAACCTGTTATTAATTCATTCATGCATTTTCATGATAGCAGTCCTTTTGTTAACATAAAGACGACCTAAGAAACATTTGATTAAATAAAATGCTTTTATTAAAGGATGTGTACCTGCGAAACTTGAATTATTTTATATTGCCCTGTTTTTTCATAAATTTTTATGGTATGCAGTGGTTTTTTGTTTTGTTTTCAGAAGTATCCATTGGTAAAGTAATAAACATACCCGTATATATGATGCATCTTAGTTTTTCATTGATGTCTTTGAACTATAAAATGTTATACACTGATATACACCACAAAAATTTGGAAATTTTAACTTTAATCGCAAATATCTCAGCTAAGGTTTTATGTATTGAATCAAACTTTATTTTATTACAATATATAGTTTATTAATTTCTCGTAACTAATAATATTTTTATCTATATACAGCAATTTTTTGCTTTAAACTAAAGTTTTAATTCATTTTACGCTACAACATGTCAGAAAAGCACTATTTGTCTGCTTACAGGCTTCATTTTTTTATCAGTTCCTCCGTAAGACGTCTTAATATGAAGCCCACAAATTTTTTTATCTTTAGTTGTAATTTTAACCCATTCCTCCATTATGTCTTTTTTATATTTTTTGCGTTGACAGATTCTTCGTTCGAGCAAGTCCCACAAATGCTCTATGGAAATCAGGTCTGAACATTGGGGAGGGGTCCTCAACTAATTTTTCATATTATAAAGGAGTCAGAGATTTACTGTATGCGCACTGTGCTTGGGCTCTTTGTCTTGTTGAAACCAAAACTCTTCTTGCAGCCCCAACTTCTGAGAACTTTGGAGCAAATTATCCTTCAAAACTTGGATAAAGCTAATTTGGTCCATTACTTATTCAATAAATGTTAGTTTGTTAACACCATTGGATGCCATACACCCCAAACCACAACTCCTTCTCCACCATGTTTTACGGTTGGCAACAAAGGCCGTTCTGCTCTTTCTTCATACCAGCTTTTTTCCTTTTATCCCGAAAATACAAAATTTTCTTCCTAACAAAAAATCTTTTTCCAAAACTCTGTGATCTTGGAAATGTACTCATTCGCAAACTCCATGCGCTTCTGCTTATTTACAGCTGAGATATGGGGCTTCTTACGGGCAACTCGACCATGATACCCAGTTTTTTTTTTTTTTTTTTTTTCATTTTTTCCGCACCAGTTTGATTTCCATTGTTGTCCATGGCACTATTAACATTTTTTTGACACTCCAAATGATTGAAAAAGAATAAATTAAAACTCCAAAATGAGAAAAGCATTTCTTAGAATATTTTTGGGTAGCGGTAATCGCATATTCGCTCATTCCACGCATCTCGTATGCAGCTGTACGCAGACTTTTGCAGTAGTGCTCCTCTGACATGTTGTATCATAAAAAGAATTAAAACTACAGTTTTAAGTATTAAAATGCAGCATAAATATTATTCGTTAAGAGAATTTAATAAACTATATAATAATAATATTGTAATATTAATAATATTATAATAATATTGCATAGTCTCCGATGATATACGTAGCTTTCGATGATGATCAAGAATAAATACTTTATAATGTCTGCCACGCATTCTTCTGCCCGTTCCATACAAGCATATGCACAAACTTACAACAAACAAGGCAGAGTATAAAAAAAAAGAAAAAAATTCGGTGGAACCAAATCTTTGATACCATTCACACACGGACATGGCTAGATCGATACAGCTTTCGATGCTGATCAAGAATCTTGAATGCAGCACGGTATATTGAGTCTGGATTCACGACTTCAGCATTCTTTTTTTATTATTGTTTATTGTCATGACGGAGCCAAAGTGATGACCAAAATAGCAAATTAAATAAATAAATAAACAACATTTTCATCCTACCAAGCTCGTTTTTTAGAACAGTAAAATTCAAGATTGCGTTTGAAATTTTCTTTCTCTTCACTAACTCATGGTTTTTATTTATTCTTTGAATAAAATATTGAATAAAAATCAATCAAGGTGAATGTAACGACACCTCGTATGTCAAAATCCATCAAGCCGTTTATGCTACAGTATTATTAAATATATTAAAAAAACCCTTCTCTTTTAGTTTATTGGCAGACTCCATATAAAAATGTAATACCCTACAGAACCCCCGCAATCAAGACAAATCTTATGTTGACACAATAGAGTGCGTAAATAAAATATACAGACCTCTTAGAGACACTCTTACACGTATATTTCATTTCTAACAAAACTTTATTACACTGTGTAAGTTTAAAAAAAAAAGAAAAAAAAAGATTAGGCCCTCGTCTATGGTTTTACTCTCTTTCGGACCCTGGAAATCGAACTGCATCTTTTCTTTGTTGAGTTGTCATCATAGTTTCATACAAAAATGTTTTAAAGATTTTTACTCAAATGGTGATTTTAAGTAAAGTAAGTTCGGCAAATTGGTTGAGAATCTCCCAGGCTTTAACATTTTTCAGCAAACCTACCCCCAAAACTTCAGGATCTTCTACACAAACATCACAATTTTGTTGAATTTTTTTCTTTCGATTTTTTGCCCATATATTACCAATAGTTAGCATATCATATACGATGCTTGTACAAAAAGGTAGTTCGGGTTAAGCTTAGTAGTTTTTGAAAACACATCATTAATATAAAATGGAACAATAAAATAATGTTCACATGGTACATTTTTTTTTGTGATGAAGCCTATTGAAAATAAATATAATAATATTTGCACACCGTGCAATAACAAGGTAATCAATTGGTCCAAAAGATTTCGTTTGAAAATGGATATCGGAATCCCAATGTTTGGCTAGATCCACAAAGTATCCACATAGCACAATTAACTGCTACGCGTGCATGGATAAATTAGCCAAATTAAACAATAACAACATAGTTTACAAAAGTGCTCAGCTACACTGAATCCAGCTATCTTCACCTCTACTGAGCTTGATTTAAGAAAAAATTGGATTGAGATTTCTCAAACGTGGCTTACTTGGCGCAACATCTTCGATCAGTAAATATCTTGTCAAATGAGGTGCGGGCTTATGGGTATAGCAAAGACAAGAGGAATTAATATATTTTTCGTATCAAACCTGACTTAATGCAGTATATGAACACTGAATACAAACCAGAGCAATGGCGTTTGTTTATTGACTCTTCAAAAAAATGTAAGAAAGCAGTATTACTGTATAGAGATAATATGCAAAGTCGCAATACAAAGGTGCTTATGGTACGATTCCATGAAATTGAATTTCGATAGTGTTAACTATACGCAGCATCAATGAAAAATATGTGCGGATTTGAAGATGATTGCCTTGCTTTCTGGCTTACAGTGGCGTATACAAAAAACATGAGCTTTATATGTCGTTGGCACTCAAGAAACCGTGGAAACCAGTATGGCAATTCGAGATAGGATACTACGAAATGAATGCAAATATCATTAACATGCCACTTGTAACAATAGAAAGACTTTTGTTACTGTCTCTTTAAATCAAAATGGGAATAGTGAAACATTTTATCAAATCATTAAATCGCGAAGGTGAACCCTTTGAATGCCTGAAAACATATTTCGAACACTTAGTGATGCGACGATAAAGAACGTACGTTATTAAGTACACAAATTCCCTGCATCAATAAAATTAATTAAATATATTTCACATTGCAATCGTTCTCAACGAACCTGAAATCAGAAAGTTAATGAAAACCATGAATTTGATGACTTATTAGCAATGCAAGTACAAATTGCCTGGAATTATGTAAAGACACTTTTTAACAATTGTTTAGGACTTAATCGTTTGGATGATTGGTCAGTTTATGTTGATGGTTTCAGATCTTTTGAAAATATACGTGTCCATATGTCGTTCAAAATATATTTTCAACATTATGCATAAGGACATTTTTGGACGTCAACTGGACCAAGGTCGTAAGAACTATTCATATTTGTTAAAATCTTTATCTTCAATATACTTCAAAATAAAAAAAAAATAATTCAAAATAATAAATGTTTAATGTTTACCATGGGAACATTTTTTTATTCATCCATTTTATATTAATGATGTGTTTTCAAAACTACTAAGCTTAACACGAACTACTTTTCTGTGCAAGCGTCGCATATGATTTCCCGATAGCTGGGGAAATATAGCAGAAAACTCGACAAAAAAATTTTAAAAAAAGTAAACAACGTACAATAGTCTCTGTAAAATCTGAGTTTCACACAAAAATTCACTATTTGAGTAAGAATCTTACAAAAAAAATGTTGCAACCAAGATGACAACTTAAAAAAGTAAGTTAAAAAGCAAAATAGATCCGAAATACGAAATACCCATCGGCATTTCGTGTTTCGACTTGCACAATGTTATTTGCCTTCGCATATGAAATGCGATGCTGCGAACTCGCGAACCCTTTCTTTCTTCGTTTGAAATGTAGAAATGTATAAATTGTACAAACATACGGGTGCATGCATACAGGTACATAAATACACATGTAGGCTGTTGGGACGATGTCAGCAGGTAGCCCTAATCCAATTTTGCACTGACGACTAATCCGCTCATAATCTGGGGATTAAATATTGACACCGAGTGTTCGCGAAGTGCGTTGATAAAGCTGGATCAATGAAAGCAACGAGTTATGTGCATTTCATTGATCTCTCAAGTGGCCTCAATTAAGCCGCTACTTAGTGTAGGATTGGCGAGCGGAAAATTTAGGCTTTAACTGCGTACGCAAATGTGGTGTTTACTAATCCGGGGCAATAATTATGTATTTATGGCAGACCTGCTTAAGCAGGGGGATTAACAAACGCTGTTGTCCTTTTTGATTGAAATTATTTGTAAATTTATGGGACTGCATTGGCAGACGGCTTCATTGATTATATTAGCTAATGTAGATAAGCTACGAATATAAAGATCGCAGTCATTTTGAAATGTATAACAGTCGCAACCAGTAACTTGTAAGAAGCATACGTCAGTACTTTAAAATTTTAAATCGAATAATAATTATATTAATTCTACGTAAATATTGCAGAAACCGTATTGAAGTTTAAATATTTAGTTTAAAACAAAACAAAAAAAAAAAAACTTAACATCAATTTTTTTGCACGTATCGAACATTAAGACGGGTTTAAGTTGGTCCATTTAGATGAAATAGTCGACTATTTTTGTAACAGTTCTGAAAAAAATGACACAAATTTTTGAGTCCAGTTTCTCGATTCGTTCCATTTTATCTTCGGCACCAAAAGCATCATGCTGCATGCCAACGGCAGGCTTGAGTCCAATCTCGAACAATTTGGATAACAACTCAACCGATGAAACATCATCAACATCTAGTGGCACTCAATTTCAAGACGTCAAGCCACCTTATACATACAGCGCCCTGATCGTGATGGCAATTCGCAGCAGCAATGATAAGCGGCTGACTCTTAGCGGCATTTGTGAGTGGATTGCCAACAATTTCGTCTACTACGAGAAAAACAAGAGTGTTTGGCAAAACTCGATACGCCACAACCTAAGCCTCAATCCATACTTCATAAGAGTGCCTCGTGCTTTAGACGATCCTGGACGTGGACATTACTGGGCTCTAGATCCATCTGCAGAGGATATAACTATCGGTGAAACAACGGGACGCCTGCGTCGCCGCAACAGTTCAATGATTCAACGCCCTTTCGATGGCGTGGTTCAATCACGTTTAACGACAACATACCAGTTTGGCAGCAATGGTGGCTTCATGCATCCCTACTATCGGCAGTTCACCGGGATTCCATACTTCAGGCCAATTGCTGTCTACTTTCCGACACCAGAAGAAATTCACATGGCGCAGTACACATTTCTGCAGAGCCAAAGTCAGCTGCCAGCTTCCTGGTCTGCATACCAGACTTCGCACCAATATAGCAATCAACAATTGATCACATCGGAACAAATGGCACGTGTAGCGCATATGGAACACCAACAACACCAGCAGCAGCAACAGAACTCTCAGATAAATTACTATCAACACTAATCCGCAGATGCAAATGCCTTTTCAAAAATTATCAAATTAAAATGTGAGAAAAGATACAATTTACATAAAACTCGGTTCCTTCCATCAAGCTTTAAAATAATTTTCTGTTCCTTTTTGATTGCAATTAAATAAAACTAAGAAATTTTATCAAAAATTATTGTGTTTACTATTACTAATTTATTGCATCGGATCATATTTGTATCTAAATAAACACATACTCGTACATTCGATAAGCGCTACATATTTTAGAATAGATTAATTAGTAAGTCTTTAACTTATATTATGTAGAATGCAATGATTTACGTAAAATGTTACAGTTTGGAAAACTAAGGGCCAATTGCACAGCGTCGAGTTAAGTTAAACTCCAGTTAACTATCTACTTTGCATTTGCATTAATACTTTTCACTACAGTCATATCTATAGAAATTTATAGTTTACTCGAGTCTAACTGAACTTGGCACTGTGAAACTGGAAACTGGCCCTTAAGGATGCGGAAATATGTATTTGGTTTCGGCGTCCATCAACTGCTGCATTTAAAAATTATTTAAAATTATTGTAATAGGCGAATACAAAGGCGAGTTAAACTAAATTATATGCATACTATATATAAAATACAATTATACTATGAGGTGTGCTAAAAAAAAAAGATGACTTACTATTTTTTTCGAAAAATATTTTTTTTAAGGGTTTTTATTTTGTTCCCTTCGAAGAAATCTTCCTCAGATATAATACACTTGTGCCTTAAACTCTTTAAGCGATACGATCTTCATCTTCTCAATCGTGACAAAAAGCCGTCGTTTCACGGGTTGTTTTAGTTTTGGGAACAGGAAAATATCGCTGGGCGCCAAGTCCGGTGAATTCGTTGGCTGAGGCATGATTAAGTTATTGTTTTTGGCCAAAAAATCACGAACAAGCAACGATGTGTGAGCAGGTGCATTATCGTGATGCAAAACCCACGATAATGCACCAACATTCTAAGAAGAACTCACGATTGGCCATGCCATTATAATCAAAGAAAATAGTGAGCAAAACCTTCACATTTGACTGAACTTGGCGTGCTTTTTTCGGTCTTGGCTCTTTTGCCCGCTTCCATTGGGATAATTGGGCTTTGGTTTCGACGTCATAACCATATACCCCTGTTTCGTCATCAAGTTATGTTCCTTTTCAGCAAATCTGAAGCGTCGTCCTTAAACAGCTAAATGCGACGGTTCTTTTCGTCAACATTTCGTCCACATCCGAAAAAATTCCATGGCATGAACCAACCGATATGCCGACGTCATCAGCAACTTCTTCAGCTTCTCCATAAAAGTTTTCTTATAAAATATTTTTTTTTTGTCCATTTTCATAAAAATATCCATTCCATTTTCACAAAAGTAACAAAGTAGCACATAAAGAACGTAGCAAAAATATATAGTGATCTTGTTTTTGATGTTTTTTTTTAGTAGAGTTCCAAGAGTTCCAAATGAATTGACCGTCTATATTGTGCGAGTTAATACCGTTGGACTATTTTCTTTGGAGTAACACGAGACATAAAGTCTACGAGGACGATCCAAAATCGATGTCGTTTTATTTAAAAATAAGAATAATGCTGAGTTTACGACTCCCACCCCCTTTTATAGTCGCCAACACCTAGTTGTTTAAACATACGAAGGACGGATGGACAGAAGGACATAGCCATATCAACTCGGCTTTTGATTTTGATGCTATCAATAATAATTCTTTATGGCCAGTATCTGCCACGTTTCCTTCTGGCTGTTACATACATTTGCACGTAGAGGTTTTAGAGGTTCCATTTTCCGACATGGATAAAACTGTCATACATTTTTGAGTTCTTGCAACGATATAGACTAACGCCAGAACAACGCTTGCATATTGCCATGACAACATTTGTGCCAACTATTTGAGAGAAGCCCTGCTTTTATGCTCTAATTTGACGATGATCGATTGTTGAGAAAAGCATATGGGGAACATGCTCCATCAATAAAATCGTGTAAGTACTGGTTGCGGCGTTTTAAAAATGGAGATTTTAAAACCAATGAAAAAGAACGCGAAGGAAGGCCAGTAAAGTTTGAATACGCTAAGTTGGAGGCGTTACTGGACCAAAATTAATGCAAAACTCAAGTTGAACTTGTGACTTAACAAGCGATTTCAAACCGTGTCGAGGCCATGGGTACGGTGCAAAAACAAAGAAATTGGGTTCCGTATGAACTCAAGACAAGAGACCTCAACCCCGTTTTTTCAACTGATCCAAATGCAAAATCGGAAGGGTTTTTTGCATCGAATCGCGACGGGGTACGAAAAGTATACCACTGAGACAAATCAAAACCAAAAAGTAATGGGTTAAGTCCAGACAATCATCAACATCAACAGCGAAGCAAAATATCCATGCATCCAAGCTTATGGTGGATCCAAAACTTAGAAAGCAGGCACCGTATACCTACTGAAAGAAAAGTACCAGAAATGTCTTATTAAAACGTAAACTGTTTGAGGTATTGTCAAATTAATTAAAATTCTTGTAGATATTCTCATTCTGTCCATCCGTCCTTCGTATGTTTGAACAACTAGGAGTTTGGATCGTCCTCGTTGACTTTATGCCTCGTGTTACTCCAAAGAAAATAGTCCAACGGTATTAACTCGCACAATATAGACGGTCAATTCATTTGGAACTCTTGAAACTCTACTAAAAAAAAACATCAAAAACAAGATCATTATATATTTTTGCTACGTTCTTTATGTGCTACTTTGTTACTTTTGTGAAAATGGAATGGATATTTTTATGAAAATGGACAAAAAAAAAATATTTTATAAGATAACTTTTATGGAGAAGCTGAAGAAGTTGCTGATGACGTCGGCATATCGGTTGGTTCATGCCATGGAATTTTTTCGGATGTGGACGAAATGTTGACGAAAAGAACCGTCGCATTTAGCTGTTTAAGGACGACGCTTCAGATTTGCTGAAAAGGAACATAACTAGATGACGAAACAGGGGTATATGGTTATGACGTCGAAACCAAAGCCCAATTATCCCAATGGAAGCGGGCAAAAGAGCCAAGACCGAAAAAAGCACGCCAAGTTCAGTCAAATGTGAAGGTTTTGCTCACTGTTTTCTTTGATTATAATGGCGTGACCAATCGTGAGTTCTTGTTAGAATGTCGTACGGTCAATAAGGAATATTACCGTTTGCGTGGACCAATACGAAGAAAACACACGGAATTGTGGCAAAACAATTCATGGGTTTTGCATCACGATAATGCACCTGCTCACACATCGTTGCTTGTTCGTGATTTTTTGGCCAAAAATAATAGCTTAATCATGCCTCAGCCAACGAATTCACCGGACTTGGCGCCCAGCGATTTTTTCCTGTTCCCAAAACTAAAACAACCCGTGAAACGACGGCTTTTTGTCACGATTGAGAAGATGAAGATCGTATCGCTTAAAGAGTTTAAGGCACAAGTGTATTATATCTGAGGAAGATTTCTTCGAAGGGAACAAAATAAAAACCCTTAAAAAAAATATTTTTCGAAAAAAATAGTAAGTCATCTTTTTTTTTTAGCACACCTCATAGTATAATTGTATTTTATATATAGTATGCATATAATTTAGTTTAACTCGCCTTTGTATTCGCCTATTACAATAATTTTAAATAATTTTTAAATGCAGCAGTTGATGGACGCCGAAACCAAATACATATTTCCGCATCCTTAAGGGCCAGTTTCCAGTTTCACAGTGCCAAGTTCAGTTAGACTCGAGTAAACTATAAATTTCTATAGATATGACTGTAGTGAAAAGTATTAATGCAAATGCAAAGTAGATAGTTAACTGGAGTTTAACTTAACTCGACGCTGTGCAATTGGCCCTTAGTTTTCCAAACTGTAACATTTTACGTAAATCATTGCATTCTACATAATATAAGTTAAAGACTTACTAATTAATCTATTCTAAAATATGTAGCGCTTATCGAATGTACGAGTATGTGTTTATTTAGATACAAATATGATCCGATGCAATAAATTAGTAATAGTAAACACAATAATTTTTGATAAAATTTCTTAGTTTTATTTAATTGCAATCAAAAAGGAACAGAAAATTATTTTAAAGCTTGATGGAAGGAACCGAGTTTTATGTAAATTGTATCTTTTCTCACATTTTAATTTGATAATTTTTGAAAAGGCATTTGCATCTGCGGATTAGTGTTGATAGTAATTTATCTGAGAGTTCTGTTGCTGCTGCTGGTGTTGTTGGTGTTCCATATGCGCTACACGTGCCATTTGTTCCGATGTGATCAATTGTTGATTGCTATATTGGTGCGAAGTCTGGTATGCAGACCAGGAAGCTGGCAGCTGACTTTGGCTCTGCAGAAATGTGTACTGCGCCATGTGAATTTCTTCTGGTGTCGGAAAGTAGACAGCAATTGGCCTGAAGTATGGAATCCCGGTGAACTGCCGATAGTAGGGATGCATGAAGCCACCATTGCTGCCAAACTGGTATGTTGTCGTTAAACGTGATTGAACCACGCCATCGAAAGGGCGTTGAATCATTGAACTGTTGCGGCGACGCAGGCGTCCCGTTGTTTCACCGATAGTTATATCCTCTGCAGATGGATCTAGAGCCCAGTAATGTCCACGTCCAGGATCGTCTAAAGCACGAGGCACTCTTATGAAGTATGGATTGAGGCTTAGGTTGTGGCGTATCGAGTTTTGCCAAACACTCTTGTTTTTCTCGTAGTAGACGAAATTGTTGGCAATCCACTCACAAATGCCGCTAAGAGTCAGCCGCTTATCATTGCTGCTGCGAATTGCCATCACGATCAGGGCGCTGTATGTATAAGGTGGCTTGACGTCTTGAAATTGAGTGCCACTAGATGTTGATGATGTTTCATCGGTTGAGTTGTTATCCAAATTGTTCGAGATTGGACTCAAGCCTGCCGTTGGCATGCAGCATGATGCTTTTGGTGCCGAAGATAAAATGGAACGAATCGAGAAACTGGACTCAAAAATTTGTGTCATTTTTTTCAGAACTGTTACAAAAATAGTCGACTATTTCATCTAAATGGACCAACTTAAACCCGTCTTAATGTTCGATACGTGCAAAAAAATTGATGTTAAGTTTTTTTTTTTTTGTTTTGTTTTAAACTAAATATTTAAACTTCAATACGGTTTCTGCAATATTTACGTAGAATTAATATAATTATTATTCGATTTAAAATTTTAAAGTACTGACGTATGCTTCTTACAAGTTACTGGTTGCGACTGTTATACATTTCAAAATGACTGCGATCTTTATATTCGTAGCTTATCTACATTAGCTAATATAATCAATGAAGCCGTCTGCCAATGCAGTCCCATAAATTTACAAATAATTTCAATCAAAAAGGACAACAGCGTTTGTTAATCCCCCTGCTTAAGCAGGTCTGCCATAAATACATAATTATTGCCCCGGATTAGTAAACACCACATTTGCGTACGCAGTTAAAGCCTAAATTTTCCGCTCGCCAATCCTACACTAAGTAGCGGCTTAATTGAGGCCACTTGAGAGATCAATGAAATGCACATAACTCGTTGCTTTCATTGATCCAGCTTTATCAACGCACTTCGCGAACACTCGGTGTCAATATTTAATCCCCAGATTATGAGCGGATTAGTCGTCAGTGCAAAATTGGATTAGGGCTACCTGCTGACATCGTCCCAACAGCCTACATGTGTATTTATGTACCTGTATGCATGCACCCGTATGTTTGTACAATTTATACATTTCTACATTTCAAACGAAGAAAGAAAGGGTTCGCGAGTTCGCAGCATCGCATTTCATATGCGAAGGCAAATAACATTGTGCAAGTCGAAACACGAAATGCCGATGGGTATTTCGTATTTCGGATCTATTTTGCTTTTTAACTTACTTTTTTAAGTTGTCATCTTGGTTGCAACATTTTTTTTGTAAGATTCTTACTCAAATAGTGAATTTTTGTGTGAAACTCAGATTTTACAGAGACTATTGTACGTTGTTTACTTTTTTTAAAATTTTTATGTCGAGTTTTCTGCTATATTTCCCCAGCTATCGGGAAATCATATGCGACGCTTGCACAGAAAAGTAGTTCGTGTTAAGCTTAGTAGTTTTGAAAACACATCATTAATATAAAATGGATGAATAAAAAAATGTTCCCATGGTAAACATTAAACATTTATTATTTTGAATTATTTTTTTTTTATTTTGAATTATATTGAAGATAAAGATTTTAACAAATATGAATAGTTCTTGCGACCTTTTAGCTGTAAATATGGTTGTCTTGCAGGCTCGTGGTTCAGTTGACGCCCAAAAATGTCCTTATGCATAATGTTGAAAATATATTTTGACCGACATATGGACACCTATATTTTCAAAAGATCTCAAACCATCAACATAAACTGACCAATCATCCAAACGATTAAGTCCTAAACAACAACAACATTTCTACATTTCAAACGAAGAAAGAAAGGGTTCGCGAGTTCGCAGCATCGCATTTCATATGCGAAGGCAAATAACATTGTGCAAGTCGAAACACGAAATGCCGATGGGTATTTCGTATTTCAAAAAAATGTTAATAGTGCCATGGACAACAATGGAAATCAAACTGGTGCGGAAAAAATGAAAAAAAAAAAACTGGGTATCATGGTCGAGTTGCCCGTAAGAAGCCCCATATCTCAGCTGTAAATAAGCAGAAGCGCATGGAGTTTGCGAATGAGTACATTTCCAAGCTCACAGAGTTTTGGAAAAAGATTTTTTGTTAGGAAGAAAATTTTGTATTTTCGGGATAAAAGGAAAAAAGCTGGTATGAAGAAAGAGCAGAACGGCCTTTGTTGCCAACCGTAAAACATGGTGGAGAAGGAGTTGTGGTTTGGGGTGTATGGCATCCAATGGTGTTAACAAACTAACATTTATTGAATAAGTAATGGACCAAATTAGCTTTATCCAGGTTTTGAAGGATAATTTGCTCCAAAGTTCTCAGAAGTTGGGGCTGCAAGAAGAGTTTTGGTTTCAACAAGACAAAGAGCCCAAGCACAGTGCGCATACAGTAAATCTCTGACTCCTTTATAATATAAAAAATTAGTTGAGGACCCCTCCCCAATGTTCAGACCTGATTTCCATAGAGCATTTGTGGGACTTGCTCGAACGAAGAATCTGTCAACGCAAAAAATATAAAAAAGACATAATGGAGGAATGGGTTAAAATTACAACTAAAGATAAAAAAATTTGTGGGCTTCATATTAAGACGTCTTACGGAGGAACTGATAAAAAAATGAAGCCTGTAAGCAGACAAATAGTGCTTTTCTGACATGTTGTAGCGTAAAATGAATTAAAACTTTAGTTTAAAGCAAAAAATTGCTGTATATAGATAAAAATATTATTAGTTACGAGAAATTAATAAACTATATATTGTAATAAAATAAAGTTTGATTCAATACATAAAACCTTAGCTGAGATATTTGCGATTAAAGTTAAAATTTCCAAATTTTTGTGGTGTATATCAGTGTATAACATTTTATAGTTCAAAGACATCAATGAAAAACTAAGATGCATCATATATACGGGTATGTTTATTACTTTACCAATGGATACTTCTGAAAACAAAACAAAAAACCACTGCATACCATAAAAATTTATGAAAAAACAGGGCAATATAAAATAATTCAAGTTTCGCAGGTACACATCCTTTAATAAAAGCATTTTATTTAATCAAATGTTTCTTAGGTCGTCTTTATGTTAACAAAAGGACTGCTATCATGAAAATGCATGAATGAATTAATAACAGGTTAACCAATCAGTAGAACATAAATGCGCAGGACACGAGTGCAAAAAAAAAAACAAATCTCAAATTTTAGGACTTGGGGCACGGATAATAAGCACATCGTAGAAGCCCATGCATCCTGTTCAAGACACAGTGTGGTGTGGATTTTGGACTTCGGCGTAATTGGAGCCTTTTTCATCCCAAATGATGCTGGCCGCACCGTTACAGTCAACAGCCGCTATCGAGACATGATAACTGACTTTTTGTGACAGTAATTGGAAGATATCGAATTCGATAAAGTCTAGTTTCCACAAAACGGTGCAAGGTGCTGCTTGAGGTTTCTGGAACAATGATTTTTATGCATACTTGGTGACTTACTGGCAATTCTAGGACATTGGGTTTGGCAGCTTTCTTAGTAAATTACTGATTCGGTGACTTACTTACTTAGGGGTTTCTGGGCCAGTGGCTTAGTGCTAGGCATTCTCTGCTGCTTTTTGTTTTTAGAGTATTCTCATTCTTTTTAACACAAACTACTTAAATTTATAGTTATTGGATTTTTTTTTTTATTTAAAAAAAAAATTGTAGCAGTGTGTTGAGCCACCTTTCAGCTCCAAAACTTCACACGACCGGTTTGGAAGTAATGCATAAAAAAATAGCGAAATCGAGCTCCAAGCTAATTCGATGGCTGTATACAAGTATATTGACGCATTATCATGTTGCTAAATCCACAGTAGAGCTCCAAAAAGGCTGTAATAGTATGGAAAGCCTCTACCATTGCACATTGGGCGGAATCGGCTTTTTTTTTTTTTTGGCAAAAACTCTAATTTTAAGGCTAGAAACTTGAAACTTGGAGAATTTGCGGCTCATATTATTTTTGAATTAATTTTTTTTTAGCGCTGCAACCACGCCTTCCCCGCCGCCCACATAAAAGAACTGCATTAAATATATAAATGCATGTTAAATCGAAACATAATTTTATATTCATCATTTTTTCTTTAACGTTTAGATGTGTTAATTTATTTTATTTATTAATTTATTTTATTATTACTTAGTGGAAATCTACTGTGAAATACAGAAGATATTTTTATTAAAATATCCATAATTGTTACAAAACTATTAATATAATAAAAATTGCATTAAATTTATGTTTTTATTCATTTTATTATGTTATTGTTATGCCTTGCTAAAGTAATATTTTAAGTTATATAACATTAATTTTTATTAAAATATATTTTCTACTTCTAGATCAGTATCAAAATGTTCTTTACTTTCAAGCTCGTCCTCATCTGCATATGTCCGGTCTGCAACTTTAAATGTTGGCAACTTCTTTTGACAGTTTTTTGTGCTTTTGAAGTCTTTCTTGGAGCGATGTTTGATAAATAAGGATCAGAAGAATCCAAAGCACGGTGGAATACGTCTGTTAAGTTGTTGAGTCGGCTATTTATCCTGGCATGTAATATCCTATCACGCTTATAGTATTTGTTGCGAGCCTCAGATGCGTTTTCGCCTAAGCAACCAACAGGAAGTACAAGTAGATGACTCAATAATCTGTGCACCGTGAACTAAAATTTTGTGGACCGTAGCGGTCATTGGGTACCACGGATATTTCTTCAAATGCAAACGAAGCGTCTCTTCACAAAATTTTTCGAATTTAATCGAACAAATTTCAATGGCATTAGGTGTTTTATTTGAGCATCTAAAAGTGCTTTTGAATTCAAAACGTGATCCCGACTTTCTTTAGCGAACTCTATTTTTAGCGGCCTGCAATATTTATCGGATTGTGGATACCGGTTTCTCCAAATAACTCGCCCATGTTGATCCACCATTTGGAGTGGAATTATTGTTGTAACAAAAAAAGATTGGTCCAGGCTATTTGGTTCGGTTTCATTAAATTTTTGTTTATAAACGCTCTGGCCGGTTGAACCATAGCTTACTGTTAGCTTTAATCTGTTTATATCAATAAATTGTTTAAGTACAAGCTTTTGATATAAAATTATCCGAGATGCAGTATGGTCAAGTAAGTTCTGCAGCGGCACTTCGGCAACAGTTTCTGAGACGCTTATATCTATAGGCCGGGACTTTTCTTTAGCTTCATTCACCTTTTCGTAGCTCGGATAAATATTGGAATTGTTTTCGATATTCTTTAAGCGTATGTTATTATATTGCTGCTTGGAAAACAAATCTTCTATAATAAATGATAAGGCCTCATCAGGTGATAATGGTAGTGGTTCTTTCAATGAAAGCTGTTCCGTTAATTTTGAACTGTCAGGAGAATTTAATGTTGTTTTCAGAATATGTGAAATATCTCTATCATTTGTCTTCTTAGCAGACATAGCTGCTGCATGAATAAGGAGATTAGCTGAATTTTCTTTTGAAAGTTCGGAAGCCAATTTTCTTTTTTGACGTGAACTTCCTTCGTCATAAGATAGAGGAGGCCGTCCACCTTTATTACCACTATTATCGTTTTTTGAATAAAATGTTATATCTGATGCAAGCCAGCTAACATTTTGTTCTTTAAACCGTCAAACATGTCTTTGGGCTTTATTCAGCAGTCTCTTGACTTGGACAATAAAATTCTTTATTTTTTAATTTTAATGTCCATCAAAGCATTTTCTGGACGAGAATTTTGAAGTATTTCTGCGCAAAACCAGTCGAAAGTAGCGTTGATGTTGCGACGCTTTTCCAACCAAACTTCCAGCAAATCGCCACGACCAATAGCAACCTTGCCCACATCTATTGAAATATTTCGAAAAACCGCAAAAAACCGCTTACGTGTTTAACTCTACATAAATATATACATAATAACACATACTACCACATAAGGACTTTTTTGAATCCAACTGTATCTTGCTAGATATGCTCCACGAAACACAACTATATTGAGGTTATATTCGACAAAATTATGGTTTATTGATAACATTGAAAACATAACGAAACAAAAGCACATATAATTAAACACATATATAACTCTTTTCTACATACCTTGATGTATATATTCCATTTTAAAGTAATTCCATTTGTCAAACCGTTTAAAAATGCGAGATTGTCAAATATTTACAAATTTTGCAATCAGACCGCGTTCAAACACCGCGTGGCACAAACAGCTGACTTTGAAGGGCTGGCGTAAAACGAGGGTTGCATAATAAAATATAAATTAAATATTTTCGATGAGGAGGGACAATTATTTACTGGAAAAAATATTATAACCATAAAAATATTAAAAAAAAAAATGTTGGGGTTTATGCCAAAAAAAAAGCCGATTCCGCCCAATGTGCATTGTAAGACAGCGCATTCATTGTGGTTAACAAAAATTGTGATTTGCAGATGCCAAAATACGAAATGACCCCACATCATCATTATTGAAGTTACTTAGTTCTTTTTATATAATTTTATATTTTGTACCAGTATTCAATGCTGTTTCTGCATTGATGCGTGCGTGTGGATTGTGAGAGCATCATGAGGGGAGAGACCCTATCCAGTAAAATCTGCGTTTAAAATGTGTTTGTGCAGTGAAAAATCAGGGCTGCCACAGGAATCACTTTTGCTTGGATTTCACTTCACCATACCACAGACCTCATTTTCTAGTGATTTGCAAATCTCCTTCAATTAAGCTAGTGATTTGACTAAATACGCCTATAAAATACATTTTGTTAATAAAAAGGCCTATCGTGGCAACCCTAGTGTACAATTTCATATGTTGTAAATAATAAATTAACATTTTACTAAACCAACTATCAAATCACTAGTTGAATATGCTATTCACAGCTGACAGCT
The DNA here is from genome assembly GCA_035044765.1 of Leucophenga montana. NCBI lineage: Eukaryota > Metazoa > Arthropoda > Insecta > Diptera > Drosophilidae > Leucophenga > Leucophenga montana. The sequence continues at coordinate 136,235 of JAWNNQ010001681.1, read as the reverse complement.
AAGCGATTTGGTACTACTACTTTTTTTAAAAAGCTTTTCGAACTTAGTTTTTAAGTAAATAGTATTCTGCTGTTTGCGTTAAAACAAAGCTAAAAATAGTTAATTTTAATCGAAATTATTGCAACCTTAAGCAATCGCGCATTTATTGTGCATTAAATGAACCAGTTGTGCGACAATTTTAATTCGGTTAGGTGGCAGCTCCCCTCGATTCGTTTGTTTAGGTTTGTGTTGCCATTTAGGTACCACAACAAACCAAATAAACTTATACAAGGTTGTCGCAAAAGAAATAGGACTTTTTAAAAATAGCTGGTTTCAGTGCGTTGGAAAGGTGCATCCTTCATTGACATCTTGTGAAAATTTTATGACAATCGGACCACTACAATCGAAGTTATGCGCTAAAAGTGACAGTATAGTTTGGGCATCGGTCGAAAAAGGAATCTTCCTCATAGTCCTCCCTCAATGTCCTCATAGCGGTGTCCTTTCATCGGCAAATGAAGTTTTCCAAATAGATAAAAGTCACACAGAGCCAAATCAAGCGAGTACGGTGAATAGTTAATGGTTAAAATGCCATTTTTGGTGAGAAAATCGGTGAAGGATGTACCTTTCCAACGCATGTACCAGTAGGTGGCATCACCAGAAACAGCTATTTTTAAAAAGCACTGTTTCTTTTGATAAGTCAAGTCACCTTAAATTTCGTTAGCGACAGCTCCCACGTTCTCTTTTACTCTCACAATTGAGAAAAAAAGAGAGCAATTGAATTTTGTTCATATAAATTAAAAAAAAAAGTTTATTTCAGATTTCAAATATTAACGAGTTTATAATATTTACATACCCTGATTAGATAAAGAAAACATTTGACATTTGGAGTAGCAACAACTACTGCGAGGACACAGTTAAACTGTACACATTGGAAAAAATTAAAACAAAAAACGTAGATGAAGATCATACTATGTTGATAACGCAAAGAATCAAAGCCTTCATCAATTATGTAAAAATGCACCTGTAATCCAAGCTGTAATCGAACTCTGCAAAGATTCAAGATAAAGCACTCAAAATGGCTTGCTTCTAACATGATAACTGAAACTAATGGTCATTTTTAGTCCTCGAATAAAGCTGGTCGCCCTAAAATTTATTATACTCGTAAGAACGCTGGCTCTCGGCTAAAAAGAAAATTAGCTACAGAATTTTCAGTAGAGAACAACAACTCAACGCCTTTACTCATACACGCTGCCACAGTTTCACCGAAAAACAAAATGAAAAGACAAATATGTGACTTTTGTTTTAAAAGAAGCTGGGAGTATTGAAAACATTAATGAAGCTAAAAGAAAACTTATGGCGGTTGAACCCACACGAATGACTGCTCGATGGATGGATGGATGAAGAGTATGACGGTCAAGATGAACCTGGGCCAGATGCTATTGTTTTCGAAGAAGAATATTTTGAAGGCCACCACCATCCGAGGTACACATAAGACTCTGCATGGTGCATGTCTTACGTCCCAACACCCAACAAAACCTAGACGTTATAAAACTACAATCATAACAGACCGCGGAAGCCTTTTCAACCAGACTCTTTCAGCTGATCCGGAAGTCCTTTCCAGGTTCTGAAGCTATATGTGAGTATTGGAGGTAGACCAGACACCTGTGACGAACTCTTGGTATGACGAGGAGTGGCGCCAAGCTAATGCAGAGAAAGACGCTTCCCACAAAACCACTCTGCAGTATATAACACTGATAATTCCGGTCCTGTTGTATGGCGCAGAAGCATGGACTCATCGGACACAGCGTCTTTGGGAGTGTTCGAGAGAAAAATTATTGGTAGGATTTTTGGCCGTCTTAGCTGTATGATGAGGTTGACATAGTCCAGCACATAAAATTCCAGCGGCAGCACAGGCCTGGTCATCGATATACGGTTGTAGTGCCACTTAAGTAAGTAAATACAACATACATCCCAATATTTAAGACAACGCAGCATACTTTTTAACCCATAAATTGGCGAGAGTTGTAAAAATCACACCACTTTTTGTATAATACTTTAAAAGATTAGAGTATTTTGTTAAATTTGTATTTTTATTAAAGCATTCCGTTGTATAAGATTAAAATTACGTAACTCTTAAGTGAAAGAATCTCACTGCGTCACAACTGAAATTTTTACTTGTTTCATTTAAGATCATTGTTTTCTATTATTTGTAGAATCTGAATATCGTCGTGTAAAACAAATGTTTATACTCTTCATACATAGTGTAAATAGTATTGTATTAATATTTTGTCAGTGGCCTTAAATGAACCATAACCAATTCCGTTTGTCAATTATGTTGAATTATAAAGATTTAGTTTTGAAAGTTGAAATAGGGGCTAATGTAACCAGAAGCAACAGTTTTATCAAAAAACAGTGATTTAGGCGTGTGTATATTGAATAACTCACATACAAAAACCTATTCGAAAATGTTGTTGTATTGTATTGAAAACCGTTTAAACTTAACCTTTTTAGAAAATTTCTAAATTTCAAATCTATCGTTTCTTCTTGTTTTTGTGAGGAGTCGTATATAAATAAAAGCATGTAAATAAAAAGTGAATACTGTGTACGGGATCCATTACCAAAATTTAAACTGATTATTTTTTTCTTTTACAGAAATCATTATGCGCCCCTCGTATTGAATTTTAAATGAGCCGTTTTATACGTTTTATAAGTATTAACTGTCCACTTCTCTACATTTGTTTCATAGTGATATTGAAATTTGACATGATCTTATATGAAACTCAAAAATAGTAAAAACATAACCAAAACAAGTAAGAAATAATATTGTCGAAGCGTCCGACTATATGAACCACTGCACAGTTCCATGGAAAGAGGTACATTGATGCAAAGGGCTTGGTAATGTGCTTAAATCGATAACTGAAATAGGATATGAATTAATTTCAAGTATTTATAAGACATTAGAGAAATATAAAACCAACTGTGGACACCTGTGTATATCTCTGAACTTATTGAAACGATTGAAATTTTTAGTAATGATGATTTAGGTTCAACGTCTATATTCAAAAAGTGTGGAAGGTATGGGGTACTTTATATCTCTTAGCTAGTGAGCCAACGCCATTTCTGATCTATGCAGCTACTATAGTCTCTGAGATTTGGACGAATCGAATTACGGACGGACGGACTGGCATCTGTTCCCAACGAATGGATGCAGCACAAACCTTATATATCCCTCTACATATTTCATTTGTGTGCAGGGTATACATAAAATAGTTATTCTCAAAGTACAATTTTAACTAAACAATTTACTACTGCAACTACAAAAACTTACGAAAACGTACAAAGTCAGCACATTGACGGTACACAGCTACTTCCAAATCACAGTTACATTTGTGTCCTTTGCTATATCCCTTTCTATGGTGGACGGCGACAGCCCGGTCTTGCAGCAAATTTCATCAAAACTTATTAATCCGGTATACATTTTCTGCCTGCCGGATGGTACTGAGCCTGTAAACACTGGATACTTGTGAATGCATCGTATAAACTTGTGTTGTAACCCGAAGATGACCAACTTGCGTTCATCGATCTTGTGATTTTGTGGACACAGACGCTGACAGATGGCACGTAGCGTTACGCCATGCGTCATTGAGGCGTAAAATTGAAAGATTTTTTGTATGGTGGGCAGCGCTTTGTCCGGATTAACAGCGACATATTTGCGGCAAGCATTACTTAGGGCCGGACTCTGTATGAGCAACTTTAGGTTCTGTGTCATGTAAACATTGCTATACTTAAGAATTGGCAGCAGCTGAACGACTCCATAGTAAACCAGATTTTGTATGCATGATTTGACAAGATCCGTTTCGACGTCGGCCTCTGCGGCAATACGTGCTACGTGATTGATGCCATTTATATAGGGCAGTATCTGCAAAGAATGAAAATAGGTAACGAAGTTATTAGGCCAATATACATACAAAAAAAAGAAAAGAAAAGAAAAACGTTAACTACGGTCGAACCGAATCTCTAATAGCATACACACTTACTATGTATTCATATGAGTTGACCACAGATCAACTGCAATCTCATTAACATTTAAATGCACACAATGGTTTCGAATCGATCATTTCCTATGCGATAAAATGCTTTTGCCGCATTTTACTTCGAATATACATACGTATTATATGTACTTTCGATTTTTCTCTTTGCTCACGCACACATGACCATATGAGACCAACACATGAACGCTCTACAATCTGTGGCTTTCATAACAACTACTTTACATTACATTTCATTTGCATTTACATTTATTCATTACATTTATGTGTATATCGTCAGCCTATGTGTTATTCTGTGATATATGAGCTATATTATTAAAAAGTTTCATTAAAATCCATTCAGTAGTTTTTGCGTGAAAGAGTAACAAACATCCATACAAACTTTCGCGTTTATAATATTAGTAGGATTAAGTTGATATAGACTACAATAAAAAGTTTATCATACAAAAAGTCAATAGTGGCCAAGGGTTTGTATTGGGACTACCCCAACAAGTGGGCTTGACAGCCGAATAACAACCGGATATCTCAAAAATTGGGTCCCAAATTATGCGCAACAACATCCAAACAGACGGGCATGGCTAGACCGACTCGTCTCGTCGAGCTGATCAAGAATATATATACACTATGGGGTCTACGATGCCTCCTTTAATGCGCTACAAACTATCAAACAAACTGATATACCATTCACACTATGTGTTAATAGTATAATACAAAAATGTTCATACAAAAATGGTGCTGGTTTGCATAGGACTATCCTTAAAGTGTTCCGATCTTGGCCTATATGCGATATTTTGTAAGCTAGCTTAAATAAGAACAAAACAAAAAATTCCATAGAAAAACTACAATCTTATAATAGCCCGATCTGCACCTATGCGGTATATTTATATTAGGATATATGCAAAATTTGGCGGTTCTATCGTAATACAAGAAAAAATCATACAAAACTTAAAACAGTGCGCCAGGTTTATATGGGAGCTACCCCTTAAAATGTGGTTCGCATGTTAATTTAATACTACTTATCTGAAGAGGAAAAATAAGAGCATAAATATCCAAACTTGAAGTTTCGATCTCTTATTGTTTTCAAGATCTGTTCATTCAAACAAACGGTCGACGGACGGATATATCTATATAGACTCGTCTTTCGATGCTGACCAAGAATATATATACTTTATAAGGTATGCCAAGCCTCCTTTTGCCTGTTACATATATTAACAGGTTATAACAATAAAACGTTTTCCTAACAATCTTAACCTATAGTTCCACTACTCAGCGAGAATCACCCATTAGCAACAAAATGCAAAACAAACAGAATGCTTGTCTGGGGAAAAAAAATGTATTTAGTTAAATTTAGCTGTTCAATTAGTGTGGGAGGTTCAATCAACATTTTATATTTCCAAGACACATGGTCAGAAAGTCATACTAGTGTGCCCTCTGCATGTACATACATATGTATGTATGCATTGCAAAAATAAAGAGACGTAACTTCCGATTCTACATTGTGCCGATTGTGATTAAATATTGGCATAGTTAAAAATTACAGCCAAAGCACAAAACTTGTATTAAGTACACAGTGCATTTTGCCTTTAAATGCAAATATATGAATGTACTCGTAAGTTCATTACAAATTTGACTTTAGAATTTAATCCTATCAAGCCTATATGGTTCTAACTAACATATTTACCAAGTAAACTCCTTCTTTTAGAAGTGGATGATTTGAATGTAATAAGTGACATAAAATATACGAGGTAACTTTATTTTTCTCGAAAAATATTTATTTTTTTCATCAATATCTATTTTGTCGCAATCAAAGTAATCCCCCTCATACATAATTCAATTGTGCCAGCGCTTTTATTTCCTCAATCGTGGCAAAATGACGTCATTTAATTTATCTTTTCAGTTTTAGGAACAGGAAAAAGTCGCAGGGCGCCAAGTCCAGTGAATACGATGAAACGATGTGTGAGCAGGTGCATTATCGTAACTCAAGAGCCATGAATTGCTTTGCCACAAATCCGTGCGTTTTCTTCGTTTGCTTCACACAAACGGCGTATAACTTCAAGATAATATTCCTTATTGACCGTACGACTTTCTGGCAAGAATTCACGATGCACCACACTATTGTAATCGTAGAAAACAGTGAGCAAAACGTTCACATTTGGTTGAACTTGGTTGACCTTTTTCAGTCTTGGCTTTTCAGGATGATTAGGTTTCGGTTTCAACGTCATAACCATATACCCATATTTCGTCACCAGTTATGACCCTTTTGATCATCACATCTAGATCATCGTTGACATTATTCAACAGCTGCTGAGCAATGCTCATGCAACGCTTCTTTTTGTTCGAAATTTAGTAATTTCTGAAGAAACTTCGCTGAACAAACTTCCTTCATGCCCAAAACAACCGAAAAATTTGCATGCAATTAGCCAACGACGACTTGCTTAACAACTTCTCTAATAGTGAGTCGACGAATCTCAATAATTTTCTTCATTGCTTCAACGTTTTCATCGGATGTTGACGTCATTAACATCTTCTCGGCCTTCTGTGAACGACTTACAAAATGTTTGTTTTTTTTTTTTTTTTGCTCAAAGTAGAGTCGACCAATGCCACAATCAACATTTTAAGTGCGTTGAAGTATTTTTTTTCACACAAGATTAAATACAGATTCTTTGATCCATTAAAAAAAAAAAAAAAATCGAAAGTTTAAAAGTAACTGTCTTTTCTTTTGACACACCGCAAGTAAATGAAACTTTGAAAATACCTAAACTGTATTTCGGGAAAAGTTTTAATATTCCTAACACATAGTATAGGATGTATTTTTAATTGAATTAAAATACTTCGGTTACATATATCGTATTTATATTTCTTTTTTTCTAGACGAAGCTGAACAATATATGTATATACTTTATAGGGCCGCCACACGACCTTCTGCATTTTACATACATTTCCACAAACTTAGTATACCCTTGGCCTCCAGGGCACGGTATAAAAAATTGAGAATTGAAAACAAATATGATCTTTTGCCACTGCGGTAAATCGCAAGTTCTGAAATTTGAAGATATACTTGAAATAGTGCGCGACCTAGAGAATTTATTTCGTGAATTTGTCTTGTCTAATTTTCTTTTGAACTTTTGTAACTCGTCTTGTAAGTAAGTACTTTTTTAGGACCTTGGATACTTCCAAACATACACTGCTTATAAAAATTTATTGTGCAGGGCATAACAAATGATTTTAGGATATCTTTATTATAAAATTTGATAAATTCACAAAAAAAAAAGGACTTCAATCGGAGCCCCACTTTTAGTACCATGTTTTATGTGAAAGTGAACGAGTGCAGTCGCAAAAAAATACTTTTCGAGTTTATGTAAAACAAAACTGGATCTGTTTACCATTTCCATTAGATTTTGATTATACTTTCAATTATCAAAATCAATACATGCTCAATTGATGTAAGGAAACAATATCTATTCGTTCTTAATCGAAAGTTTTCGATAGAACCGAAGTGCTCAAATTTTTAGATAGCCGCCATACAAATCCCACGCTCACTATTGACTTTTTGAAAGAAAATTTTTTTTATTGTAGTCAATATCAATATAAAAAACTGATATTGTAGCTTTTAATGGACGGACGCTTCACATATACTTTTTCATTTAAGTCAATTTTAGCTTAATGGTTTTTTATGAACAGCCGCTTCATGGGTGCGTTCCGCCCACTTATTTGTGTAGCCCCCATCGCCCATGAAAAACTTGTTTAACTAAGTCAATATCAGCTTGACATTTGATGATGTTGGAGTCTTATGAACGTCTACTTCATATACGTATAAAAATGGACGTGTCCCAGTTCAGTTAAGTCAATATCAGCTTGAAATTCGATGTGGTGGTTTCTCATAAATGGGCGCTTCATACACATATACTAATGGGCGTATACCGCACACTTTTTTGGGTATACCGTCAAAAAACCCTCCTCCACGATTATGTTTACAATAGAGCTTTATAGATTCCGTTCAACCAAAGTGAACGATTTTTCTTCTTTTATTGCTATTTCACCTTCCGCCAACCACGACAACAGCTACAAAGCAGAGTGACAGGCACACTTCCTTCTTTTTCTTTTTCGTAATGCCTTGCGTATTCTACTTTCGATTTAAAGCAAAGAAAAATAAATAACACAAACTGCAAAACTACATACATATGTCTATCGTTCTTATTATTTTTTGCTTTAAGATACACTTTTTTAAATTGAAAAATAAATAAAAATTAAAAATAATTTAATTCAAAAGAGAAACAAAACAAATATGGACGGACGGACGGACATTTAGAGAGACGAACATAGCTAAATCGAATCAGTTTATGTTGCTGTAGTGATAATTTGAAGCGTACATTCCGTTTCTAAGGTGGTTAGCACGAAAAATAATCAAATTTTGCCTATGTATAAAAACCAACCTTTGTGGTTGCGGTGGGTCTTTATGGGGACTATCACTAAAAGTGGGCAGGACACGCCCATTAAAAACTATGTAAAGCTTCCGTCCAATTGAACTTGATTTTGACTGTAATGAAAAAATTTGCCATGCCTAATATAAAAAGTGGACGGTGGGTTTTTATGGAGACTATCCCTAAAAGTTTGCGTGGCATGGTCATAGTGAAATATGTTCAGCATAGGAACATAGGATCAGATCGATATTTAAAAAACTGAGGGACTAGTTTTGATTCACATAGACAGGGCATTGGCGGACAGAACTAGTTCGAATCGTCTTGTCGAGCTGATCATAAATATATTTATATACTTTACTATCACATACATTTTTTAGGTGTACTGAACGCAAAAAAGATAAATACTTTTTTATACTCCTACATAGTGCGATATGGTATTATCAGTTTGTCTGATAGTTTGTAACACAAATTGATGCTATGAGCTATGACCACCTGTCCTGGCTGAAAGCCATACTAAGCCACTTATGTGTTTTTGTATATAAAGCTGCTTTATTTGAGTCAATATCAGCATGAAATTTTATATGGTGGCTTTTTCTTAAAAGTCGCTTCACAGATATATATATAGGTACATTAGGCGTGTTCTGTCCACCCCTTATAGTGGGTTTGGCATGCTTATTTAATACTTGTTATCTGAAAAGGAGAGTTTAAATATCCAAACTTGAAGACTCTATCGCTTAGTTTCCGAGATCTGTTCGTTCAAATAGACTGTCGTACTGACGGGACATGTCTATATCGATTCATCTTGCGATACTGATCAAGAATACGTATACTTTACAGGGTCTGCCACGCCTCCATCTGCCTGTTATATAAATTTACACAAACTTAATATACCCTTTTACCCTATGATTGCAGGTTATAAAAAGAAAACTGTTATGATAGAAAGAAGTTAAAAACTAAGCATTTTGTTTTACTGCTAAATCCCTTGAACTATGTGACGCGTAAATGAGCCTTAACTTAAACTTTTACGTTTCGATCGATTTTCAAAAAATGAAGATCCAAATATCCGACTTACAAAAATGTAAAAACTGGTTTCCTTCACACACTTCAAATGAATGAAAAATTTGGGGATTTAGAAGTACACTCCCCGAAATTTAATTAAAGGCACCTCATTTTTCCATTAAAAATCGTGATTGGAGATAACAGTGCCTTGTATTTGTCATCTCCTTTTGTGTATTCTTATTCGTAGTCTATTTTAAGTTTCAGAAATGCATTTACCGTTCGATTTCAGATTGTTTTCGCAGAATTTTCTGTTAAGTTGCAAATTTCTATGCGAAATTCAATTAAAGGCAAAAAAAACGCTGACTTCTATTCAAAATGGGAAAGGGAACAACACTTTCATCCAAAGAAATTGCAAAGTTCCTTGCTTACAAGGATACTGGTATGTCCAACCGAAAAATTGCGTTGAAATTAAACCGTTCAGCCTCAGCAGTGGACAATTTGATCATACTTAAGGAAAACTATAACAAGAATTGGTCAAAGAACAACAACCTAAAAATTTCTCCAAGGGCTAAAAACCGTAATTATTCGCTCTCGCTTAAAGCAACACGCCAACAGCTTCCAAAATTAAAACTGATCTGCAACTGCCACTAGCTACACGTCAAGTGCAGCAAATTTGATACTGCAGTAACCGACTAAAGTGGAAGAAAATGAAGTCGAAGCCAGCTCTTACTAAAGTTCATAAATTAGCAAGGCTGGATTTTGCATATGGCGTGGACAGAAGAGTGGAAGAAAGTGATTTTTTCGGATGAAAAAAAATTTTATCTTGTTGGCCCAGATGGTTTCAATTATTATTGGCATGATTTGTAAGGATCTGAACACTTTTCAACAAAGATAAACTGTGGGGGTGGCTCGTTGATGTTTTGGGCTGGATTCAGTTTTTACAATAGGATGCCTATTTTCAAGATTACTGGAAGAATGAATTCAGAAGGTTGTACAAACTTGCTAGATGAAGCCCTTATAAGCTTTTTGGAGCAGCAGCCGGACCAAGAGACAATTTTCCAACACGATACATGTATCGCGAGCCAGTGGTCAATGGTTTCAAGCAAGAGAAATTGAACTTTTGGAGTGGCCAGCACGTTCCCCAGACTGGAATCCTATCGAAAATATGTGGGGAAATCTTGCTAGACGTGTTTGCGCCGGTGGAAGAAAATTTCAGTCGTTAGAGGAGTTACGGAATACTGTCATCAAAGAATGGGGCAGTGCATACCTAAGTTTTTTGAAATTTTGTTTTAATGTTATAAACTACATTGTTAAATAACTATTAAAGAATTAAACAGTAAAAAATAAAAACAAAAATTTTTCCTTAATTTTTAATATGAAATACGTACGAAAAATGAGGGGCCTTTAATTAAATTTCGGGGAGTGTATATTAAAACAATAGTTTTTCGCTTCTTATCTTTTAGATAAGAGTATTGAGTCAAACATGCGAAACTTGGGATATTATAATTATTTTTTTTATTTGTATTTGATTTGAATTTGTATTTCGAATTTTTCATTCGAAATCACAGAAGTATACCGCTATCTAGATGAATGATCTAAATGGAAAGAAAATTAGTGTTTTTCGCACCCAAATTACCCTAAAAAAGAAAGTTTTTATTTTTTCGCTGTAAACTTTTATTATATGTACAATTAATTCATAAATTTCTTATCCAGTTTTCATACTATTGAAATTCGATATCTATTTTTAATATGGCATAACAAACGGCAAATCAATATGGCCACATCTTTAGTTATAACTCAAACAAAATGTTTCTATAAATTTTTGAGCGCCCCAAACACTATTCATGGCTACACGCAGTGGAGCTCTCTGAATTTTGTATATTGAATTGAATGCTATTAGTACCAAAAACAGAAATGTGAAATATGCGATGAATCACATTACCCTTTATATATGGAGGCATGTCACCGCCTACTTTTTCAATGGATTTTATTTGTTCCTATGCCCATTTTCATCTATCTGCTTCAAATTTAGTAGACGTAGAATTATGTGCATGCACTACACATACAAAAATTCAATAATGTTATTGAACTTCTTTAGACGGACAGACGAGCACACAATCGTATTTGTATACTATTAGTAGGATTATATTCGTTGTTTTTCGTAAAAATAAATACATATTACAGTGTTTTTACTATTTCTTCATGCATAAAGAACGCTGCAAGAGGTTTTTTTCATGCAATGTCCAACAGCCCTGCTTACCTGTTGCGTAGTTAAATCCCAATTTTCCAACGGTGTATTTCTAAAGTTAACTAATAACAATGGCACCATGTGATCCTTAACCACCGGCGGATCCGGTTTGTGCATGACAATCTTTAGATAGATTGTATTATCGCCCTCTAAAAAAAAAGAACAGTGTTATATTTAAATGTTCATTAACAACGCCACACACAGCCGTTTACACACACACACACACACACACTAACCCACTATCGTGGCCACACGTTTTTCATTCAGGTCGCGCAGCACTGTCTCGAAAATCTTCTGTAGCTTGCCTTTATCATCGTCGCGCGATAGAAAACACGATTCCTCCTCCATCATTATTAAATACTCAGATAGTTTCTTAACTACCGGCTCATATTGCACGGAACGTGCGCGCGAATCACATACAAAGCAAAGATTAAAGAGAAATGCATTGCGCGCGTACTTCTGCTGATCCTGTATGCCCACCGGGTAGCCGACGATCTTCACATCCATGGCGTTTACAGAGAGAATGCAGCGCTGCAAATGTTGTTTTGGTATGATATAAACGTTGATCGCATCGAAGACCTCTTTCGATATGTAGTTGTCGGGCACCTTTGAAGATTGGCGGTTGGGCATGGTGGGTGACGGCCGTGATGAAAATTACATTAGTTTGGCAGTGGTATGGATCGTCTCAAGCAATTCACTCACTCACCTGGCAGCGAATCTCGCAGCCCGCTTTCGCATCGAACTCGCTTAGAAATATGCAGTGGATTTTGTTACCAGGGGCGCTGCTTCCGCTACCAATTGCATCGTGCGTTTGTTGTTGGCTGTGTGCGTGCATGCTGGAATAATTATTATGTTGCTTTGTAGTCAACTGCGAAATTTAAACATTATTTTTCTTTTTGCTTGTTTTGATAAAATTTATCGATAACACAGATAAGCCAAACGATAGCTTCAAACAAAGTTGCCATACTTGGTGAAGTTCCGGTCTGGACTGGAACTCTATATTCAACTCGCTCACTCGCACTGATAAAGACGTAGGTAATAGAGCAGTTAAATCGATATGCTTTGATTACAAACGGTTATACCAACCGTTTCAGAAGCGATCAAACCGAGAGCAAATTAAACAGCTGTTTGCGACGTGCAAATAATTTAGGTAGAATTCAGTTTTAATTTTCGAGGAGAAAACAATTTGTAAAATTAAGCTGCCATAATGACGAATCCTGCAACTGTGATAGATGCTGCAGAGCGCCTTAAATCGGGTCCGCGTGAAAATGTTACATATCCGCAGGTGGTTAAATACTGCGGAAACTGTTCTATGCCAATCGAGGTAGGACGAAAAATTGCTCGTAAATTGCAATTTGAACAACATGGCATATTAATGCACCTTTTTCTTTTCAATATTAAACTGTTTTTTTTTTCTTCTTTCTTCAGTACTGCGAATACTATCCTGACTATGACAAATGCAAGGAGTGGCTGGAGCGGCATTTGCCCGATGACTTTGAACGTTTAAAGCTGGAAGAGGAGCAGGCCGCTGCTGATGGCACAGACGATGATAAAAAACGTCAGAAACGTGGTGGCAAGGGACTAATGCGCGTCAAGAAGAAGGAGGAAACACCGCGTAAGATTTGCGTTTCACGTGCACCGCGTGGCAAAAAGAAGTCTGTCACTGTCATCACAGGACTGAATAAATTCGGTTGGTAGTTTTGAAACAAGGACTTACTATTTTTAAATTTAATTTTAAATTATGCACAGATATCGATTTGAAAGTGGCCGCGAAATTCTTTGGCACAAAATTCGCATGCGGCTCATCGGTGACTGGCGAGGATGAAATTGTTATACAAGGCGATGTTAAAGATGAACTCTTTGATGTGATTCCCGACAAGTGGCCTGAAGTCGATGAGGATTTCATTGATGATCTTGGCGATTTGAAGCGTTGATACGCATTGAAACAAGCTTTAAACCTTTTTGTAATTGTAACAAAACGAAGAGTTTATTAGCATTTTGTTTGTTTTTTTTTTTTTTTATCTTCTCATAATCTATTTTTTATTAAATATTATAGATTCTTTCAAAGTATGAAATCTAAATCAAAGTACATTAAAAACTATGAAAATCTTAGCGCGTTTCTATAAGTGCTTATACTATGGGCAAGCTAGTGCTGCTGTGAATTATTTAGCTGCCGCTTCAGTGCTCTTTTTGTGATGAAAATGTTTACGCGTCAGTGCTAATATGGCCTCCACATCTTCGTCGGTCAACGGGCGAGTGTTGTCATCTATGAGCTGCAAATGAGAAAATTCAATAATTATTCGTTTCTGGATGTATATACTTAGATGTAGATACTTTACACAAAGAGAGTTTTGTAAAATATGTACCTAATTGGGACCTAAAAACCTACGCCCACCATAAATTCGTTTCGTGGTGAAAATGAAACTCTTTGAACTATGTTGTATGTATAAGAACTCACAAGTTTACATCTGCAACTGACTAAGGTGATTAGAAATTACCAGTCTTAAATCAATTATACTCTGTGTGGGCACATATGAGTTATTTAATTGTGAATAGCCTACATTGTACTCTACGCAGTTACCGGCTGCAAGTCCGGGTTGTGAAAAACAGACAGAAGGAAAAACGTTTTATATAAAATGTTTACGAATGTGTTATCCCCACTATAAGGAGTGTCCCCCATTCAAACCTGCCGCCAAGTATGAGCTTTTGTATTAAGTTTTTTGTTGTTAATTAAGCTAGAAATTCCAAGTTTGGTGCACCTTATGCCAGTCCTAATAAAATATACCAATCAGGTTCAGATCGAACCACTATAGACTATAGCCAACATACAAATCTTTGGTTCAAATAAATAAAAATAAACCTAAGCCGGTAAGCACACTCGACTGTAGCATACTTTCTTGTTATATCCATATCCATTTGTTTAACCAAAGAAATAAAGGAAAATCAAAATCAATACGGCAACAAATGTGCAAGACCTATTTTTGTGACGGGTGACAAAAAAATATACTATTTGAAATTCATTTGCAAAATTTAAGTTTTGATTTTAGAACGTTTCTCAAAGTGCCTTGTTTCTATAGTTCGTCAAATATTATCATTATACCCTGTACCCAAAGGGACAAGAGTATAATAAGTTTGTACGAATGTATGTAACAGGCAGAAGAAAGTATATATGTACATTTATTCATGATCAGCATCAGAAACTGAATCGAATTGCCTAAGTCCGTCTAGATCAGGGATTCCCAAACTTTTTAGATAGACCATAGACCATTTTTCCACTGTTCCGGTGGACCCCCTACACAGCAGTGCGAGGAGCAAAAAAAAACTATCACATTCCAATTTTCCAAAACCGAGCGAAAAAAAAGGTATGAAATTCAAATTTTTTCGTGGACCGCCGCTTACGACTTGTGGATCCCAATTTTTTTCACGCCAACGTAGACCCCCGTCCACTGTCCCATGAACCCCTAGGGGTCCACCTGAACCACTTTGGGAATCACTGGTCTAGATGTATGACACAACTATAAGAACTAGAAACTTCAAACTTGGACATTTAGATGCTCTTTGACCATACATGTCTTACATTAAATTGTATAGCTGCCATGCCCATAAAATGGATATTTTATCCGCATATTCAAGGTCACAATAGCTGAATTTTTTTTTTCTTTTTTATTTGTAAATTATTACTGTCAAATAAACAAAAAAAAAAGTGTTCGCAAACCAACATGAAATACCAAAATCAGATATTTATTAGGTGAAAACTCCACACATATTGATTTTTCGTTGGTCTTTTCTGATGGAAATGAAAAAGGTACCACTCTTTGTCGTCTGATTTTTGAGTATATAAAGTATTTTCGGTAGTAAACATTTTTGTTATCTGAGTACTCGATGAAAACAGTTCGTGACGAACATTTTTTTATATAAAATTTTTACGGTATCGAAAATTTTCATCGATTGAGCTTAAAGCAAGTTGGGCAGTGCATTGTTTTTATATGGATTATAACTCGAATTGACTAAATTGAAATAAACTAACGTAAAAACTTCCACTACCTCCAACTTTGAAATCTAAATTCGTGTATCGAGGTTATTGAAGGAAACGGGCACTATGCAAAATATACGTAGGGCGATGCCAACGTTTGAGATAATCCTTCTAAGCTTTGTGAATAAAATTAATTTAACAGAAGAAAAGTTAAAAGTTTTACTTCGGAATTAGTTTTTTTTTTTTTTACAAAGTTTGTTGCAGTATTCAGTTTCTTTTAATGTTTCCAAATTCCATACGGATTTTTTGCATTTTTTTTTTTCGGGAAGAAGGAAACGATAATGAGACATCCCCTAATGAAGTACCAACTGCCTTGCACTAGTGTAAAAATCGATCCCACTAAACCAGAATCAGCTGCATATCACAGATTTTGCAGATTTTGATTTTCAATATCAATGGTGACGACTCTGGTTATCTTAAATCTTACGTACGTTGAATTTCTCTCTTTCCCTACTAATTGTCCTAGACGTTTGGAAGGTACCAAGAATTGTACCTCTTTTGAAACTTGGCAGTGAAGCTGTACTTGGGACCTCTTATAGGCCCATTTCACTTCTTTCACCTATTGCGAAAGTTTTGGAATCATTATTATTACCATCGATGACAGAATAGTGCCTCCTAGCGGATCATCAGCATTGTTTCAGAAAATGTGGTGATATGACTTCAGTATTGAGCGAAATCACCGCTTTTATCGCTGATGGATTCAACAAGTCGAGGCCGTGCGTGCTACGTACGTGATGATGGTGGCTCGAGACTTGAACAAGGCATTTGATACAGTTGATCATGCAATCTTGTTTCAAGACCTGGACTCCACATCGCTCCCCGAAAAAACAAAACGCTGGCTATTGAACTATCTTAATGATAGAAGGGCATACGTTGAGCTCAGGGGTGTTAGGTCAGGATATCGAAAGTTAAAGATGGGTGTTCCGCAGGGTGGCGTTCTCTATCCTCTCCTGTTCAACCTTTATTTGGCAAAGATGCCTCTCCCCCACCCTATATAAAACTGGTGACCTATGCAGTCGATGGTGAGGATGGAACTAGACGTCTTTGTAGGAGGTTTGAGGATTCCAACAGTTCAGTATCCGACGATACTTGGTACAACATTTGACCCATTGCTTAGATTCTCGGCTTAGGCTACCAAGGCAAACAATCGTCTCAAGTCGAGAAATAAAGTGCTGAAAGCGCTTGCTGGGTCTTCTTGGGGTAAAGATAACGAGACATTAATAACAACTTACAAAGCTATTGTACGTTCTGTCTTGATTTACGCTGCTCCCGTCTGGACCCCTTTTCTAAGTAAGACTCAATGACAATGCCTACAACGAAGTCAGAGTAGTGCGCTGAGCACTGCCACGGGTTGTCTGCAGATGACCCACGAAAACCATCTGCATGAATAAGCGATGATTCTACCTGTTCATCAACATAATGAGCTGCTTTCGAAGCAGTTCTTGTTAGGTGCGTATAGAAGTCATCATCCGAATGATGGCACCCTCACGACATCAGCGCCTATCCGAATAAGAACCGATATCAGGACGCATAAAACGAGTAGCAATCGTTTTATTACTGATAGTAGCATAGAGGAGTATGATTATACTTCTGGAAGGACTTAATTGCATAAAGATGCAATTGAAGAATCTATACGTTCTTATAGGGACAATATAGTATTAGGCGGAAGACCACCACCTATTAATGAGAGCGAAAAACATCTCCCTCGTAGCACCAGGACGATCCAGATGTAGCAATATGCTCGAGTGTTACAGGGAGCTGATCGGGATCAGCACCAATGATTGCTGTCCCGAGTGTAGTCAATCGCCACAGAACGCGACCAACCTGTTCAACTGTCCGTCCTGTCCGACGCAATTCAGCCCTGTGGATCTATGGATATGTCCAATTGAGCTAGCCTTGCTCCTGGAACTTTACACCTAGGATTACATTTCTAATTACTTTGCACAATACTTTCATTTATATAATTAATTGTATATACAAATACATACACATATATATTCTGGTACAGCCCAAAACAAGCTGTTACAACAACGACTTTGGTTTGAACGAGGTTACTTCTCTCATTTACCGCAGCCAAAATCTTATTCCAAATAGACAACATAAGGATGCATTCAAATTTTCGCATACATTTTAAAACGTCGTTCATTTTGTTTAAGTTTCTGCAGTCAACGTGATTTCGGTCAAAGTTTTCATATTTTATCAATTTTTTGAATGGTTTTGGACTACACTGCAGTGGTCAAGCAATAGCCTCCTACGACAGCTCCGGTGTGGGTAAGAGTTTGACGCAAGTCTGTGCTAGCAATCCCTGGCAGAAAATTATGCAAAGCTTTGTATGCCTGACGAAATACATAAATATAGCCGCATATGAATATTGAGAATACGTCGATATGCGGACGCAATCTGCTAATCATCGACATTACACAATGTAATCCTGAAGTTAAACGCGCTTTTGACCGGTTCTCAAAAGCATATAATTATCGTTTACATCATCAACATGAATATAATGCTTCCGGAGTTTGGGTTTAATAAACAATAGGATATGTTAGATGGACTAAGCAGCGTTACGCTTATATACTACTCTTTGCACGCTTAAAACTTTGGTTCTTGCTTAAAAGCACTGTCGTATAAAAAATTTGTACTAATTAGTTAAAAAATCTATGGTTTTTCGATCCTTTCCAGCTTCGTTTAACTGTCACGATTATCAGTCAAAGTCAAAACATACAAGTCAACTACTCTGTTCCATTCATAATAATCTAAATACGAACCAATTGTGTGTGTAGCGCACTTGTTGGAGGATCGTTGACCATCATAATCAGATCTTTAGGAAGCAAGTTGTATGGACGTAGGTCCTGCAGATAAGCATTGATAGACTCCCGTGTCTGTGTTTTGCAGGCGGACTCCTCTAGATACTGCAACGTCTAAAAATACTGCAGCGTGTATAATATTTATAGTTTGAATTAATCACTAAACCGAACCGTTCACATACCTCATAAATGATTGTTGCAAGGCTGCGCATACCGAATTTCTTTTTGGTGCCTTTTATCTCCTGCAGATACTGCATCACTTCCAGATTTGTGATCACCGAGTGTTTAGAGTTGACGCTGTAGTCCAAAGAAAAATAATTTAAATTTATTAGTAAATGTACGGGACTATATGTGCCGGTTTACTCACATTTCCATTGTAAATATTCATACAAAACAATTGTTCTATAGTTAAAACCGCACGCATTTGTTAACATGGATAGAACTGCAAAACTAACGATAGTTTTATTCCATTTTAACAATCGATAGTCTTGCAGCTCTAGCGGTAAGCAGATGAAACAAGTAATTTATATTATTTTAAATAAAAAGTTACTTATTTGGGGTCGTAATCTATTTGCTTAATGGCTTAAATAAAGTAGAGGGAGAGAGATTATATATAAAATTATATATAATCTAGTTGGTCTATATGGTACGCGGCGCGTTGCTGCCCCTCCCCTTGCCGCCCCTTGCCACCCCTTTCCACTACCACTCCTACCACTCCTTCCCCTTGCCACTCCTTCCCCTACCCAACCTTACACATACTCCTTTACTCTACCTCCAATTCTCTTACACCTCTTCTTGACCCATCCACCCCTTCTACAACCTGCGGAGGGTTTTCCCAAAAATTTTCTTTCGTAGAAACCTTCTTCTGGCAATTACGAACAACTGAGCCAAATCGGCCCAGCCGTTCTCCTGTCTATAACGGACATAATACATATATATATTGTAATATTTATGGCATGTCACAAAGCAAAGAGATATTTGCGTCCTGGTAATGATCTTCAACCTTTTCTCTATTGTACGCACGCTCATATCAACAGCTCGTATTGTAATATAATATGCTCGTATATAGTATGCTCGTTGGTTTATATCTATTTTACTTAATAAATAGTTTATGGTATGTCATAAACCTAAGAGATTTTCGTATCCTGTTAGTGATCCGCAACTTTATATCAGCAGCTCCTTGCTTTATGTTTACAAAGTTAGTACCAGGCGCATTGCTGCCCTTCTCCCTGCCCCACTTCTCCGCTTCGCCATTCTTCATGATCCCTCGGGAAATAAAATTGGTCATACAAAAATGCTAAAATCGCATAAAAAAATAGTTGGTGGGGGTTGGAGGGTGAAAAATACTTAGCGACATATTCTGATATGTATATATTGTAAACATAAATGTTAGTATGTAGGGTCATATATTGTGTAATGGTTACACATGAATATTGTATTAGGGTTAATATAACCGATAAGATGGTCTCCTATCGAGAATGATCAGAACGGGTAAAGATGATAACCGATCGAGAATGTTCAGAACGCGTAAAGATGCTAACCGATCGATAATAAATAATAAAATAAATAATTAAATAAATGCGTTAATTTAATCTTCATAAATTATAGCCTATATGTTATTCTGATATATTATTGTAAAATTTCATTAAAATCCATTTAGTAGTTTTTACGTGATTGAGTAACAAAGACACATCTATACATCCACAAATCCATACAAAAACTTTCCAATTTATAATATTAGTATTATATTATTCAATACCACTATGCGGAACAATGTCGTTGACTTGAACAATTTGTGCAAAATAAATTATTTTATTGCATCGAGCTTCCGATACTTTTTATTGAGATTTCTGATAAATCTCAATAAAAAGTATCGGAAGCTCGATGCAATAAAATAATTTATTTTGCACAAATTGTTCATATATATTTACATTCTGAGAAATATCAATAAAAAGTATCGGAAGCTCGATGCAATAAAATAATTTATTTTGCACAAAATGTTCATATATATATACATTCTGAGAAATAATTTATTTTGCACAAATTGTTCATATATATATATACATTCTGAGAAATAATTTATTTTGCACAAATTGTTCATATATATATATACATTCTGAGAAATAATTTATTTTTCACAAATTGTTCATATATATATATATATATATATATATATATATATATATATATATATATATATATTATATATATATATATATATATATATATATATATATATATATATATATATATATATATATATATATATATATATATATATTATATATATATATATATATATATATATATATATATATATATATATATATATATATATATATATATATATATATATATATATATTGTAATATTTATGACATGTCATAAAACAAAGAGATATTTTCGTCCTGTTAATGATCTGCAACCTTTTCTCTATTGTATGCACGCTCATATCAACAGCTCGTATTGTTAATTATCTGCAATGTTTTCTCTATAGTATGCTGGTTGGTTTATGTCTAATTTACTTGGAAACTTAATAAATAGTTTATGGTATGTCATAAACCTAAGAGATTTTCGTATCCTGTTAGTGATCTGCAATTTCATATCAGCAGCTCCTTGGTTTATGTTTACATAGTTTTGTACCAGGCGCGTTGCTGCCGTTCTCCCTGCCCCACTTCTCCGCTTCACCATTCTTCATGATCCATCGGGAAATAAAATTGGTCATACAAAAATGCTAAAATCGCGATTAAAAAATAGTGGGTGGGGGTTGGAGGGTGAAAAATACTTAACGACATATTCTGATATGTATATATTGTAAACATAAATGTTAGTATGTAGGGTCATATATTGTGTAATGGTTACGCATGAATATTGTATTTCGGTTAATATAACCGATAAGATGGTAACCGATCGAGAATGTTCAGAACGGGTAAAGATGCTAACCTATCGAGAATAAATAATAAAATAAATAATTAAATAAATGCGTTAATTTAATCTTCATAAATTATAGCCTATATGTTATTCTGATATATGAGCTATATTATTGTAAAGTTTCATTAAAAGCCATTTAATAGTTTTCGCGTGATTGAGTAACAAAGACACATCCACAAATCCATACTAACTTTCTAATTTATTTATTAGTAGGTTATTATTCAATACCACTATGCGGAACATAGTCGTTGATTTGAATACAATTTTTTATTGCATCGAGCTTCCGATACTTTTTATTGAGATTTCTCTCGCTTGGATTTGAACAACTTTCATAGCGTTACTATATATGTACCACTCTAAACTTATTAACTATAAGTGTGTTAGGAAATCTCTCTGGCTCCGGCCATCATTGGACCATTGTTATATAATAAATCTATTTGGCACCATTTGCTATGTACAGAACTATGTGGTGCCTCTGGTTTTCCATTTGGCACCATTTGTTATGGCTCATGCCATACGTGCACGTCTGGCTGTGGCTTCTAGCTCAGCGCACTATGTGTAGGGGGGATTTGACCGCCAAACGGTACGTTAGACCATAACAAACAAACATTTAAAACTTTTCCCCTTACAACAAGAACAAAACAACATAACGCGCGTCTCCTAACTAAACCACCTGTTTTTATTTTAAATAAACACAGGGATAATTCCGTCCAGGAACAAATATACATAATAATCAAACCAAACAATGACCAGCTGAAAGGGAATCCAATGTTGCAATCCCAGCGTACCCCACCCATCCATGGACCATTCGATATATCAACTAATGGCCCCTTTAGTTAGCGGTGTTGCCGCTCAATTTAAACTTAGCACACTTCAAATTGTAAATACAGAACGTTCATAATTTATTCTGTCACTAATAAATTTACTATATAAATTATATAGAAGAATCATAATCATAAACTAAGAAAAAGAAGAAATTCTAACGAAAAATAATATTGAGCCACACACACATACGCGGATATTAACATACAAAGTATTAAATATTAATAAATAAATATATATAAACTAGCGGATACCCGGCGTGTGCTACTACGGTCCAATCACAGTATTTGGATGATTACAGTCTTTGTCATAATTGAATGTCACCAACTGAAAATCTTGACTGCCGCAGCCGCAGTCATTTTTTCTTGGGTCATTATTTTCATTATACACATCATAATTATTTAATAGTGAAATGATATTGTACAATATAAAACTATTGAAGAATTTAAGTAAAGACTGTAAAATGAAAAGCCTGCAAACGCTCAGAGCTTATATTTAGATGGTCAAATTAACTAAAAATTTTAATTTATGCCTTTGTTTTCAAATTCAACAATAACATAATCCGCTGCTAATAGCTTCTGATGCTACGAACAGTTCTATACAAAAGAATCAAAGAACAAAAATCTGCCAAATCGGTGTATTCCCTAAATTTCGTAACAAGAATCAGTTTAATCAATTGAAAGAATACCACAAGTGTAAAGAGTATTAAAGCTTCGGTTCCAGTGTTGTTAACGTTTTTTATACCAATCATAAATAGCGTGAAAATTGGCACATACACTCCTTTTTTTTGCAGTTTAATAGAGTATCAAGTTTGACAAGCCATAACCCCTGCCCACTTTTAAATTTTTGTGTGGAAAACTTTTTTATTATAGTAAATATGAATTTAATAATTGCTATGGTAGCTTCTAATGGACGGACTCTTCACATATACATCAATGGGCGTGTCGCTCCCACTTTTTGGGATAACCCCCATACAAACCCACCGCCCACTTTTGTGTTTTTGTATGAAAAACTTCTTTACTAAAGTTAATACTAGCTTGAAATTTTATGTGGTTATAGTGGTTTCTTATAAGGGGCTCCTTCACATACATATACAAGTGGACGCGTCCCGCCTCCTTTTTGAGATAGCCCCCGTACAAACACACAGGTCACTTTTCTGCACATGTATGTAAAACTTCTCCAGTTAAGTCAATGGTCACTTTTCTGCACATGTATGTAAAACTTCTCCAGTTAAGTCAATATCAACTTGAAATTTGATATGGTGTCATCGTCGCCTCATATACATATACTAGTGGGCGTGTACTGCCGCTTTTTGGTTGAAAGCCCTATATAAAAACCCATGCGTCGGTTAAACCGAAGTTAACGTTTTTCCTTGTTCTTGTTTTCATTTGGATTTACTGTAACATTTAATTGAGCGTTCCTTATATTGCGATATAGAATTGAATTTTCGAGAATATGCTTTCAATTAGAGAAACGAATTCGAAGTCCTAGAAACGAGACTGTATTTGATAGCATACAAAAAATTAGCAACATGACAGAGGATAGTATCGATAGTTTTAAACTACTCGTTCCACCCCCAGGCACCACAACTGGGCAACCGATTTACTACAGATGAAGCCAGTTCACGTAACTGCAAAATAGATGCAAGAGATAAATACTTAAACATTTGAATAAGTGTGAGTGTGATAAACACATGGCACACATAACTGCCATGTTTTTCTCGCTTGCACTTACTCGCTCACGTTAGTTGAAATCAAACAAAATATTGAAGTATTTCAACAAACGTATGGCAACGTCGGCCGTTGATTGCCGCCGAAATTGATACACGGAGCCGGTTTTGTTTTTATTGTCAGTCTGAATATAATAGTTTATTTATGTATATTTTTTTTAACAAATGTTTTCGATTGTTCTCTTGTGTACAAAATTTTAAATTGTATAATTATAAGTTTTAAAATTTAAGTGTGACCATGGTGATTGCAGACAAAAATTCAGTAAGTACATTAAACAAGGGTGACGATTCCTTAACTGGTTTAAATACAATTCTACTATTTATTTATAGACCAAGGAACGCACCGGACGCAAAAAGTTGCGACGTCTGTACGAAGCTGCACGCAACGACTCACTATTTGATTTGAAACTTCGCATGGCTATAAATAAGCGCGTGCACGCAAACCAGCAACAGCATGATAAACGCAAACGCTGGTGGCCGTATTGTTTGGTGGCTATTCTCTCGATTCTGGCAGCTTCAGTAGTGTACAATTCTGGCTGGATTGGCAACGGTAGCGGCTGGACAACCAAGTCGCACGTGTTCGCTGACTTTTTGACCAAGTACACCAATCAATATATGGCAATTGTAAATGACAAAATCAACTATTGTGAGCGTAACTTTGATGTTAGCGAACTGTTTACGGTGCTACGACGAGAGGTGCTGCACCAGGATGCCGCACTGAATCAAATCGAGGCGGCGCTGCGTAATCAGAGCAGCGGTCAAGTGCTAGCCATCTATGGCAGCTCCGGTGTGGGTAAGAGTCTGACGGCACGTCTGTTGCGCGAACACTATCCTTGGAAGGAAAATATAAAAATCTCCATGTGGAATGCACATATGCTTGACGAAATGCACAAGTATCGCCGCATATGCTATATGCTGGATAATATGTCGACATGCGGACGCAATCTGCTAATCATTGACAACATGACGCCGTGTGACCATGAAGTTATACGTGCTTTTAATCGACTAGTGCTGCAACGTAGTACCGTCGAAGGCGCTGATGCCGCATCTTTAAAGCACATATTAATCGTATACATCATCAATTTGAATGTAATGCTGCCGGAGGAGGAGTTGGAGAAACAGTACGCTATGTTAGAGGGTCTAAGTAACGATACAACGCTTGTACGTTATGAACGTTTTGGACGTGAAGAGTTGGCGGATTGCGTGCGCAATGAATTGCGACTCGAGGAGATGATAATGGACGAGCATAATTTTGAGGAGATTCTTGAACAGACTGAAGTGGAGGAATCCGGGTGCAAGACAACACGCGCCAAGGTGCTTCTCTTTGGTAAATACAAGCACAAACAGCAAAAGACTGATATGACGACACATTCCACTAGACTGACTAAATAAGTTTGTTAAATTGTTCTAGAATATACATATGTATTTAGATTAACGTTACTTCAAAGACTTGTATGTACATTCTACTAGTACATTATACCAAAAAGAAAAAAAGAAGAAAAGAAGACTCGGCTTGCACTTCGACAAAATAAGTGCATATTATATAATTAAAAATTTTATTGAAATGAAAAACGAGTGTAATTGAAATGCAATTATCTAGTTCAACATTTCTCATGCCGCGGGGATTGTCCGAATGATTGGACAACTTGCCGGGCACAATTGCTGGAAAATTAAGAAGCTCAAATACTTCTGAATGCCATCCGCTATCAAATCGCTTTTCAATGAATCAATAAAAACTCATTGCGTTGCTTCATTAACCACGTGCAAACAATGGCCAAGTCCCAGACCTCGTCGTCGTCGTCGTCTTCATCTTCTGCATAAGTTATGCAAATGCGGCATGAAATGAACGGGCGACCGAATGAATGCGATACGAAGAAAAAATAAATTAAAATATCTTTCCGGATATTCATTCTTTTTTAATACACTTCGCACAAAATATCAAAAGTATTTTACCAGTTTGTCTCACTGTTTGTAACGCAGTGAATAAAACTTGAAAATTCATAAAGCTTAAATTCTTAATAGCCTTGGTTGACTTTGTGCTTCACGAACTACTAACAGGCTGGATGTTGGAACATGCTCATGGGTGTCACAGTAAAGGCTTTCATCTCAAAATCTCCATATTTTATTTATTATACTAAATTATATTATTGAAATTCGAATTTTTTGAGGTGAAAGCCTTTTCTGTGTCGTCTCCGATTAAGTCAGTCTAAACACTCTGAGGTTGTGAAAGATTATTATCCCAAAAGCGATAAAGGGTTGAAAACACAGATTTCATAAAAATTAATATTGCATGAAAAAAGTTCTTAGTTTTTGACGAATATCCTTATATCTACTATAAATATAAAAGTTTTGGATTTTTTTTTATTGAAATTGTCTCACACAAGAACTACTGGATCGATTTTAATTTTTATTTTATTTGAAAACTTTTTGGTCATACTTGGGTTTTTTTAATTGAATAACAAGTGAGCGTAGCATGCCAATAATAATAATAAGGACAAACTTTCAATAAAACAGGAATTGAAGTATGTCGATATAGCCATGTCTGTCCGTCTGTATGTCTGTGTGACAAAAAAGTTCTCCATCTAGAGAAGACTTAGACAAGCTAAATTCACGGTATAGACTCTCTAGGTACCGCAGTGCTACAAGAGTAACTTGCAACCATTTTACCACATTGGTAAAAAAAAATTCAGTTCTCAATTTTGTCCAAATATTTGCTATGATGTTATGAAATGAAGTGATACTCTGTGAGCGCTAAATTTGAACTTGAGGTGGATTTCTTTCGTTTTGTACAGTGCTCACCACTTGAATAGGACATCCCTTAAGTCTGTTTTCTGTCGCACACTGTTCCTAAACCAAACATGTTAGGGACTTAATTTTTAAAGTTAATTTAATTGTTGAAATTTGACCATTAGGGAGATTTAATGCTAAAGCTTTAAGCATTAAAAAAAAAACCTCATCCAAAAACCGGCAAAATGCGGGGTCCTAATTTTACGCCACTTGAACACTAACAAAAAAAAAAAAATAAACATTTTATAGAGTTCCCACTCTTTTTACACAAACTACTTAAATTTATTGTTATTGAAGTATTTTAGTATTTTTAATTTAGATTTAAACAAACTTCAAACATCCGAGTTGGAAGGGATGCATACAAATTGGCGAAAAATTTTAGCGAAAACGAGCTCCAAGCTTGGGTTAGTTCGGGTACTCGTATATTATTGTCGTAATCCGTTTGACGTGCCAACCATCCCCAAACATTTTCGATGATATTTAAATTCGGTGTGTTGGGCGCTTAAAAGTTCCAATTTTAAAATAAATAAGTTTTAACAACCCGGCCTGATAAATACAACACAGAGGTCCAAAAAGGTTATGAAAGTATGGAAAGACTTCTTTCAATATACCATTGTAAAACAACGCGATCATTGTGTTTGACATAAATTTTAATTTTCATGTGCCAAAATACGAAACCCCTAACTCTGCAATGAAGCCGGTCCAAATAATGAATGTCTGCGGAGGTCATGGAAATAATTGCAATAGCCTTCGGGGTTTACCAAATTACATTGCGCTTTGCCACTCCGAAGTCCAGATCACATGTGCGCGATAAAAGAAGGCAGTGCGCTTTTCGAACCGTATTAAGGGATGGCATCTTCTTGATTTTTAGTATTCCCCAGTTAAGACTTCATGAAATTAGGAACGAAATATGACGAATTTCGTTTGTCTCTTATGTGGGGCGAGGCTGCATCGATTTTTTTAATTTGAGAAAATTTTGAAAAGTTCTCTATCTGGCAATGAAAGTTCCGTCAAAATCGGGTCAGCCGTAACGGCGATTAGCCCGGACAAAAACAAAGACATACAAAAATTTTATATGTTATATGTATGTACTACCCCTACAACTAACATTTTTATGTGAATTAAACAGTTGTCTATCGGAGCTTCCTTTGCCAATGCAAGAGGAGCACCTACAAACTGCATGTTATATTACTTTAGATTAGGCTCCAATAGTATATAGTTATATAAATTTTCTGGTCTATATTCGTTATAATGCTTGTATGGGAAATCATTCATATTAGTCCATCTAGAAACTTAATCTTAATTAAGGTATATAAGTATCTCACATTGATTCAGATCCGATCATCATAGCTTAAATGTTCATACATCCTTCATGTAATAAATAACTGGCTG
Source organism: Leucophenga montana (assembly GCA_035044765.1). Lineage (NCBI taxonomy): Eukaryota > Metazoa > Arthropoda > Insecta > Diptera > Drosophilidae > Leucophenga > Leucophenga montana. The sequence continues at coordinate 108,041 of JAWNNQ010001681.1, read as the reverse complement.
CCAGTGGATGTGAAGGGCACTAAAATTTCGATGCATCACAATTACTTCTCTTTCCTGATTTTCTTTCAATCATTTTTTTCCAAGCTTTATCTTCAATTGCCAGGAAACAAATGCAAACAATAGTCGTCGGCAAGGAAATTTCTTCGAGCAGGAGTAATAAGTCGAGTGCACTGTGGAATTACTTGGCAATTAATGTACTTCTCTCCATGCACTTCTTTTGTTCTAATAACAAATGTTCGTTCCTCCGTAAGCATTGAGCGCACGTGGAAACATCGCTGACAGTTGGCATCGGCTCCAATTCGAGTAGTCGCAGCCAACATTTGTATCTGCGTGTGCCTAGAAGACTTCAAACGTGACAATGAAGGAAAATGTTTTATTGTATATGCTGCCGCCAGCTAGACATTAATGGAATGAGTGACAGCTATTTACAAAGTGCTTTCGATTGGAGTAATCAAAATTTGTTCACATGTATGAGTGTATACACATGTACCCATTTCGCTCAATTGTTGCTCTGCAATAAAGAGGTGCACGCTTATAAAACAGCACTTTACTGAGCCATTAAAGGAGATTATCTATTAGATGGCACAGTAAAACTCAGTTGAAATTAAACTTCAAGTATTCAAGTATTTATATACAGTAGCCGGTGTAAGTACAGGGTGTCTCAAAAGAAAGTTCACATTTAAAAATCGATAAAAATAAAAGTAAGTAGTTTATTACATATTAAAATACACACTTTGGGAATTTATTTCTTAAAAATGAGATTGTCTAAATGTAAACCGTTGCATTTCATCGAGCACTAAAACTTCGTATGACGGCTCGGCAGGTATTCTCCGTGATGGCTGCCATTTCGTGACGGATATTTGCTTTTAATTGTGCAAGGGAAGTCGGTTTGTTGCCGTAAACTTTAGATTTGACGTAACCCCACAGGAAAAAGTCCATATTGGGTTAAATCGGGACTTCGTGGAGGCCAATTTATGTCACCTCTCCTGGAGATCAATTTGCCAGGAAAAATTTCATGAACTCGTGGTAGAGACCTGTTGGACGTGTGTGAAGTTGCTCCGTCCTGCTGGAACCATGTTCTTTGGTTATAACCAGGAAAGTTTTGCAGTTCAGGCATGAAGAAGTCGTCTAACATCTCCACATAACGCTCTGAATTCATTGTAAGTGTGCGTCCCCTTTCATCTTCAAAAAAGAAAGGGCCGATACGGAATGGAGGGGTTTCTGATGTTTGTGTTTTGGATTGGTTGCACTCATTTAAAGAACGAACATGTCGAATACTGCAGAATTTCCTACGCGCTACAGTCGCTGAATGCACAACGCGCGGTCCGCTCCCGAGAAACGCTCCATAGCGACTAGATTCCCAAAAGCTAGGCTACCGATTGACATACCCCCGCGCCCCTCGGAATAGTTACGTTCACGCGATCTTTCTTTTGAGACACCCTGTATTTCGATATACACATCAACATTATTAAAGCCTTGCAACCTTTTGACAATTTTCACACAAAAATTCAAAAACTGTTGTCAGGTTTGCATGGGGCTGCCCCTTAAGCAACAACAACACGCAATAATACGGCGTGGGCGTATTTTTTGCCCGACAATGTTTCATTTTGCTCTCTAACTTTTATGTATTTTTCTGGGGGTTCCAGACTATCAAACCCGAAAGGTCGTGACATGTTTGATTGACGTTTGACTTTGCTGTATATGTAGGTATCCCGGCCAGCCGTCTTTTGATCTCGGACATTAACGACCTAAACACAGATCATTTGTCGCTAATCATTGATGCCAGACTACCAGCGTGTTCTTATGGTTCAAAACAGAGGGTATTGCCAGGTCACGCAAAACTACCTATATTTAAACAGCGACTGAACCAGCTACTTGACCTTAACACGGAGCTTTGCTCTGCTGAGGACATAGATGATGCGGTCGAACTGCTCACCCGTAACATGTATAATGCTGCTGACCTTGCCACACAACATCAGCCAACATGCTGCCAAACTGATCCAACCCAGCCTCCCTTAAAAGCCGAAGTCTTGGATGTAGTTAGATATAAGCGCAGGCTGCGTCGCCGTTTCATGAGTAGCCGGAACGAGCGAGATCGATTGGCATGATATAGAGTGGCTACTGACTTTTAAAAGTTGCTATATGGGGCACGCAGTAACTACTTTGACGATATACTCCGTAATGCAGATTCGAACAGAAAAGGTGAATTTAGCTTGTGAAAATCGACGCGCTGCGTAAAGAGGCAGCCTTTACGACACGTTAACATGAAATATGCAAACAAAACATGGTGCCCTATGGACAAAGAGAAGGCTGAGACATTTGCTGCTGAGCTTAAAGACCGCTTCAAACCTGGCAAGCCGGAAAATCTTGCTGCATCTTATAGACCAATAAGTTTGCTACCAACATTCTCCAAAATATTCGAAACAGTATTTCTTAGTATAATGTTACCTGCTTTGGACGTCCAGAGTGCCATTCCCAATAATTGGCTGTAGGCATCATTAAGGTACCCCAGAACAGTAAGCAGTATAGCTCTGCTGTATTTCTTGATGTACAGCAAGCCTCTGATAGAGTCTGGCTTAAAGGCCTTCTCTTCAAAATTACAATATTACCACCAATGCAGTTCCTTCTTTTGAAAACATACTTCAAACTTTAGTTTTTAAGTAAACTGATTGACATTTGCATACGAGATAAAAAAAACAAAATATATTTCACGAACATGAGCATGCAGTAAAGGAATTGCATGATGCCTCATAAATGTTTACAAATTCTGTCAATAACAATTTATTTTTATATTGTTCACTATTAAAATAACTTGAGAAATGTTACGTAACGAACTGAATCATCCTGTGCGTGTGGTATGGTAGTTGTTATGTATGTTCAGCCTAGGATCGCACATATCACACGCTATGGAAATTGTTACATTAGCTTAAGGACTGATGTGAGCAATCATGGACACATGAACATATTCTCCATCGGATTCCAAGTGCGGATCGAGATTTGTGCGAGTTACTTGAAAGAAACTAAACCAGCGGAATCATGCTCCAAATTGTCATCGAACCGCAGCGCTTTACAAAGAAATGAAATGTATTTTCAGACAATCGTAGGGGCAAACTAAGTGTGCATAAAACGGTGGAAAAAAAACAATGGGGAACATTTTGGGATCGGCTGCTTGGCACACTTTCTCCATAACTCTGGTCAGGATGCTTTTAATCCATTTGTTCTGTTCATTTCTATGGTCTTCAAAAAATACACATTTTTTTACGAATCTCACAACGGAATTTTAAGATTTTTGAAATTTTTGTTGCCTTCCGATATAATGGCTCCATTTCATGACCACGTTGTCATGAAATGGAGCCATTATATCGGACATTTCTGCAATTTCACAAAAATAGGATGTTCCATTTAGATGTGTGGTACTTTGTTATAGTTTGAAACTTTTTTACAGAAACTTAATAACTTCAAATGTAGTGCATTAAGTTAAGTAGTGAACATTTTCGAGTGATGATTTACTCCGACTATGGATGTGGATTAACCCAACAACAGTTGTTTAGACTTTCTATGACGAAAGACCACACCGTGTATCGCTGGTTCGCTGAATTCAATTGAGGCCATTCTTCGCTCAAGTACATATTCCGTGAAGCCCAAAGTCGGCTGTTACGTTAGTAGATATCGATGCTGTGCGTTCAAATGATATTGAATTCGGTTCCACCGAAGTTTGACTCCTTTTTTTTTGTTGTTAAGAATTTTTATACGAGTATTCACCGGTGGTGGTACCGTAAAGGTATACCGAAACTAAAATCCAAGAACCGTAGCGAAACCGAATACATAAATAAGTTGAAACCGGTACAGAACCATATATATACCGAAACCGAAACCGGAACCAAAACCGAAATACATTTCGGCTTTATTACTCGGTGTAAACAAATGTTGAAAAATACGACTGTGATGCCTTGAAATATGTTTATAGGACCGTAACAGGTAAAAAATCATGGATATATGCAAACAAGTCCGAAAGGACACAAAAATCGACTTTGCGTGTCTTTCAACGCGAGTCAACATTAACGAAAGTTGTTCGCGTACAAAACACTTCGAAGCAAGTGGTCGCCCGTTTCTTTGGAAAAACTGGATTTGCAGCCACCGCGTCATTAGTAGAAGGATCAATTCTAAATGGTACACATCAATTTGAACCGCAGGAACATGCATGCAAATTCTTTAGTTTAAACCTTGCTGCATATTCGTTCTTCTGATAGAAATGTGAGCATACTCTTGTTGATATGTATTTTGTTTTCAAGAAAGAAAATGTACTGCTATGTTACACAACTCAACAAAACATACAAGTAAGCCGATAGTAAAAAGGCAGAGTTTTGTCAAAATAAATTTGCCCATGACTGTGTAGTGTGAAATGTTATCAGTTTGTATGAAATTTTATTATTAAAGGAGACTTCATAGACCCCATTCCATTCTGGATCAGTTCAACGAGACGATTTAGCCATGTCCGTCTGGTAGCTGTTGTCCTTTTTTTAGAATAAATATTAAGATATCTAGGTGTAACCCGGTTACTTTTATTATTGCACTGAAATTTAGGGACATTTTTTTGTTGCAGTCAACTTAAAAATGGACATGGTGGCTCCTTATGGATCATTGCTGGGATACTAAGTTCAGATAAGGTGTTGAAGAACTTCGTTTTTATCGGCGTGTCGAAAGCGGCCTTATAATTGACAAATAGGTGGGTTGTGTCTGTGTTGTACACACGGGTCTTCACCAGAATTTGTCGTAGAGTGGAAATTTGGTCACTGGTCGACATCATTGGTCTGAAGCCACACTAATACTGTCCTATCAGTGCATCCGTGTACTGCTTCAGCCGTTTACACAGTACGCGGGACAGAATTTTGTATCCAGTTGACAGGAGACTTATTCCACGGTAGTTCGCGCAAACAGCGGGGGTCTTATTTCTTGAATATTGGACAAAGAACACTGAGATTCCAATCGTTGCATGCAAAAAATGAAAATTTTCTCAGATCTCAATCGTCATTCGTTATTTTAAGGGACTCATGCAACTTGGCTAAAATATAGAGCAATCTTAGAATTGAAAAATAAAAAACCCAAATGGACAAACTGTCGACACATTTTCAGCTGGACATCCCGCATAATATTATATGTCTAAGAATGAGGTCGGAGAAAACAAGCAAGATGTATTAAAACCAGAGCAAGATAAGCCACTGCTCGTAAAAGAGTTTAGGTTGACCTTGCAGCAACGATGAAATTGCTCTCTATAAGTCCGTAAAATGCGAAGACTACTAAAAATAGATTGTATCAAAAAATTGAGAAGCCTGTGCACTCCTTTGGCTTTGACATTGGATTAGTGCTTTATTCAAAGGTAAAATAAATTAAATCCTTCCAGTTGGCTATTTTAGAGAAGATTCTGCTGAATTTCGGAATCAGCAACATCTAACATAAAACATGGGGTACCAAAGCTTAGTGTAATATCAACAAATGCAATCTATTTTTTATACCATTCACACATAGTGTGAAATGGTATTATCAGTTTGTCTGTAATTTTGTAACGCATTAAATGAGGCATCATAGACTCCGCAAAGTAAATATATTCTTGACCATAATCAAAAGTGAAGTCGATAAGAAGTTTTTATGGGGGCTACCCCAAAAAGTGGGGAGGGGGTTTCCACCCATTAATGTATATGTGAAGCGTCCGTTCATTAGATGCTACCATATCAATTATTAAGTTTATATTGACTACAATAAAAAGTTAATCATACAAAAAGAAGACTAGGGACGAATGTAATTTTTATTCTAAAATATTGCGCCTAAAGTAGGTATTAACAGGTTTGTTCTCAATTTGTTAAAAAATTAGAACAAAAAAGACGCCATAGAAATATGCAACAGACGGACTTGCCAACATGTTGGCGAGCATCAGTTGAGAATGTGCCTTATATAGTGGTATTGGTAAAATTTGAAAAGAGGTGGATTCAATATTGATTCGGGCCTGTTGTCGACCGCGACATTCTGAGCCCAATCTGTTGGTCATACTTTAAAGGAAGAGACAAGAGAGCGGATACAACCTTACGTTAAGCCCAACATATTGGACATACTTAACGCTCTCAGGGTATTACGAAGTCTTGAACTCACGAATGCAGCATTCTTTCTTGGTTTAAACTGCTGTGCCGATTTAATACAAATAAAAATTGCAAATTCAATTATTTGCTTCAGTCCACAACGCTTAGACTTATTGTTGACGCCCCCTGGTTTGTGGCTAATGACCAAATTCACAAAGATTTAAATATTCCATACATAAAAGATGAAATACGTAGAATAAGCACAAGGCATGTTGAGAGACTACATGATCATTTAAGTGTTTTGGCAATAGGTCTACTAGATAATAGCGATACAATTAGAAGACTTAAAAGAAATCATGTGTTAAATTTACCTTTTAGTGATTAAATTTTGTATATATTGTAAATAAACTCTTAATTATAGAATTTTGAATATAATAGCTGTTCTCACTGGAGTACAGCTATTTCTGTTGTATTATGAACTTTCAACTAACTTACTTATTGTCTTATTGATAGATTGTAAATTAATAATAATAAAAAAAAAAAAATTATTTGCTGCTATTTCACAGCTGAGTTCTTATGCCATGACTTGCCACAAAAATTGTTTAACCTATTTTACAACATATTGTAGTTTGTAGAAAGCAAAATTTGGAGGCAAATCAAGGCTTTTTACTAGAAAACATGGCATCTGCAAGGTGTGATATGGTCGAACTAAGCTGACTCATTTCAATTTAATTTACTGGGAGAACAGTTTATAGAAAGCCACTTTTTTCAAAAACAAACTAAAAAAAAACCAATTTTGGTTTGCGGTTAAAATTAATTATAATTTTTTTCTTTGGAAGCTTAATCTTTACCCTATACAACAAAACACATTTTTTGATGGTTTCTTGTTTAGTAGACAAGTCGTTCATAAAAATAAAAAATGTTTAACTACAAATTTAAGCCGGATTTATGATTTTTGTGGTGGCTTATAATCTAAAAAGGTACATGGATGTGCTGATTTCTGCACGTTCGACGCACTCAAACTTCCCCCGATCATTGTCTGTTTGAGACAGTTTACCGGCCATCCTTGTCTGGTACTTTATCGCAACATAGCACACGCATTTCATTGAGGCGCGATAACATTTAAATAACTTTTCAATTACCTACTACTTAGATGCAAATCCTTTGTATACCATTAGAGGCACGGTTGAAAAAAAAAAAAAACAACAACAAAAGGTTACGACGGCTGCCTCTTAATGGAGGTCAAAGACCAATATGATCCTTAGTGAGAAAAACAAGAGTAGTAAAGGGCGCATTTCACGTGAAGCGGGCAGAGAAAAAAATGTCAGATTCTGGATTTTGTTCATATTCGGATCAATTGTACTTCTATATAACCTGAATCAAAGGCTATATTTGGTAAAACCGAAGCATTAAAATTCATACATGCATCTAAAATAGTATATTGTTAAGAACAGGATGTTTCTTTTTGTGGTAATCGATACTAAATCTATAAAAAAAAAAAAACAAGAAAAAGCGTTTTCGGTGTTACCAAAGTTTTAATACTATTCACATGAAGTTTCAAGTTGGGTGAACGTAGCATGTGTAAAATAAAAATATTTGTAAAATCCAATAACCTAAACGTGGGATGTAAGTTTGTTGGAGCCTACCTCTAAAAGTGGACGTGACACGCCGCATGATAATTCTGCGAAGCGTCCGACCATATGAAGCTACCATGTCAAATGTCAAGTTTATTTTGTCTGAAATGTTAAAGTAGTGGGTTTGTATGGGGTTGCTCCCAAAATGAAGAAATTACATCTATTTCTTTATATGTGAGGCGTTCATCCATAAGAAGCCACTATATTAATTTTTAAGCAGATATTTACTGTAATAAGAAAGTATTCATACAAAATTTAAAAATTGGCCGGAAAGTTTCCATGGCGGCTACCACTAAAAGTGGTAAAATTTTATACTCTGTTAAACTACAATAAAAAGTAGTGCATGTCCTAATTTTTAACTGTTAAATTTTGTCACATACACAGATTTTAACGCATTAAAGAAGGCATCGTAGACTCCATACAGTATATATATTCTTGATCAGCTCGGCGAGGCGAGCCGATCTAGCTTTGTCCGTCTGTTTATTTGGATGTTGGTGCGCATTTTTTTTCTCATCAATTTTTCAAATATCTAGTTGTCATCTGGCACCTAACCTTTGTTTTCATTGCAGTCAAATAGAATATCCATATTGACGTACCACGCCCGTTTTTTAGAGTAAACCACCCGCCCAGTTTTTCTTTTTGTATGAAAAAGAAATTTTCCGCAGTCAATATCAATATAAAAATCTTCTTATGGGCGTGTGTTTCGTTAATTAATTGGTGTGATATTCTCGTCCCTTATATGGTAGCTTAATACAAACCAGTCACCCACTTTTCGGATTTTGTATGAATAACTTTTTTATTACATGTAAAATCAATATGAAATTTAATATGGTGGCATCATATGGACGGAAGTTTCATGTATATTAGTATGTTTGATCCACTTTTGGATTTTTGTATGGACAACTTTTTCATCTTTCATCTAACAAGCATCTAACAAGACTGCATACTGTCGCCACTGCTTATTTTGTGATCATCGATGGGATCCTAAATCGAACAATGGCAGGGACCCCAATAAGATCTACAGTGGATTCTAAAGCAAAAATTGAGCGACTTGTAGAACGCTGATGACATCTGCTTCATGACACGCACACACAGAGTGGTGCTGCAGCAAAACTGCGACTACTTAAAGCCAATCCTCGTACAGTGGGTCTTAAGATAAACCTCGCAAAAACTAAGTTGATGCGTCTGGAAACAACATCAGCAGAACCACTGACTGTCCAGTTCAGGAACAAAACTATTGGCAAAAGTAAGGCCAATCATGAGTCCGGTCTGTATGTGGGCTACCTATAAAATTAGTAGGGACACATCCATTTGTTAATACCTACAAAGTTTTTCTTAAGAAACTATTATATCTAATATGAAGTTGACATTGAATACAAAGAAAAAAAAATTATTCTCAGTCCTTAAAGTTTATGTGAAGTATCCATTCTTAAGTACTCAGAATATCAAATTTTATGTTGATATTAACTGAAACAATTAAACCAAAAACCTATAATTGAGCATTGTCTTTGTTGTAGAAATATATATGAAATTTCCATTTTGATCAGCCACTGAATCATGTTGATATCAGCTATAAAAATTAAATTTCTCATACAAAAATCGAAGACATAGCCAAAATTGGGTTGTATAGCGGTTGACATATCACATCGATGTTTTGGCTGCTCAAATAGTCACTTGTTTGAGCTGATGTGTATGGAGTCACATAGTCTTAGAATAATAATCCGATGCCGCCGGGTTGTTTCCTTGTTGTTTCTTCGACTATGGCAAAAAAATGCCAAAAAAAAAAAAAAAAAAAAATTAACCGTTCTACGTTTTACTAACGGCAAGGTGACAACATGTCCAATTTTTCCAAATAAACAGGCGAACCCTTTCTTCGGAGTGCTTAGTGCGCGAATAACTTTTGTTTGATTCGGGTCGCCTTGAAAAACTCAAACAGTCGACTGCTGTTTACTTTCGGGTTTGTATGCATATATCAATGATTCGTCATTTACCACCATTTGAAGCAAACATTTTCATTGTGGTCTGAGCTGCTAGGCGACAAACAGTCAGAAGGTCTTTAATCGAGCAAATACCTCTGGGCAATTTGCTTTCATAGTTCATAACAAACTCATTAAACAGTCAAAATGTGAGTGCTGAAGTAAGCACTTCGAAGATTTGCAATCGTTATCAGAATAAACCTGCATTCATAAAGTGCTTACTAATGACAAATTGAGCCAAGATGGCCTGGAATGTTCACAGTTGGCGGGAACCCCTTCATTATCTGCTTCAGATTTACTTTTCTGAATCAGTCATTTAACTTTCTTCACTGCCATATGCAACAATTGACCTTTGAGTTTTTTTTACAGGAGGTATTGAAGTCAATCTGGTATAATCTGGTTTTTACACCAATCCTGTAGTTAACATGGTTGACAAACAAACATTATTACTTGAACACTTTGTGATAAGGCTTCATGTTTGTTGCTTATATAGAAGACACAGTAATCACTGCTTCTTCAGAATAAAATCCGTAGAAGGCTTTTAGTGCACTTATTTAGAGCCATATATTCTATAGATCTGTAAAAGTGTTTTTGGAAGGACACGTGGTGCTTTACTTAACAACTTAAAGGTGGTTGGAAAGTTTGTAGGGGTTACCCCTAAAATTGGGAAGGATAAGAAGCCACCATAAAAACTGTTCGATTAATTTTGCCTGTAGTGAAAAATTTGTTCATGCCAAATTCTAAAAATGGGGGAAGAAAGAGGAAGCACAACCATTTGTACATACATATGTGAAGCGTCCGTCTATAAGATGCAACCATAGCGCATTTAAAGTTGATATTGGATATAATAAAAAATTTGTTCATACAAAAACCCAAAAGTGGGTGGTGGGTTTGTATGAGGGCTACACCTTAAAGTTGGCGGGACACATCCCTTAATATGTATGCGAAGCGTTCTTCCATAGGAAGACTGGATTGAAATAAAAAGCTTTTTTATACAAAAATGCAAAAGTGGGCGGTTTGTTTATATGAGGCCTACCCCAAAAATGGGGGTTTGAAATATATTGATATTGGCAGCGGAGAATCTTTGTATGGGGGCTACCCAAAAAAAATGGCTACAATAAAAAAAACATCCAGCTGCTGATTTATAACAGGATAGCACAAAAATTGTTCCCCCAACATACAGACAGACGGACATAGCTAGATCAACCCGTCTCGTCGAGCTGATCAAGAATAAATATACTTTATGGGGTCTATAATGTCTCCTTTAACGCGTTACAAACTTTCAGACAAACTGATAATCCTATTTCACACAATGTGTTAATGGTGCAAAAAGCAAACATTTATAAGTAAAATAGTTTTTCATTGCGTTCGTCTCAATTTCAATTGCGAATCGTTTACCTTAATCTACGAGTATAGCTATGCAAATATTTGAGGCTTTCTCTTTTACTAAAAAAAAAACTAGAGAAATTTTGTTTTTTCCTGTAACAAATTTTTCCCTGAAGACTGGTATCCTTTTAGTTCGATCTACTTCTAGCAGCTAGCTGTAGTTTTCTATGTAAATTTCTTGAAGCGTGTTTTGTGCTTTTGGGCAATCAGAAATTTGTGTTGCTTGCACACTCATTCATTCACAAAGTTTCCATTTTCGAATAGAATAATGGTTTTCTGTTTTATTTTCTCGATTTGTTTTCTGGTTCGATAAAATCGAATCGAAATGCATAGAAGTGTTTTCAATACATTTCACGCACACTACGAAAAAGGCTATAGTGGTCTTATTGAAAGGTTTATAACACATCAACATCAACTCATACAAAAATTTTTTTCACTTATCACGAAATGTTTTCATGAAAAATCCATCGTATAAACGAAATATCCCACCACCTTGTGGCAGCCAAGGTACGCACTATGCTCAGCATGGTGCATGCCGCACGTACCAACACTCAACGAAATATAGACGTTAGAAGGCTGCAGTCACAACAGACCGCTGCAGCGTTTTCAGGAAGACTCTACTAATTGTTCCGAGAATCATCTCCGGCTTCTGAAGATATAGGTGAGCAGTGGCGACATATCTCCCACTCCGTGGATATGGCAACCAAGATGGTCATTGGGTACACCAGACCTGTGCCAAACTCTTGGTATGACGAGGAGTGTCGCCAAGCTAATGCAGAGAAATACGACGCTTACAGAAGAACTTTGGAGTCTGGTGCAACGTGAGTTGTTAAAGAGTGATATCATGAGAAACAAAGACAGGAGGAACGTCTTTTCAGACGCAAAAAAGGAACAAGAAAGGCGTGAGTTTGAGGACGTTTTGTGAAAGAAATCAAGTTTGAAAGTTTTATCAAAAGGTCAAGCGTCTGACCGAATGTTTTAAGTCCGGAGTGTTTTCCTGCAAGGACGATAATGCAAATCTGGTAGCAGAAGCACAGGAACTGAGGTTAACCAACTTGGAAGACGGACAGACAAACGGACGGACATGGCTAGATCGATTCGTCTCGTCAGGCTGATCAAGAATAAATATACTTTATGGGGTCTATGATGACTCCTTTAACGAGTTACAAACCTTCAGACAAACTGATAATCCTATTTCACACTATGTGTGAATGGTATAAAATTGTATATATTTATTTTAAAAAAAAAATTTGAGTCCTTTTGCACTCAAATCTATAAATTTAAGAATTTCAGGTTTAAAAAAAAAATCTTGAGCCAAGAATTTTGTACTCCTTCTAAGGAAATCCGTATTCACCGTACAGTTCTGGATCAATTCAAGTATGGAAATCCTGAATATTTTTATGAATTTTTTTATGTACATTAGCAAAGGTGCAGGGTATCTCAATTCTTACTTGTTTTTAGCTAAATCTATACTAATATTGTAAAGCTGAAGAGTTTGTTTGTTTGCTTGAACGCGCTCATCTATGTTCATTATAGCATCCGAAACCGCTCAACCGATTTTGATAAAATTTTGTGGCAATATTCAAAATAGTCCCATGGGTGATCCTTTTTTTTAGATTTTTCTAATTTTAATAGAATTGGAAGTAGAGGAAAGGAGCATGTGGAAGGTGGAGGGAGTGTGAGGGGGTAGGAGTGGCAGGGGAAAGAGGAGGGCCGCGTACAACGTCGCGGGGTTCATCTAGTCTTTAGATATTTGGCTGTAAATCACTATTTAACCTTCTTTGGACTCCGCATCAACTTATTTTTGTGCTTTTGTATGAAAAACTTTTTTACTTGGCAATCGATATGGTTGCTTTTTAAGGACGGCCGCTTCATATACTAATGGGCGTGACCCGTTCACTTTTTGCTGTAGCCCTCATATAAAATCATCGCCCACATGTGAATGGTATTAGAGCTTCGGTTCAACCGAATTTAAAGTTTCTACTTGTTTATTATATTCATTGTTTATTATATTCATATTCACACTATGTGTTTGAAATGGTATTACCATCTATATATTGTCATATAAATATACATTTTTTTTTTATTGCTGTCAATATCACTTAAAATTTGGCATGGTGACTTCTAATGAAGGTACTCTTCACATATTATTCAATGGGCGTGATATCCCAACTTTTTGAGGTAGCCACCATATAACCCACTCGCCAAATTTTGTCGTTTTGTAAGTGTAACCTTTTGTATTGCAGTCAATATCGACGTAAAATTTGATGGACGGATGCTTCACATACATAAATATCATAGAAACTTACCGCCCAACTATATATATATATATATATATATATATATATATATATATATATATATATATATATATATATATATATATATATATATATATATATATATATATATATATATATATATATATATATATATATATATATATATATATATATATATATATATATATATATATATATATATATATATATATATATATATATATATATATATATATATATATATATATATATATATATATATATATATATATATATATATATATATATATGTATATATATATATATATATATATATATATATATATATATATATATATATATATATATATATATATATATATATATATATATATATATATATATATATATATATATATATATATATATATATATATATATATATATATATATATATATATATACATACATGATAAGTTCACAGCTTGATAACTTCATAGCTTGAAGGGTATTAAAACTTCGGTACCACCGAAGTTAATGTTTTTTCTTGTTTTTTTTTTCACTTTTCTCCTAGCTCTATTGAAACTTTAAAAGTAAGTAAATGTAACTGAGAATCCAATTGAACTTTAATTGGTGTTTGCATTCAAAGTATGTTCGAATTGAAATTTATTGAATTTGGTTCTTCCTGAAGTTGCTATGTGTGTTTTTTGCACTTTTGCAGAGAAAATGCTGCTGTGTGTTTTATACTGTGCTTGTGTATCTTTCTTTAAATTTGACGTTTACTTAGTTGCAGCAATTGTTACGGATAACAAGCAACAGGAAATGAACAGAAAAATGACTGTCTGACAAACATAGAGGCAGATAGACGATAAAGACGCATTGAAATCGGGACACTACACAGACTAACAGCTATCCAGACAGATACCCAGGAAAGAGTGAATGCTGTGCTTCGTAGCAATTGGATGCGCTAAATTTCAATTGGATGGAACAATGTTTCATATTTTGTTGCAGTTTGTATTGTTTGTCCTATAAGAAAGTAGTACGCTTTCAATGGGGAGTAACAAATTAAGTGAAACAAGTTGATTTGTGCATTTTGCGTCACTTACTAAGTCACTATAATATTTATACAATACACTATTGACGCTGTCATACACAAAACATCGTCTGAGTTGGAAAGAACTTCTCCGAGCTTTTTAATATCAAGAGAGGTTTCAGGCATGGTGATGCTTTATCGTGCGACTTTATTAGTATCATGATGGAGTACATCCTACGCCAAAGCTCATACGTAGAACGATCTGGCACGATCTTCCATAAGGTAGTGATGCTACTCTCATATGCTGATGATATAGACATCATAGGCACCAACGAACGGCTTACTCGCAGGGCATTCTCGGAGATGGAGAAACAGTCACGTCTCATGGATCTAGCACGTCATGGACGCTCTGTGAGTGTAGATAATTTCTAGTTCAATGTTGTAGTAAACTTTCGTTTACTTGGGAACAGAGTTAACCAGCAACATCAACTTTGATCTGGAGATAAGACCTTCGTCTTACGCTTGTAAACCACTGCTAGTTTGGGCTCAGCAAGCAATTTACAAATAGAGATCTCTCTCGATGTACGAAGATGAGGGTCTATAAGACGCTGATAATCGCGGTCCTGCCCTATGGCGCATAAGCATGGAACCTGACATAAACGGATACATTGTCTTTGGAAGTGTTCGAGTGTACGGCTTTAGAATGGACGACCGAGTTTAAGGAGGCATAACCAGGTCTATGATGACCTCAAGATGCTTCGTATTGGTAGCGACTGGCGTCATTTAAGTAAGTTTTGTTTAGGAAGGATATGTATATATATAACAGTAGCCGCCCATCCTATGGATACCCCGACTCAAAAAAACAGTATACTCTTATGCACTGATGCCTAACATAGAGAGATCATCTATACAAACCCGCCGCCCATTTTTATATTAAAACTAACAAAAAATTGTACTCAATGTCAACTTGAAATTGAATAGCTGCCAAGTAAGCAACCGTCAACCTTCGTGTGAATGGTATTAATGCTTCGGTTCCAACGCAACTAGTATTTTTTCTAGATTTTTGTTGCATTTGGTTTTATTTTTTGATTTGATAATAATACGAATATTTTGAATGCAATGTGAGAAATGAGTAACATATTTATGGTCGTCTGAACAAGTCTTTAGAAAAAATTTAATATTTTCATATTGAATTCAAATATGTCCTATAGTCAATTCAACTATTTCAAATTTAATTTATATATTATTCATATTTTGTGTAACATCTACAATTGTAGGGTGGTCATCTTAAGATATTGCTAAAACAAAACCAAAAGCAATAATGCAAACCAGAGACGCAACACTGTACTGATTCAGTATTTGCCAAAAATACAACTTCAGCAGTTTTCCGTTTGCAATATTTCAGTATGAACAATGTATGTATTATATTATCCAAGAGGTGCTAATCATAATATCAGGTGGTCGGAAAAAAATGCAAGCATAAACGATGTCAACAAATGTTTCATTAAAATAGTTATTGAATTGGAAAAATTAAGCATAGAAAAATAGTTTTTTTTCATGAGAAATCAAGCATATCAGTTACACAGTACTGCGTGTAAGAGTGTGTTTGTTATATGTCTTTACAGAATTTGAAAGTAGTACTACGCTATGTTTGGACCATTAGCCAACAAAATGTATTCGAAAAGTAATGACATTGCACAGAGCTACAGTGATTCTGCACTTTTTAAGTGAACTAGTGTACGATGTAGTACTCGTGAATAATATTTTTGATTTTTTGTTTTTTAAACTTTTAACAATCTCAAATTTTACTGTTTCTGTCTCACCTCACTCAAATATCATTCCAATAATTAATTCATGTTTCAGAAACATTACATTTGATTTTAAATTGAAAAAAAAAATAGCAGAAATCTGATTTTGGTGAAAATATGTAGTACTCTAATCGATCCTACTATTGGAAGATGAGAAAGTTTCAATGCTCAAAAACTAGGTATTACTATTTCGGATGAGAGAATCAGGGGTAAGCGAGGTGGTCTTCGAGAAAAATTACTATTTACATCTCGACGAAATTGTTCTTTATATGATTTTTTTATATAGCAATTCTTGTTGTTGTATTTTGCACAGGAAAAATTGAAATTAAGATTTCCGCCGTTGGCATAGTTAAGTTATTTCTGTCAAAGTCGGCACCCTGATTGGATTGTTGCCATATAAATTTTTGATTTACTATCCATGCATCCCAACATTAATACACACATCACAGTTCCTATGGGCCTCAGTGTCCATATATAACTGGACAGCGTTCCTTGTGGTTGTAAAATTTTTTTGAAGTGCATCGACACATTCTATAATTTCGACTCATCAATATATGAAAGAATAAACTTTTAATTATTTATTTTTGTTCGATTTAATTTTTACAATTAACATTTCTTGTTGTTGGGACCATTATTGTACAATACGTCAATTCTACGAGTAGCTCATATTTTAGAAGTCTCTCCTTTTGTTCTGGTTCCATTTTCTTCAATTCGAATTCCTTCGATTTCCAATAATTTTATTAATAAAACACCTCATCCTCTAACTCTACTTTTCTAGTTTTAAGCTTCAATTTCTCTTCTAACAATTCGATTATTTTTGTAGCCACTTGCCACATTTTATCGAGGGAAGTATTGCCTCGTCGTTTTAAATTGGTTGACAAACTTGATGAATGTGGCGTTACTTTATTTGAACTTGTCGTTTCTATTATTGAAAGTGGTAAATCGCTTAGTATCTCGCGATGAGGGCACATTTTTATTAACTTGGCTGATATTACAATAAAAATTTATTTAGTAACTTAACTCAAACCATTTATCCGTTGCGTCTAATCTTGTTTCAGATAAACATGAGTTAAGTCTAAAATCAGTTAAATGAAGCGATAAATTATTATCTATGGTTTGCTAAAGAAGATCTCGGCAGAACTTCTTACTATGGCATGAAATAAATGTTTAAGATGCCAACCAATAATGTGACTGTTAAGGATGCATATCCTTTAGCCAACATCGATGGTATTTTGAGTCAATTGCCAAATGCCGCATACAAATCAAATTTCGATCTTAAAGATCTTTTGGCAAATACCCATCGATAAGGCTTCCAGAGATAAAACGACTACCGTACCAGGGCGCCCTATTTATTACTTCAGAGTAATGCCCTACGGTTTATACTATGCGCCTCAGACTAACTCACGTCTAATAGATAGTGTAGTACCTCCGCATCTCAGAACCGAAGTTTTGTCTACTTAGATGACCTACTGATCATTTTTCCAACATTTGAGTATTTACTTGTGCTGAAGGAAATTTCGTAGCAGATTGAAAAGTCAGGTTTAATCATCAATGTGGGAAAAAGCTAATTTTGTTTACGAGAAGTGGCAGTATTAAGACTGATTCTGATAAAGCTTCAGCCATATCAGATTTTCGAATTTCACTGTCGGTGCGTCAGTTCCGAAGATTTCTTGGTATGACCGGATGGTATCCCAAATTTATGCAAAATTATGCCTCTGTGACAACTCCACTTACTGTTCTTTTGAAGGCCAAACGAAAATTAATTGTGGAGGATTAAGTTCTTCATTCGATTCAGCAACTTAAGCAGTTGTAGTGCAGGTTGATAACAATGATGCTGTGATTTAAATTGTATTTATGTCATAGAAACTGAATCGTGCTCAACGAAATTAATCGGTTACAGAGCAGGAGTGAAATTTTATATACCAACGACTGCAGCCTGGCTGCAGTCGTTGCTATATAAAATTTCACTCCTATGTCGAAGGTCATGACTTTACTGATCATGCATCGCTGAAATGGCTGATGTCACAATGCGACCTCAGTTCCAGATTAGCGCAACGGGCACTGAAGTTACAATGCTTTTAATTAAAAAAAAAGACGGTAAGGGAAGCTAGAATATTGTCCCTGATACCCTTTCTAGTTCATACACTGTTGACTTATCTGACTTAGAGTGAGATAAAGGCTTATTTGTAGATATAAGTACACCTGATTTTAAATGTTCTGAGTATCTTAATTTTGCTAAAAGAATAACAGATAATCAGAACAAGTTTCAGGACCTACGAGAAGTTGATAATCTTAACTATTATCGACCAGAACATGCTTCTGGCGAAGAAATGCACGATGATTTTATTTGGAAGCTATGAATTCTTGGATTATTGGAAACTTAATAGGTGATATTTTGAATCTTACCAGCTGTTACAAAAAGAAAGATAGAGGTGTCGCGATAGAGGAGCGAAGGAATAATTAACAACGTAAATAAATGAAATATAAAAAACATAGAAGAAGTAAACTATATATACAATATATATAGGCAAGTGGAAATCATTAACATCCTTTTTAATCCTCTTAGACACAACATATTCCCTTGATTTTGAGGTAGGTAAGTAACTACTAAATGTCCACCCAAACAAGAAAACCCCACCCAAACCACCCCCTCTGACCATACCCCCAATGATATCATGGTTGCATGTACTTTATATATAAAGGTAGATGAGGTCAATTCTGGTGTAAGAGTTTCTTATACTTTCGCCATATAAAAAGTGTAAGAAATTCATTCACTTTTTTTTAACCCTCACCGCCAACTGTGTAACTTGCGAAAAAAAACTTCAATCCAAAAAAAAAAAAAAATAAAAATTTAATTTAAACTTATAATTCACAAGTAGTTTTTACATATTCTTCTTTAAATGACCCAACGCTGTTTTCATTGTATTGCTTTTTTATTTGTTTTGAATTATTTGAATTCTTATTATTAGTTTTACAATTAGAATAAGCTACATCGATTTTGAGCCTTCCAATAATCGACCCTCAGTGTTCTGCCACGGCAGTTCCAAAAATTTTAATTAAAATTATAAACGCAATCAAAAATTAAATAAGGCGTAATTTATCGAACGAATTCTTTCGGAAACTATTTGCCATTTAAGATTTAAGCAGGAAATAATTAAAATTGTCACTGCGGCATGTTATGCGCTGCTTGATAGAGCCTATAGAGCACTTTTCAATAACCGTGTGGCACATTTCGGGTAGTATATCAGCAATGGCTTCGGGGCCATCCAAAGCTTTTCGGCCCGTTGCTGTAAATAAGCAGTTTAGCATAACCCCAATGGTGTTAAATTAGATGGTCCCACGGGGAGACCAGCAGTGAGGACCATTTTTGAAAATAAGCAAGTCGTTTGAATGCGAGCTGTATGGATAGTTGCGTCATCCTGTTGTCATCCAATTTGGCGAAAAAATAGTCCGTGTAGAGTGAATTACAAACAGATTATAATTTAAATTTAGACAATTTCCAAATGTCGTGGGAACACCAATTAATTTAAGTTCAAATGACAAACATTACAGAACACAAATAACACTTGAACTCAAATATTGATAAACATATATGGCATAAGTTCGTACATCCCTTTTGGTAGGTCGGTTACAACATAGATCCGGATTGGAACACTAAAGGTTATAGACTTCAAAAAAATGTATGAATCGAGTAAGACCATATATATGCATAAAACCATATCATTCACAATGATAATATATATATTTATGTCTATAACAAATAATTTTTCTATAATTTATCGCATTTATTTTTGAATTTTCTATTTCGTATTTTTTCGTGCTTTTCCATGTCACAATAGTATTGACTTGCACGCACGATACACGCGTGAAGCTTATTTTACTCTGCACGGGACACGCAACATCTTTCGTCTTTGGTACACGAACACATCTTGCACATGCGTGACACTATGTGTCACAATAAATAGCACGCCTCGCGCCCACCTCTAGTATGAGGGATGTGTACAGGTGGTCAAACAAATGTTCACTTTATAACTGAAATTCTTGGGTGAAAATTTGTGAGCAATCAATAAAATGAAAAGCATATAAGACTCGAAATCCAATACTTAAAGAAAAAGTGTAAGAAATTCTTACATTTTTTCCATGTAAAAAATGTAAGGAATTCTTAAAATTTTTTTCTAGCCCTCGTGCGCCAAGTGTATCAAAACGGTATTAGGCCTCTTCGGTGTATCGCCGTCAATATATCGATATATCGATATTTTTATATCCCTATTGCAGACTGCAACGTCGATTCCAAAAACCCATTGGAACATGTATTTCCACATTATACCTCGCCGGACTTCGTGAGAACTAAGTTGCAAATAATATTAAAACAAAAAACGCGCACAACAATTTGTATTTTTTCTTTAGATGAAAGGAAACACTGTACAATGCGAGAAATTTCACAAGGCTAATTGTAAACTATGCCCCATACATCTTTTGAGAGTACATTTACTAGTTTACATAGATTTCGAGGCAGTTACGAGTTCTTATTGATATTTCGAATCTATCAATTTTAAATTTGTATCTGTCTTGTGAGCTCAAAGTTTGTAAACTATTCAATTAAACCTTCTGACATAGAGTAGTGTGTAGGTGTGTAGGTTTGTATACACCTGTAATGTTGTTTGCTTGTGTCACGCCCGAAGTGTATATGCCAGTTTTAAAGATCTTAACACGAATCGAAAATAAATCACGCATGACGAAGTGTTGCAAAGTGAAGAAAATAATTTTCATTTGAAGAACAAAAACAAATATAAAAGCTGCAACCAAGTTTCTTTACATCGATTGCGTTTGCCACTATTAAATGTGTGAATGTGTGTGCGTCTGGGGAAAGGTTACACTCTTAAGGGATTCCAATGCTTTTAATTTGTCTTACTTACTTACTTACTTCCATAGATGGCTCTATCGCTCAAGGCAACTCATAGGAAAGCGCACCCTTTAGTGCGTGCCGACGCCAGTCGCTGGTAATCGGACAAATTTAATTTGTCTTACGTTTACTTAATTCGCTATTTCTTCGAGTAAAATCACTGAAAAGTCCATTGAACAATACTAGAATTCTCCAAGTGGTCGAAATTCGACCTTTTGTCTTGAAAGTACTTAATAAAACAAGAAAGGACGTTAACTTCTGTTGAACCGATGCTCTTATACCATTCACACGAAATTTCAAATCGTATTGTAAAATATAAAAGAGGGGGGAGGGGGAGGGGTTTGAATAGGGCAACCCAAAAAAGTGGGCGGTATATGATAATATTGACTTTAATAAACAAGTTTTTCATAGAAATAGTGGGCACTAGGTGTGTATGGGGGCTCTATAAATAATAAAAAGAAGTGTATTTGCCAATTTTCAGCTGGATAGCATAAAAATTGATCCCAAAAAAATGCGCAACAACACACAGACGGACAGGCAGACGTACATCGACTAGTCTCGTCGAGCGGATCAAGAATATATATTCTTTATGGGGTCCTCCTATGCCTCCTCTAATGCGTTACAAACTTTCAGACAAACAGAATAGTACAGTAAAAAAAAGGTTGTAAAAGAAGGGGTTACCATGAAAGTTTTCCGGGAGCTTTGAAAATGGGTAATTTTATATACATATTTCGATGTGTTCTTTTCGAATTTCAACTTTGCCACCTTGTATCTTTGACGCTCGCGTCGTCATATTGGAAAACTGGCGCCTAAAAGCAGTTTTTTATAATATCTTCTTTCCATCTCATTTTTTTAATATGAGAGCGTGTAAGACTGATCGGAGCTTGGGCACTTGCATAATATAATATAATTTGTATACCATTCATACATAGTGTGAAATGGTATTATCAGTTTGTCTGAAAGTTTGTAACTCGTTAAAGGAGACATCATAGACCCCATAAAGTATATTTATTCTTGATCAGCTCGACGAGACGAATCGATCTAGCCATGTCTGTCTGTCCGTCTGTATGTTGTTGCGCATTTTTTGGGGATCAATTATAATGCTATCCATGAAATTTAGCACTTACAATTCATTTTATTGCAGTTTAATAGAGAGTCAAGATATACCCGCACACTATTTGGGGTAGGTCCCATACAAACCTACTGCTCACTTTTGACTTTTTGTACGAAAACTTCTTTATTAAAGGCAATATTAGGTTGAAATGCGATATGTTGCCATTTTAAATTCGATATGCCGGCATCTTACACATCTACTACATCGCTTCATACACAATGTGTATTACACATCTTCATCTTTTTAGGGTAGCCCCTATTTAATCCGCCACTTTTATGTTTTGCAATACTATTTAAAATTTCGTGTGAATGGTATTAGAGCTTCGGTTCAACCGAAGTTAGCGTTTTTTCTTGTTTTTCTTGTTTTTTTTTTGTCGATTAAGGATATTTAGGTTAACTTCAATGTTTTTTCTGTCAATTTTATTGTGTTTTTTTCTTTTTTTTTTTAATTTGGCAGCACGTTGATGTTGCGTTCTTGTTCGGTTGCTGCTGTTGAGTCCTCCGTTTACCACAGGCCCGACGAATAACCACCTGGTGGAATGCGGTTCTTGTTGATAACCTGGTGTGCAGCATTCATGGTTGGTGGCTGCTGATAATCTGTTGCGCCTGGTTTGTAGCCCTCGCCAGTGACTGGGTTGCCCTCTGATCTTGAAACACCATTCATTTTGAGATTCTCAGTCAACGAGGATACCGAGAACGATGCCGACGATACCGAACCGCTTTTACCATTCGTATAGTGTCGAATTCCATTAGTCAAAAGCTGATGTGCAGCCTCGTTTTTGGCGCCAATTGGAATGTTGCTGCGCATGTGATTCTCGGCAGGAGTAAGTAGACGTTCGGGTTCACCAAAAAGACGCATATACGAGTCAACATTCTTCTGTCCACGACGTGGTCGATCACCGTTGTTCTTAACAGCTGAATCCTTCTCACATGAGAATATATTTGAAGCCATGTGATTTTTCACCGAACGCGGCGTCTGTGGCATATCAGCACCGAAAAGATCGCTCGAGCCACCGCCGGGAGGTATCAATACCTTGCTGCTCGGCTTGTTGTTGTCGATGATACCATCAAAATTGCTGATCATATTTGCTGCTGATTGTTCTTTCCATTTTCGATTTGCACAAAAATTTATTTATGTAAAAACCTCACGCGTCGCGTAATAAGTCGCAAGGATGCCGTAAATTATTGTTTTATATATGTAAATGCTTTATAAATTGCACAGTACTTGTTAAATTTGTATTACACACAAATAATATATGTGCAGCAGTTATTTTAAGCGTATGATTTCAAGTTATAAAATTACCGGAAATGTTTTAAAAAACTAACTAAAGAGACAAACGAATTACGACCGCACGCACACAACGCGAGATAAGCGCCAAATGTGATATCCACGATAAAAAACATTTATATACAAAATTAAACAAGAGAAAATTTTCGACAATTTATGTATGTAATAACATTTTCGTATAAATAATAGTTTTGACGTACGAGCGCCGGAACCCTTGACATTTAATTGAAATTGATAACATTTGTGAATTATAAAATTAACTTAAATCTAAATACTATACTAATAGTAAATCTTTTACTATGCGTTGAAAAACCGGCATACTGCGGCCTGTCCTCCGCAGGCATAAGAAATGCATAGTCTTTGTGTCGGGCTTCCTTCTCTTCCTTCTACAAAACATCTGCCGGCGGAGCTCGATAGAAATGTTTAGTCTGAGTCATCTGTACACGTCTATCGTTTCACAGTGTCGTTTCCATTCATAGATCCATGGCTTCCAATGAAGTAAACTGTTTTATTTGTGCTTATACATTGCAAGAAAATGAAGTGTTAAAAGAAAGGACAACAAGGATAAACTTTTGCTGGGACATTGTTTTTTCTGCAGTGCTGCGTTAACAGCAGAGTTTATAGCGAATCATTTGTACAGGTTGGAGTAGGAGCATTTTTGTTTCAAAAGTATGGATCTCGGTGATTAATAGATACATTATCATCTCTCGGATTTTGCTCTTCGTACACCGAAGCAATGTTGTTTGAAGTTTCAGATATAATGCGCTCACTGTGGGATATCGATGATAAGTCATTTTCGCAATTTGTTTTCACCATATAAAAAGTGTAAGAAATTCATTCACTTTTTTTTTAACCCTCACCGCCAACTGTGTAACTTGCGAAAAAAAACTTCAATCCAAAAAAAAAAAAAAAATTTAATTTAAACTTATAATTCACAAGTAGTTTTTACATATTCTTCTTTAAATGACCCAACGCTGTTTTCATTGTATTGCTTTTTTATTTGTTTTGAATTATTTGAATTCTTATTATTAGTTTTACAATTAGAATAAGCTACATCGATTTTGAGCCTTCCGATAATCGGCCCTCAGTGTTCTGCCAATGCAGTTCCAAAAATTTTAATTAAAATTATAAACGCAATCAAAAATTAAATAAGGCGTAATTTATCGAACGAAGATTCTTTCGGAAACTGTTTGCCATTTAAGATTTAAGCAGGAAATAATTAAAATTGTCACTGCGGCATGTTATGCGCTGCTTGATAGAGCCTATAGAGCACTTTTCAATAACCGTGTGGCACATTTCGGGTAGTATATCAGCAATGGCTTCGGGGCCATCCAAAGCTTTCGGCCCGTTGCTGTAAATAAGCAGTTTAGCATAACCCCCCCAATGGTGTTAAATTAGATGGTCCCACGGGGAGACCAGCAGTGAGGACCATTTTTGAAAATAAGCAAGTCGTTTGAATGCGAGCTGTATGGATAGTTGCGTCATCCTGTTGTCATCCAATTTGGCGAAAAAATAGTCCGTGTAGAGTGAATTACAAACAGATTATAATTTAAATTTAGACAATTTCCAAATGTCGTGGGAACGCCAATTAATTTAAGTTCAAATGACAAACATTACAGAACACAAATGACACTTGAACTCAAATATTGATAAACATATATGGCATAAGTTCGTACATCCCTTTTGGTAGGTCGGTTACAACATAGATCCGGATTGGAACACTAAAGGTTATAGACTTCAAAAAAATGTATGAATCGAGTAAGACCATATATATGCATAAAACCATATTATTCACAATGATAATATATATATGTCTATAATATATATGTCTATAACAAATAATTTTTCTATAAATTATCGCATTTATTTTTGAATTTTCTATTTCGTATTTTTTCGTGCTTTTCCATGTCACAATAGTATTGACTTGCACGCACGATACACGCGTGAAGCTTATTTTACTCTGCACGGGACACGCAACGTCTTTCGTCTTTGGTACACGAACACATCTTGCACATGCATTTTTCGCATGAAAATCTGCGTGTTGAAATCAGCGTTGTCGAAAACAAATTGCAAAAATTGCATGTGCAAGATGTGTTCGTGTACCAAAGACGAAAGACGTTGCGTGTCCCGTGCAGAGTAAATTAAGCTTCACGCGTGTATCCATTGTATAACAGTGAAATAGAAATGAATCAGTCAAGATTCAAAACCTCGGTGGCATTCGTGCAGATTCGAATTATGATTGATTATGCCATCCATTTCGGACTTATTGTGGCTATATGGAAAATGGGTTGACCTGTCTAACATACCTGGATGGAGTTGAACAAGTGACAGAGTAACTCCGCTTCCCAAAATCATTTGTAGTCCGCTTGCCGTTCATTAATGCTCCACTGAGTGATTATGACACAATTTTAATTGCTATCTCATCTGCTTCTGAAAAATGTGTTACATTACACCAGCAAACATCTTTCCTTACATTTGACCAGCCCCTGTATTTCAAAACGCGGGAAATCGTTTCCTCCTATGATGGGGACTCCAAATTGAGTAATGTTGTCATAAGACTCGGTGGATTCCATTTGTTAATGTCGTTCATGGGGTCTATCGGATACATAATAACGGAAGCGGATTAAAAGAGCTAATTTACGCATTGAATTCAATTGAAAAAATTATGGCAGGGCACGCGTGTTCGCTTACGAAAAGAGCGAATATGCTGACTCATCTTTTAATTGTTAAAATTGTTCTAAAATCAATAGATTTAACACCCGATATCAGTGCAGAATTAGAAAGAATTTTGTACAATTTCGATAGGTCAGTGGTAATCGTGGCGGATCTCAAGGTGGTGTGGAAATGAGTTGTCAGGCCAAAACGCCTGTTGAACTACACTTTGCGGCACTCGTATGCCAAAACTATTAACTTTACGGAAAAAAATGATATAACATAAATTGTAGGAAATTTTCTTTAGTTTAATTCTGTATATAAAGGTTTTTATCGTGGAATGTGTCGGAAAGGAGACAACTGCTTTTAGGCGCCATTTTCCAATATGGCGGCTCCGAGCGGCAAAGATACGAGGTGGCAAAGTTGAAATAGGAAAGAACGCATCGAAATATATAAAATTACCCATTTTCAAAACTTCCGGAAAACTTTCCAGGCATAACTACTAAATGACTGTACTACAATAGAAAGAGCGCTAATAAGTAAGAAATTTATTTGGAATAATTAATGCAGAGTTATGCAATTAATTAATACACAGTTATAAAATAGTTTTTGTTGGTATATCAATTCTTTCTCTTTGTTTGATGCTTCTTTTAAAATTTTATAACTAAGATTCTATTAAAAGCACTCAACTGATGCTCGCCAAGATGTTTACAAGTGCACCCACTAAGGTTTCGAGCCTAACGTCGAGCTGCTCGAACGACAATGTGAATCGCCCTTTACAGCACGATAGAGAATATTTTTTCTTTATTCTTCTAACTGCAAATATTATTATAGTTATATTACGGAGTTTGGAACGCATTAAACGAGGCATCGGAGACCCCATAAAGTATAGTAGTAGTATATTGAATATGCTGGATCAGTTCGACGAAGCGAATCCTGTCTGTGTGAAACATAACTAGTGCTTCAGTTTTTAAGATATCGATCTGAAATTTTCTATGGAGACTTTCTATATTCTAGGCAAAGGACAGATTTTCCTCTTATACTTTCTCACTGATGCTAGGATGTACTGTCCCCGAAGCTTGCATGACTGAATCCAAGCTGATATCAGTGTCCATGCTTGTTATTGCGACCGTGCAGGTCTGCCCATCTTTTGATGCATTTAGAGCCGCATCAGGCTCGTTACTTTT
This sequence comes from Leucophenga montana, assembly GCA_035044765.1. Lineage (NCBI taxonomy): Eukaryota > Metazoa > Arthropoda > Insecta > Diptera > Drosophilidae > Leucophenga > Leucophenga montana. The sequence goes on along the minus strand of JAWNNQ010001681.1, from coordinate 80,729 downwards.
ATATATGAACATTAGAAATTCCACGAGTAGACGCGAAATGAGGTCATCTGTGCCACAGCCTCGATGCCACAGCAAGCCTAAGTTGAAACTGGAGGGCGACAGGTATCCATTGTTCGCATATTGACGGTTGGATAACCTCTAACCATTCATCTCTTGGCATATGCTGTTCCACCTTGGAATTGGCAATTTTTTCTTGAAATTGCATAAATATAGCTACATTGTCAGAACAAAGTTTGGTTATGCTTCGCAATTTCGGATGTTTTGTGCATAAAACACAAAGTTTGTTCCCGAATTGTTAAATTTTGAGCACTTATAAACATTTGTTTTTGCTCAAAGTATACTCACCAAATGCCACAGTCAACAGTTTGAGTGCGTTGGAGCACTTTTGATCCATATTATTCGATATTAAAAAATCGCCAAATACACCAACACACGTCTAACCTTTTTATCTGTCAAAAACAAACTAAAAATGCAAAATGGCTGATCTTGTCAACCTTTCTTGGGAACATGTGTTACAACATACATAAATAGAAATTGGAATATATGTAGTCCGCGAAATTTAAAAAGTCGTTTTTTTTTGTTTTTTCTGTACACACCTGTACAGAGTTGTCCTGTCGGACTGGTACATTTTAACAGTTCGTTGCGGCCATTTAGTTTTCTGTTGTTAAATTTTCTATATCTAAGGGCACCATCTCAATTTGACCTAGTGCGTTCGAAAGTTTCATTATTTTCCTGACTTTTAGGCTATACTTCATGATAATTGGTCTACAGGAACCAGGGTTACAAATCAAACTTGAAAATATTATCAAGCTGCTGAGCAAATGTTTTTTTTCTTTCTGCAGGGTCGAAAATGGAAAGCTGGTTAACGATGCACAGGAATCAATCAGACTATGGAGAAGCATCTTTCCTTGGAGGCGAAGAAGGGGAAAATGCCGTTGATAGAGACCAAATGGTCGATCAGTGACCAAATTTTCATTTTACGTAAAATGCTGGAAAAGACACGTGAGTACAACAAATACACTCAACAACTACTTGTCGATTCGCCGATAAGAACGAAGTTTTTTAACGCCTTATCTGAACGTGGCGTCCCAGCAATGATTGTTCGTCTTTGAATGATGACATTATCACACGCACAAAGCATCGTCAAAGGAAGGAACCTCTCCGAGGACTTTGATATCAAGAGAGCTTTCAGGCAGAGTAATTATTTATCGTTCGATATTTTTAATCTTCGGAGAACATCCTTCCTCGATGCCCACTGCTAGAACGGCCGGGCACGATTTTCCTTAAGATAGTGATACTACTCGATTTGTCCTTGACTAGCCAGACGACAACGATGGCAGCTCTCTCGAAGTACAAAGATCAAAATCTATAAGACGCTGATAATCCTGGCGCTGCTGTATAGCGCAGAAGCGTTAATTCTGATAAGCACATACGACTATAGCGGCTGGTGCGCTTTTGGTTTTAGCCCCGTAAGTAAGAAATGAAGAAATTAAATGGTGTTTTAGTGGTTCCATTTTCCGACAAAAAAGGCTGAAAATTAACTGGAAGTTAACTCAAACAAATATTCTGTTCGGTGATGGGGCTCATTTTTGCCTCAATTGGAAAGTTATTGACCAAAATTGTTGTATTTGGAGTGAAGAAGGCACCGTTACATTCACAAAAAATCAGTGTTTGGTGCACTTTTGGGGTCGGTTGAAAAATGTTGGCCGGCGGGAGCGTTACCGTCCACGAGAATCGCTGTAGAGCCATGATTAGCGATTATTTTTTTTTAACAAGAGGGCGCCACATGCCAGTCAAACAATCGACTTACTGAAGGAAATATTTGATGAATGCGTTATTTCTCGAATTGGACCAGCCAATTGGCCAACGAGATCGTGCATATTAACGCCTCTGTTTTAAGTTTGAAATTATGTACTTACAGTATATTAATTCAATTCAAATACCTGCACCTCTAAAAAAGCACCCTATATAATTCAACCAGCACTGGGATCTGCTGCAGATCTAGGACTTCTTGGAGTCGGAGAAGCGGAGACCGCCGGAGCTGCCGGTTTTTCCAAGCCAATGAATCTTTTTCGTAAAAAATATTCCTTGGCCGAAATGCACGAAATTGGTAAAATGATTTGTCAAACTTTTAAGGACGAGAACGGCGAAAAAGATGATCATAAGAAGGAGACTATCAAGCTGTTGCACCACATAGGTATATATCATGACGTCGCTAATGAAACTTTTCCCGGATGTGTTCTAGGATCAAAAGCTGGCGGAGTAGACACTAACAGCACAGCTGACTTCGCTACTAACGTATGTGAGAAGGCTGATTATGAACCATCATAAGGCAGTACTGCATGCACTCTAATGTGAGTGTTGACACTCCGGACTAAAATTTTAAATTTAGTTATCAAAGAAAGAAGAAGATGATATCCTTACATGTGATAATATTTACTATATTCATGTTTTACATGTTTTCAAAAATTAAAGTTGTAATTAAATGGTTATACATATATTGTTAGACGTTTTATGTTGTGTGCATCATGAAACCAATGCTTTACTCCAGATATTCTCAATGGTAAGCGTGAAAAGAACAATTCCAAGTAACAAACGAAATTGTTTCTGCTTTCCTCGTAGAGAAAAGCTACAGGAAGACTTATAATGAAAAACAGAAAAACGGATTGTGTAATCACGCCATTTAACGCAAGCAGCTGCGTGTGTGTACAACAGCTGCTTAGTGTGTGCCGAAAAGCATTACAAAAACCAATGTGCGTGAAACACATATGGCCTGGACACATCTGCTCTACTCTCTTCACAAATAGTTAAAAGAAATGACTTTGTATATGTTTTTGAAGCAATTTTTTTTTTTTTTTTTGAATTAAAGTTATTCTACAGGCTTGCTTTGGTGAAGCATGCACAATTAAGTAAACAAAAATAATATTTTAAACATGTCGCTTGTGTGGTATTCTTCACAACTCGTAAAAATAATGTGATACATATCAAATTAAGTCGTAGAACTCATTTGGCTTCAATACAGATACTTCATTGACGCTTGCTGCACTTCTTTCAGTTCATTTTAAGAATGACGGCCAATCCATAAAGTACGAAAATGGCAATCCTGCCATATGTGCAATAAAAATTTACAATTATGTTCCATAAAACAGTGAAAGCTGCTATTGCTATTTTTTAATCACTGCTATTTTAAACTGCCATTGCGATTTAAGGTAAATACAAATTTAAATTGAATTGGCTGCTTTTGATTTTAAATAGCATTTGTTGCTGCTAATGCAGACAATGTACAACATCATCATTATTTTACATTCAAATTTTGGCGTCTCCATTTCTTATGGTTGCTAGAAAAATGGTTGTTTAGTGGACACACATGTGGAAGGACGATTAGACTCACATGGGTATATCGAAGTGGCTTCCAATGCTGATTAATATTATGGGTCACCCACACCTTCACTTAATACATCCTTTTAACCTATGGGTACACGATATAATAAGTTTGTGTCGATAGGTCCCTACGAGCTACAATACAATTTGTGTGTTGGAATTTTCAACCGCCAATATTTTAGATTGGGTTGGTCCGATTTTGTATATTTTAACAAAAGTTGTTCGCGCTTGAATCACTTTAAATCAAATCGTCGCCTTTAAAACTCATATGTTTGTAAATAAGGACACTAACTGTAATCATTGGTGGAACCGAAGCTTTGAAACTTTTCACCCTGTTTGCTCGGTAATGCTGTTGTTTTACTTCAGTTTGTAAATTTTAGAATGGCTTAGATTTAAACATTTTTAATGCGAGTATGTTAAATTTTACTCATATATAAAGGATCCGTAGTGAGTGTTGAGCCGTGCTTAGTTTAGTGAATTTCGTGCAGCCCGGGAAGTGCACATCTAAGAGATCGCATGTTGCTTCCCTGCTGCTTTCGGTCCATTGTCCGGATGATGTCCTCCGCAAGGACTCTCCATTCTCACATTAGTGTACAATTCGTCAAAGCAAATGTTAAGTCTATAACGCTGCGTGAGGTTGGTCCCACATATGTAGGTTCCTACCCACCAATTATTATGCTTAAACTTGATAGTAATATAAAGTTTAGAAGAGACTCACCTTCATCGTTTACATCTGGACTGCCCCACACGGTGTGAACTGCTTTGGCGTTCGCCCCGACGACGAACCTCTCCAGTTCTGCGGGTGATACCTCCTTATCGTGCGCCATATGGCAGGTCGCCATGGGCATTGGTTTGTTCCTGTCTCCTTCCAGCGCCACGACGGTGAGATCATCCGTGTTGTACTGAGACATTAACTCGGTATATATCCCTTTTTTGGCACAACTTTGTTAGCACAATTGCTACGTTGCTGGCTACTGACCGAAATGCATATGTCCCTCCTCGATATTTTTCTCGGCCCACGCCAACGTGTTCATCTTCTCAGGGATTAAGTTGCTGCTGTTGATGAGCTCTGATCATCAGCACCGCCTTATATTTTGCGTTCGCCTTTATAACTTCCTTAGTTCATTTTGGTCCGACCTTAAGAGATGTGCTGGCACTCTGGAAAGGGGACTACAGAAGCTTTTATTTTCTTTTTACAGACTGAATCTGCAACGACTCTTGGACCGCACCATAGCTTGGCTTGGTAGTCTTGCTCCAATTGCCATTACCTACAGCAAACACAACCGAGGTGTGACCGCTGGTGACACGCTGATGGAATTTCTCCTCACCGTGCCTGTCGCTGTTAGTAGTCTCGTCTTCCACCGACGTTTGGGTTGAAATCTAAGCCCGCGGTGTCTCCTCATGTTCCTCCATTTTGATATCATTTTCGGGGAATTATCCCTAGTGTTTTTAGCCTGTCGCCAGGCACCTCTGACCATGGTCTGATTTCAAGTCATTCCTTGTGTACCAGTACTGTGTCACAGCCGAGCCAGAACTCATGCCGGAAATCATATTTCAACGCTGATGGCATAACATTTTGGGTTTGTGGGTTTAATCGAATTTCCAGCTAATATTTATTTAAATAAATAATTTTTTCATAAAATACAAAAAATGAGCGGTGGGCCCTCAAAAAGTGGGCAAGACACGCCCATAAGTCTATGTATGTTAAGCAGCTGTCCATAAAAAGGCACCACATCGCATTTCAACCTAATATTGAATTTAATAAAGAACTGTTATTAAAGTCAATATTAGGTTATATTAGGTATTAAACTGGGCGGGTCCCACCCATTAATGTGTATGTCAACCATCCGACCACTAGAAGTTAACATATCAATTATTAAGTTGATATTGACTACAATAAAAAAGTTTTTCATACAAAAAGTCAAAAGTGGGCGGTGAGTTTGTGAGGGGGCTACCCTAAAAAGTGGGCGTGGCGGGTAAATATTGACACTGTATTAAACTGGAATAAAAAGAAGTATACGTGCAAACTGGATAGCATAAAAAATGCTGAACAACATACAGACGGACAGACAGACAGACGGACATGGCTAGATCGATTCGTCTCGTCGAGCTGATCAAGAATATATATACTTTATGGGGTCTACGGAGTCATTCCTATAATGCGTTATAAACATTCAGACAAACTGATAATACCATTTCACACTATATGTGTGAATGGTATAAAAATATTTTCCAATGTACAATGGCCAGTTAAATTCATATAGGTATACTAAAACAGTTATTTCAAAAAAATATTTAATCACTAAGAGTGGAATGTTACGAGCAATCAAACCCGTTGGAGAATTTTTGAAGAAAAATGATTTTAAATGAAAATTAAAGTTCAATTTATGGTAGTTCAGAGTTAAGTTTAGCTTTTTGTATGTAGTTCGAAGAAAAATAAATAAGAGAATTTAAAATAGATTTTGCAAAGTGAATGAAGTAAATCATGACAGGCATAATTTGTTGTGCAAAACGACAACACAGAGGCACGTAATTATGAGAAAAGCGAGAGTAAGAGAGCGTTTATAAATGAAGATTTAAGTACATGGTGAGGATCAACTTCACCAATTAGAATCGTATGAAGGAAAACCAGAGAGGATCGAAAGTCGTGCAGACTTAGTTGGAAGATCAATCAGTTTACTGGGAAGCAGACTCAATGCGATCTTGATGAATTACATAATGTGGGTTCCAAATACTAGATGCCAATTTTAAGTGAAGTGTACAATAGTTTAGTAGTATAAAGGTCATAAAATTCTTTAATTTTCGAGTATGTATGTACAATATTTATTGGAAAAGTACGTGTGCGCAGACAAAAATCCAAAAATGAGCGGTGGGATTGTATGGGTGTTACCCCTAAAAATGGGAAGTATATGTTCCAATAAATTTTTGGAATAAGCGCTGAAATTAGTGATATATGCCACTAAAACAAATCCAAAACTGATGACAAAAGTATAGAATAAATAATATAAATAATATAAACTTGGCACCAAAAGAAGCTTTTATACCGGTTTTCAGGAAATTATCTAACAAACTTGTCCAAAAAGATGCGAAGCGACCAGCGGACGGATATGGCTAGATCGACTTGCTGTTCAACAATATGTAAACTTCTTACCTTTTTTAATGCGTTACAAACTTTCAGATATGCTGATAATACCATTTTACTATATGCATATGGTATAAAAATAAATGTGCTTTCTAAGCCATATTCAATGGAGTCTATATATTCACTTGTTTTTTTTTTTTTTTTTTGTTGGGAAGAATGTGAAGAGGAGCACGGACGAATGTAATTTTTAAAGTATTGCGTCTAAAGTAGGTAAAAACCAGGCAACGTCCTTGGCCAATCACAAAGACTCTTTCTCAAAAAGCTATCTCCTTATCTCTCCCAGCTCTCTCAATTTGCTATAGATGCTACCTTTTTGTTTCTTTCGGTTCCTTTGGTTTCAATTGGAACAATAAGAAATCGATCGAGCTGCTTGACGTTAGGGTATTCTTGATAGTATTTTAGTTGGTAAAATTTTAAAAGAAGTAGAATCAAAAAAATATCTTAAACAAACAAGAGTCTTTCTCTTTTTTGTTGATACACAAACAAAAACTGTATTATAATTGCGCATTAATTATTGCTCTTTTTCTGGGCAACCATTAGAGCAGGGCTGCCCAAAAGGAAAGAACCTAAAATGTGAATAATTTCTGAGTCATAATTTGTACAGTGTGCCAAAATACAACACCAATTCAACGTAACTAATTCAAATTTTTGTTTCTCTTTACCACGGCAGGACAGCGTTGATTTGTTTTGAAGATTTTTATTATTATGTACTTTAAAGACAAAAGGTCGAACTTCGACCACTGGGGGAACTCTAGTATTTCAAAAAGCTCATAAAAATTGTACGTGCAATATAAGTACAGCGCATGAAATTTCAAAACACTTGTTCAAGAAGACACCCGGTAAGTTATTTTCAATACTGAATATTTATCTTATGTTATGCTGCCAACACTGCACGCTGCAGCAGTTTATGATGCTTCTGCTGCCGCTGATTCATGAATTGATTTCTTATCTTGTCGGATTTGCTGCAGCTTTAATTTCTTTTCAACAAATTCAAATCATGTCAAAGGGCATGCAACAGCTTTAACTATATCAAGAAAAAGGAAAAAAAAAACCAAGAAGAAGGGGAAAAGAGGATATTGCCAAACGCGTCAAGCACTTTGCCGACCCATATTGCATTGTAACCCCATTGATACCCCTTGGCTCTTTACGTTCTCACTATTCGGTTGCTACGGCAAAATCTTTTGCCAATTTGGCTTGCAAGTTGAATCGGATCTTCCACTGTTGATGCTGTTGCTGCTTTTGGGCGCTGCTGAATGCTATGAAGTGGATATTAATTCTATAAGAAATCCATTTCAAGTCTAAACGTGCTCATTCAATGTCCTGCAACCACACTCCACTTCGTTGCAGCTTGCTGCTTGCCACATTGCTCGTTAAACTGTTGAGTATGCTGACGAACAATTCGCATGTTGGCTTGCTTGAATGCATGAATGGATGCTCTGGATTCACTCGTTTTCGTCGTTGGCGTCATCGTCATCTTTCACATTGAAGATTGTCGAAGCTGAATGGTAACTTTGCACTCCTTTCGACGAATGAGAAAATAGGTTGGCAGGTTGACTGTTTGGTTGGATGACTGCATCGACTTCCGCGACCTGCCAGCAGCATTTCATCAATGGGGAAAGCCATGCCCAACGCTTTGCGCACAGCAGTGCCGGTGCGAAGGTGTAGTCGTGTTGCTTTTGCCACCATCACTTCATAGAGGGGGCGCCAGAGTTTAGCGTTATTTCACATTATTTTTTATTGAAAACGCTGCGTTTTATGAACGATGGTTTCACTTTTGAATTTAATATCATTAAAAACAGCTGATATTATTATTGTTTTGATTGCACATACGTAAGCATATAAAGAGCAGCACACCAGGACACTCTATACTTCAGTTTTTTACCTGCAATAAAATTTATATACGAGTATTATATTCTAATAAAAATAAGAGAAAGTTATGACCAGTTATGCAATTAATTAATGCTCAGTTATATAAAAGAGTTTTTGTTGGTGTATCAATTCTTTTTTTCATTTTGTTTTTTTTTTTTAATTTTTATTTGATTCCTCTTCTTTTAAAATTTTAACAACTAAAATTCTATCAAAAACACACTCAACTGATGCTCGTCAATATGTTTGTAAGTGTTTTGAGCCTAATGTCGAGCAACCCGAGCGACATGCTCTGCAATGTGAATCGACTTTACAGCACGACAGAAATAGAGAATACTTTCTCCTCTAATCTTGCAACTGAAACCAAAGGAACCGAAAGAAACAAAAAAGGTAGCCGCTATAGTAAATTGAGAGAGCTGAGGTAGCAGAGAGAGAGAGTGAACTTTGTGATTGGCCACATTCTTCCCAACACAAAAAAAAAAAAATAATAAATTAATCAATCGAATTTGTTGTGTTTAAGAGGGATAAAATGGGTGTGAATGATTTGCGCTTGCCTATTTATATATACATAGATGAGAAAGGACCGCAAGAAACTATCATATATCATATATATAAAGCTGTTGTTAACCGTTTTTAATACTAAAACCTCAAAATGGGCTTTGGGTTTATATGAAAAAAAAACAACCCCTGAAAGTGTGTGTGGCGTTCCTGAGAGATCCTGTAAGAATGCCGGCCCTAAATTGGTTTTTGTATAGTTAAGTTAGCAGAGTGTATTATACTTATGGCCGTATGACACACGAATAACAATCAGCAAATTGTTTTCCCCTTCATTGCTCTGGTATTTAAGCACGACAGAGACCTTGCAAAAGGGATAGCTATATACATACAGAAACATTTTTCACATCGACTCGTATAGGTCACCCTTGACTTTTGTTTATGTTTCAATTAAAATATACAGAATCAAAAAAGGAAAGCATTTTAAAAATGCTTGCATTGAGTATATTCACCATTTGCGCATGACATGCCAAAGTAATTGTCTTTGCATTATTCATTATTGCTCGTTTATCTAATTTTATTGTGCACTAACTAATATTTTGTGTAAAGAGTGACTGAGTGAAGAAATAATCCAAAACACCATAAAAATATAGATAAATACACTATTTCTGCCGAACTTTTGGTACTTTGTCATTTTTAAGTCCAGAGTTGTCTCATCTTTCGAATAGATTTTCATTTTAATATGGTACATTTACTGTTTATTTTCCTGTTGGTTTTCGTTTCACTTTTTGATGAAACTATATGTAGAATTTTTGCTTTGTCTATGTTCTGATCTGCTCTAACAGCAATGAAGGGGAAAACAATTTGCTGATTGTATTCGTGTGTCATACGGTTAGTTTATCTTAAACTTTTTCTGACAGCGATTTAATTAATTTTATTATATACAATTTTTTTAAACCTTAGCATCCATTTAAAAACTTAAAAATTGAAGTAAAACACCAGCGTTACCGAGTTAAAAGGGTAAGTGTGAGTCTTATAAAGCGAAGTTAACGTTTTTCTTGAATTTAACTTGTACAATTGTAAATAAGCACCATAAAACTGCTCTTTTAGTGAGTTAAAATAGGAGTTAGCAACATAATATTCGTAATGATATATATAAAAGTCACAGAATGACTTTTGAACACGTATAAATTCGATAGACTTGTTGGAAATACCAATTTCTTCAGTCATCAGAGATGATTTGACTGATAGTATAATGACAACTTCACCAGAACAATTCGATTTTCTAAATTTAACAAACTTGTCACCGAATAATTCGGAATTCTGAATAAATGGTTGAAGTTACGTATCCGTAAAAACATTGACGTCAGCACTAATAGATTATGTTTAGGTAAATAACACTAAGTTAAGTTCTTAGTTCTTTCACATTTTGATAGTGAAAAAGGACAAAAAAACGCTCTTAGTTTTTTCGTATGGAAGAAGAAGTACCCTACAATTAAACCGCGTTTTCGACTAGATTGTGTTTGTATGGGGGCTACCCCTGCGTAGTATCAAAATAATAATAGAAAATGTATACAAAAAAAAAAAAAAAATAATAGTAATAATCTATACATCTATGTATATCTATACATACAGATAAATAAAATTGGAGTGTCTGTTTGTAATATTAAAATAACCACTTTTTACTACATGCATATGGATGTATACACCAAAACCAAAATACATTTTTTTTACAATTTTTGTCTGTCTGTCTGTTTGTTCCGGCTAATCTCTGAAAGTGCTGAACCGATTCTGACGGGACTCTTCACTGGCAGATAGCTATTGTAATAAGGAGTCACTTAGGCTACCTTTTAGAAATTTTATTTATTTTTATTAATTTTTTATTCATTTCGAATTTTTATATATGTATGTACATATGTGTACATTCTATCAAGCGCGTTTGCTACTTACTAAGCTGCATTCTCTCTCTCTCTCTCTCTCTCTCTCTCTCTCTCTCTCTCTCTCTCTTTGGCATTGCCGGCATCAAACACAATAACAAAAACAGCTACAGCAACAGCAGCCACAGTACAACAACAAATAGAACGTATATGACGATAGAGTACAGCAACAATAACAACAAAAAGATCGTGTATGACGATAGTGTAGTGTGGACGTACGAACCATAACACAAAAAGGAGACAAAGGATAGGGAAACTACTATATAAAACGCGTTTTATCTCTTTCTCTCGCTGTGTTGATCTAATTAATTAATAAAAATGCACAGCAATACATAGAAAAACAGGTAGTCGGGTAGACAGACGGACAAGTCTAGAGAGACTCGTCTCGTCGACCTGATCAAAAAATATACGAGTATATACGATGTCTTTAATGCGTTAGCAACTTTCTGACAAACTGATTATACCATTTCACTTTAAGCCTATTCACAATGTTGTATAATAATGTTAACGTATGAAAATTTCAAAACAAGCAAAACGACGAAAATTATTGTCATACTCTAACGAAGTTTTTCGTTTTAACGTTTGAAAATGTTATCTTTGTTTGTATCGGAAATGACGAATAAAATTGTTATCAAGTTTTCTTTAGCGTTTTTAGAAAGTTTTGTATTTCTCTGGTTTATTGAATTCGGTTACACAGATTTTACAAATAGCAAACAAAATTTAGAAGTCTTTGCGAATTATATTGATTTAGCGTTTTTTTCTTTAGCGTTTTTAGAAAGTTTTGTATTTCTCTGGTTTATTGAATTCGGTTACACAGATTTTACAAATAGCAAACAAAATTTAGAAGTCTTTGCGAATTATATTGATTTAAAAATTGTTCGAACGTTCGTTTCTGTATCGAGTTATCCAGTATGTATCTGTCATCAGCAACTGATTTTAAAAGTTTTAAAGTTTTCATATGTTAAAACGTTAAAACAACATTGGGCTAGTACTATATTTAAATTTTATAAAAAAGTACAATGCAAAAACTTCAATAGTTTAACTACTTTCGAAATAAGTGTGAAGAGTATTGAAGCCAGAGATGGACTCGGTTAATGGATGTTATGTTATATTATTTTCGGTTAATGGATGTTAAAAACAGCAAGTGGTTGCGAATCGGGCGCTCAAGGTTATCGCTCCGCCACTGTCGTTTTTAGAAAGTTCTTTGGCTGCCAAAAGCTTTCTGGTTGCTCTTCCAGCAGTTTCTTTTATTTGATGCCTTCCTGTTCGGTCGTTCGGTTGTTCGTTCGTTCGTTCTTTCGCCAACATAGTGCATTCTAAACAACTCAATGCGATTTTTAAGCAACTCAACGCAGGTGTTCGCTCGTTCTTCTAATGCTTCCTGCGCTGGCTGGGCTTCAATTGCATGGTGCCTTGTGACATCTAAAGCGGTGGTAGACAGGTGGTAAGTATGCTGCGCAGGATATTCCGGCTGTGCCTGGCACTGCACTGTTCTGCTCTATTCTATTTCTCGTCAACGGCTGGCGAGCAAAGTTAAGCAAATCACATATTTTATTCATGTGTTCATTAGGAAGCTACAATGTGCGACCGAAATGTTTAAAGGATGCGATTCACATGGATATAGACATACGCAGACACACACACACACACACACACTTATATACACATACGGCCGCCAATTCATGTCGAAATGGAAAACTTAAAAGGGAAGCGCTTCCTGCTCAACGAATGCTTTTTATCTAGTCAACATGCATGCATGCATCTATAACTATGCATGTCCTCCACTCTTCCTCCACATACATACTTACACATATCTGTCTGTAATATATTTTTGTCTAAATGTGTAACTTCACATGTGGGTGAGGCGTTTAATGTTGCTTGCCTCAAATAGATAAAGTCTCAAAACTGGGTTGATCATATCGTTATGTTACGCTACGTCTCGCTCTTGTATACTCGTATGTTAAAGTGCAATACGCCTTTCCATTTGTCCGATGCTGGTCGCTTCTTTACTGCAACATATATAAGTATTTAATATATTTACTACCTGTGCAGCGTATGTTCCACCATCGTAAATTTGGTCAAGTTAAGTTATATTCATTTTGAAGAAGAGAATGTGTCTTTAAGTAAGTACATATTGAGACAGGCAATAAAAAGCCCAGGCAGTGAAAAGTTTAGAGTTATTGAAATTTTTTAAAGATAAAAAACTTCATAAGAAACCATATTATTACATCTTCAATAATATGGCTCAATTACATAATATCATGAATTCCAACCATCCACTCTGGTTGCGGCCATAGGTCAAAAATCAAAATATGACTGCCAAAATTTTCGAACAACAACTGACTTTATAAACAGCTGATTGTCCAAACTTAACGTTGCCATTTGAATTCAACTTGGATAAAATGAATATTATACATAAAGGTATTGACTTTATTTCCTCAATTAAACTTATAGATAATATGTGTTTTGTTTTGTGTAAATCGTTGTTTATACACGTAAGCTTTTGTGTTTGTTTTTGTTTTTGTTTTGACTTTCAAGTCTTTCGCTAAAGTTTTGAGTGTTTCTCCCTCTTCGTCCTTCGAAATTTTTTTTGCATGTTATTTGTTAACATGTTAAGAATATAAAAATGTACAGTTCAGCTGCTGAAAATTGCTGATGTTTCTGTAGCATTCTATAAACTAACCCAAGGTCATTATTTTAGAAACAGTTTTTTCTATGCCTAACGCGGATTCACCATTTTTTTCATTGTGTTGTGGTTGTCGTTTTGTTTTTCCGTGTTTGTATTAGTTGCTTCGTATTTTTTTGATCTATGTTTTGTGTTTCTTTTTGGGTTTTTCTGTTTTCTTAATTCATTATTTTTCTAAGCACAGCTTATCAAAGCGAATTGTCTCGGATGCATGCATTTGATATTTGGTGTGAAGAAAGCGGTACATATTCGCAAAAAGTTCAGAACGTGCTTGTTGCTGTAGTGAAAGACATTGAAAATGAGGGTTATGAGCCAGATCCTGATGGGTTGAAAAAATGTATTAATTACGTTTGTAAGAAATTTACATTATTCTGGCCAAACTGCATGCGCAATAGACTAGCAGTTTTGAAAAACCATTCTGATTGGCTTAATAACAAAGATACCATATCCTTAAAATGTGGCTTTCAACCAAAAGTTTCAAATTCGAATCGTGGACATCCTAAAATTGATTTTTCAGAGTCTTCAAAACGGACGAAACGACGTCGAATAGCTGAGCTTGCAAAATATGACGAGTCTGTTGCTTTCGTTTTGCGATCTTCCTCCCTCGATTCATAAAATCTTAATTCACGCACCTTATATAATCAAAAACAGCTTAGTCTTAATCGGGGAACTTTCTGAAGAAGCTGCAGAGGCAAGAAATAAAGATATAAAAATGTTGCTTAACACTTCTTATGTGAATCATAGTTTTTGAAGTGTCCGTTCTGAGCATATGCGGGACATTTCAATAGATTTGAACAAAAATTACAATAAATTCATTTCAAAATAAAAACATTAAATTTTTCTTTAAAAACTTAAAACTGGGGCCAGATTTGTTTAGGGGCTACCGCTTAAAATTTTACACACTAACTGAAGTTTGAAAAGAAGAAATTTAAATATCCATACTTGAAGTCTCTATCTCTTATAGTCTCCGAGATATTTTCGTTCAAGCAGACTGTTGGACGGACACACGGACAGGATTATAGCAACTTGTCTCTCCATTTTGGACAAAAATATATATACTTTCTGGCGTCTGCCACTTCTCCTTCACTTACTTAGTATTCCATTTTACCTTATATAGCCTGTACTTGTATAAAAAACAGATATTTTGGTTTTGTATAATAAATACATATCAATTTATGCCAATAAATGTGCGAGATTAAATAACCAATTTCTTTTCTTGGTGATATATACGCGTACATACATGCATATAATGTTATTTCGTGTATGCATTTACATTTACATAATAGTAAACCAGTCGCTCGGCCGCACCAATACGGAACTAGTAAATTCACCGGCCACCAGAGACGGGTACCAGTCCCTTGTCTATCAAATTGCAACGCATTTGCATTGTAGCCCCTTTTCTCAGACACGCACAGGTCTCAAAAGACTGGCCACTTCACTAAGGAAAAAGGACTACCGAAAGAACGCGTCTATTAGGAGTGTTGCTTTTGTTACTTTGTCGGAGTGGTGAGTGGCTAGTTCACATATGCTCTATTTGCTTTTGCTATTTGCTTTTTATGTTTTTGAGTGTATTGTATTTTGGTTTATTGTTAATTTTATTTGTGTTTGTAACTCTATTTGTTTTAATTTGTTGTAATTTTAACTTAATTTTTTTGTATGTATACAGTTTATAAAATTTATGTTTGGTGGAGGAAACTAGTGTCGAACCATGACCTAGTTAAAAAGTGCTGAAAACCGCAATAGCTGGCCATCTTAGCTACTTCTGCTGAGAGGCATCCAACACAAAGACCAGCCGAATCACAATGAATTGATTTTTCATTGAAAATCGCTGCAAAGAAAAAGAAAATCTCTTTTTCATTTCATTACCGTGAAGTGGCTAGTCTTTTAGGACTGGTGCACGGATAGTTCTTCTTCGAACATATTTGTACGTATTTCTATTGCTTGAACTTGTGAAATCTAAGTTCTAAAACGCTGGTAACCGTTTTTCCTCTTTTTTTATACCATTCACACATAGTGTGGAATGGTATTATCAGTTTGTCTGAAAGTTTGTAACGCATTAAAGGAGTCATCGTAGACCCCATAAAGTATACATATTCTCGAGTCGATCTAGCCATGTCCGTCTGTTTGACAGTCTGTACTTTACACTCCTTTTTTCAAACTGGCACTACAATAATATTTCCTCATTTGTTTGACCTAAATTAAACACTCTTTACTCAAACCAAATGAACTAAAGTGAACTATGCGAAACCCATACACAAAGAACTTATATGTGTTTTGTACTCCCAGGTGTTTTATATTGTGGCATGACAATACAGGACGAAATAAAAAAAAAAAAATTACAGAACACGCTACTCAGCGCCAACGCAATGGGTGTGAGTGAGAGGGTGAACTGGTCAGGATTGAAACGACTATTACGCGCCACCTGTTGTTCATTGCTGATGGTTGTTATATGAAATTCCGGCTTCTTGCTGGTGTCACGATGTCGCATATCGCATATCCTCTGCGGCATTAAAAAAGAACATTCATCCATTCAATATAGCAATATAACTACAAAGCGAGTGGGACAGGGCAAGAGAGAGAGAGAGAGAGAGAGAGAGAGAGAGAGAGTGGCTTTGTTGTATGACAGGTCAAAGTGCATCATTTGCCACTAATTGGCTTAGTCCCGTGGTCGGTTGGCAGACATGAAAGGCGAGAGTTGACTAACTCAATGAACTTTCCAATACTTTGATTCGATATACTATCGATGCGCTGCATACAAAGGACACACAGTATACGGCGCACTTCGGTAGCACTTCCGATTTGTTTATAATAGACACGAAGATTCATGTAGCTGGAAAAACAGCAGCAGCAGCGGAAATCTTAATTGCTTTACTATAGTTCAGTTGTGTTGGTTTACGAACTTTCGATTCAATTCATTTTCATTGTGAATAAGTTTAGTCCTCTTACAGTTCCATCATCTATTCACGCTTGTCATACTCTCATCGTTAATCAGATGCCAGACGCTATTCTTGACGTTGTTCTGCTTAATTGCGAAATTCTGTTAGCCACTTCAGAATAAAAATAAAAAGAAATTTAAAATGAGAAAGGATTGTCAAGTGTGCTGCTATGTAGGTATGTACTATGTGAAGATGTCGCTAACTGAAATTTCTACTGAATGCTTACCTTCAAACAGCTTCCTTGCCTGCTTCTGGCCACTCTACTGGAAAATCGCTTTAATCTGTCGCAAAGCATTTTGCTATTGTTCGAGCGTTCGGAAAATAACACGTAAAGTTCATCGAAGTGCGCCAGCAGCGCCAGGACTCAATGACGTCGCGCCGAGTCAAGTGCAAATGGTGCAATGTGAATGGGCATTTATGCTAAGCTGTACACAGTGTTAAATAGATGATGCTACTTGTTACTCGTCTCCTTAAAATATTAAAGATTAAGAAATCTAAGTAAGTCAATATGAAGTTAAATCACAAATAATGGTTCTAAAAATAATTGTTTATATAGGTTTCTTGATCAGCTCGACAAGACGACTCGATCTAGCCATGTCCGTCTGCCCGTCTGTATGTTGTTCCGCATATTTATGGGGACCAATTTTTATGCTATACAGTTGCAAATTGGCGCATACACTTCTCTTTATTGCAGTTTAATATAGTAGATCTGATCATGATTGACCCAGTGGGCGTACTTTTTGGGGTAACCCCCATGCAAACCCACCGCGCACTTTTGACATTATATATGAAAATCTTTTTTATTGTAGTGAATATCAACTTAGCGTAAATCCACTGCTTCTAGTGGTTGGATGCTTCACATATACATTAATGGGTGGAAACCGTCCCAATACAAACCTTCTGCCCACTTTTGTGTTTTTGTATGGAAGACTTCTTTATTAAGGTCAATATTCGGTTGAAATGCGATGCGGTGCCTTTTTGTGGACAGCCGCTTAACATGCATAAACTAATTGGCGTGGCCCGCCCATTTTTTTATGTAGCCCCCATACAAACCCACCTCCCGCCCACTTTTTGAGGTAGTCCCATACAAATCCATAGCTCACTTTTATGCATTTATATGAAAAACGTCAATATAAACTTGAAATTCGATATTTTGCAATCTTATAGATGGTCACTTCATATACTTGTACATCTACTAGTGAGCGTGTACCGCCTAATTTTTTTGGTAGCCATTATTTAAATCTAGGTTACTCTTTTAACTATATTTCGAGCCAGAAACTACCAATTTGATTTTTCAAATTAAAGATAATGAAATACCCAAAACAAAAATCGGTTAAATAGTAGTTTGAAACATTTAAGCGGAAATATTTAAAAAAGATCGATTTTATAATAAAATTAGGCCAATAAATTTACTTTTTAAATAGGAAAAAATTTAAATCGCTTAAGGGTTGCATTTTTTACATAAATAATGAACTTTCACGAAGAAAATGAGATACATTGGATACAATGGATATTTTTTAAAGTTGAGAAGATTCAAAAATAGTACCAAAATAAAATTACTTTTCTGCTGATTTTGATATTGTTTATGCTTTATAAACTCAGCGATAATATTAGAACATTATTCACACTATGTGCGAAGAGTACGAGTATAAAAATTAAAGTAATTACTCTTGAGAATAAAGATTAGTTTATTAAAAAAAAAAAAAAATCGAATAATTCATTATTTGATATATGGTCTCCGAAACGTTGGCAAAAATTATTCTATTTTTTTTCAAGAATTTTAATATTGACTGGTACCAGTAACCTACCGGTAGACCGAAACTAAAAACCAGGTACTGTACCGAAACCGAATACTGAACCGGTACAGAACATTATACCGAAACACATGTTTCGGTACGAACCAAAACCGGAAACAAAACCGAAATACATTTTGAGTATGTTGCCTGGTATAAGTACTTCCATATTGTTGTTCAAATATAGAAAACTATCACTGTGGACGGTAGTCCACCTCAGTGGTTTTACTGGTTAGTCCGATCGAAACGTGTTACGTACCATTAAATAGATTTTGAAAAATACTTTCAGAAAATGTTAAAACATTTAATATCGGACCACCCCAGTCCGAAATATAGAGGGTTGAAAAATACCCACCCTTAGCTATATTGAGGCTCGTGGTGGATCTATATTTTATTTATTCTTGACGACGAGACGAGCCCAAGATCAGAAAAATCGGTCTACCCACTCAAAAGTTATGAGGTTTTGAAGTTTTTGAAGCAAAATTAGTTATTTTTACAAATGCGTCATACTAATTGCTGTTACATCTGTTATACACAGCGTTGACATAAATCTGTTATACTCTTATACACTTTTTTTTTTTGATTTTTGACGTATGTATTCATACATATCTATGTTTGTTCTGATAACAGGTTATTTAAAAATGCATTTCAAAATAAACTATTTCTAATTCTAATTTATTTTGAATTCATTGCCGCTACTAGTTCAAAAACATTTGTATATAATATATGTGTGATATAATAAAAAGACTAAACATTTCTAGAAATACGACATAAATATCAGAACCGTATTTGGAAGGTAGAACATGCCATACGCTCAGTTACATATTACGATCGTTTCCAACCATAGAAATGAAAAATATAAATACAATAAATCGTCACAAGTAGGCTGTCGTCACTTGTTTTTATAAAAGATTTGAAATATTTCAATTTAAATTTAAAAAAAAGTCATGCTTTGGTAAAACTAAAGTTTTATGAATAAGTTTTAAGTTGTTTACTTAGCAGGTATAATGAAACAATTGTAAACATAAATGTGGATGGGAAGTTTGTTGAGGTACCCCAAAAAGTGGGCGGGGCATGTTCGTTGATAATTATATGAAGCGTCCTTCCGTAAAGAGACACCATATCAAATTTTAAATTGATTTGCCTGTAAAAAAGTTGTTCATACAACAATTGGGCGGCTCACCATTTTAATGGCGATCTTAAATGAAATAAATATTCTTGACGAGGTAAAAACCAAGTGACAAAAGCCTATTTGCAAAGTTCTTTCACAAGTTCTGATATTAATTCAGTGACGATTGAATTATATTTTCCATTTATATTGTTGAAATTGATTACTATTTGTAATTGAGCTTTCGTTATGTTGATAATTTGTTTATACTATATAAAGCAGTTTATCTTGGAGGACATCTAACCGCTTCTTACTTAATTTAAAGCATCTTCTCGAAAATTTACCACTAACGATTGCGTCATCTAGACCTTCGGTGTTTCAACATTGAATAACTCTGACATTGTTATGCAAAAACAAAATGTCTGTTTTTTATACCCTCTATAAGGTAAAAGGAAATATTAAGTATGTGCAAATCTATTTAACAGGCAGAAGGAGGAGAGGTATACCTCATGAAGTATAGTATATATTATTGCTTAACATGGGGTCACAAGGTGATATAGTCCTGTCCGTCTGTATGTCCGACAGTCTGCTTGAATGAAAATATCTCGGAGATTATAAGGGATAGAGACTTCAAGCATGAATATTTAGGCTCTCCCCTCTAATCTTCAGATAAAGGTTATGAAAAGAACAATTTAAGGGGTAGCCCCTAAACAAATCAGGCCTCATTTTTAAGTTTTTAAATAAAAATTTAATGTTTTTAGTTTGAAATGAATTTATTGTAATTTTTGTTCAATACTAAGAACGAACCACTTAAAAATATAGCCCCACACAAATCCATGGTTCAAATAAGAAGCCTTATGCAAGGTATAAGTTTCTTATAAAGTTTTATCCAAGCACTTTATTCATCTTCTCTATTAAAACTGACTGATTGATTGACTGATATCAAATAAAAAACACCCTGGACGAGGTAAAAATTGACAAAACAGACAATTTTAATGAAATCGTTTCCGATAAAGGTATTCGAATTGAAATCTAGAACAAGGGGAAGTATCTAGTAATTATTTCGACAATGTTGTGCATTAGTACTTTCTAAAGACATACACAAACGTATTTGCGAAGTAAAATAAAAATTTATTTGTGTTTGTGTTTGTGTTTGTTCAATACAATTTTGCACAATAATTATTACCACGCAAACAGTTTAACATAAAACGCATACAAGACTTTTACAAAGTACGTTTGAGAAAAATTGTGCAGTGGCGTATTCAGATCCCATTGAAGGCGTCAGCTCAGGAGCAAATTTGACTCTGGATTGAATACCACTTTAGCTAATTTGATTTGTTAGAGTTGTTAAATATTTTACCAGTACAGCTCTAAACTCTACAACACAAGTGAGAGGACGACTGTTCTCTTATTTTTGTTGTGTAACTAAGCTATATTAACAGGCTGAAAACGATTCTTAGTGACGGTCGAAATATATTGGTGACTAGTTGGTCCCCGCGACGTTGTACGCGGCCATGCTGCGAAAGAAAGAGATAAAACGCGTTTCTATAAAATTTCCCTAGCCTTTGTCTCCTCTTTGTGCTATGGTTCGTACGTCCAGACTACTCTATCGTCATATACGATCTTTTTGTTGTTGTTTGTACTTGTGGCTGCTGTTGTTGTAGCTTTTGTTGTTATTGTGTTTGATGCCGGCAACGCCAAAGAAGAGAGAGAGAGAGAGAGAGAATGCAGGATAGTCAGTAGCAAACGCGCATGGTACAATACACACATATGTAGATATATATATACAAATTAGAAAAATTAATAAAAATAAAAAAAGTTTCTATAATACAGGTAGCCTAAGTTACTCCTTATTACATCAGCAATCTGCCAGTGAAAGCCCCGTAAAAATCGGTCCAGCCGTTTCAGAGATTAGCCTGAACAAACGGACAGACAGACAAAAATTGTAAAAAAAATTATTTTGGTATATGTACCGTGTATACATCCATATGCATTTAGTAAAAAACGGTTATTTTAATATTACAACAGATAATAGATGTATTAATATTAAGTATACTTTTGTGGGGTCGTACAAATGTGTATGAATATATCAACATCCAAAATAATTTTAAATTATACGAGTAAATAGGTACATAAATTGTACTTTGATAAGGAATAATCTGTTTGTTATTGTAAGCATATCAGTTTTTCAGTTTTTGTTTCAGAAAATTTTATTTTGCATATCTTTTCAAAATTCGAGATCCGTTCGTTCGGACGGACAGACAGACTATTGTCTACCACGCTTTATTCAGCCTGTTAGATACATTTGCACAAATACTTGAAATATCCTTTCACCCTATAGAGTATAAAATAGGAGGAACTCAAGGTGTAGAATATTTGTAAACACTTTTCATATTGCCATGTAAAAATAGCGGCCCGTAATTTTTTAGTTTCGGGCCTGGATTCTTCTATTAAGTTGGCTACAATATCAAAGCAAAGGTGTTTCTGGCTGTAAAATAGAAAACTAATTCGTGGTTTTCGGTTTGAGATATTTTGGTTTCTAGAAACAACACAGTTGTAAAAATGATCGTTGTAAGAGTCACACATATAACTTAATTGAAGTCTTATAAGTGGTTACGGTCAAAGTTTGAGCAATCTGAGTCACTAAGCTTGGGTTTAACAGTAATTGAAAGCAGATAGACGGACAGAAATCAGAAGGCTACAGCTTGGCCTGTAATGTGGCCATCCGACATTAGTTGAGATACTTTTAAGACTGACCTCGACAAGTTTGTTTTATTGAATAGAAAATATTCTAATTTCGGCAAATTTACAAAAAACAACATATAAAAATAAGTTTCTAGTAAATCTTAGTAGACATAATTTAAACTAAAAATAAAAAATTCAATCTAGTAACTTTTGAGATCTTCTAGTCTGATCCTTAAACAAAAAAAATAAAAAATATATATATATACGTAATATACAAATACATAGACAAATATATTTTTTTAATTTATTTTAAGTTTTTCCGCGAAAACAACAATGGACGATGTTCCTGCTAAGGTCCACAGGCAAGCACTAAAGGCAATAAGCCAGCTCGAAGGTCATTACGTCGATGGCTATATTCCGGTAGAAGTAATCATTGATGAGGTTCGATTCAGTATTCGAAATGGTATCCCTATCTCGAACGTGAGGTTCATTATACGAAAATCGCTTATCGTTCTTACCGCGGTAGGCTTGCTAAAACATGACGGTAACAATAACTTTGCATTAAATGATGTGCTGAAGGACAATGATGGTAGCGATGTGTCAACAACAAAAAGCACTCCCATGGATGTAAGTACAAAGTAAGTCTTGGCAAATACGATTCATATTTAATTATTTGTGTTTTCATCTAGCATCATCGTTCTGCCGAGCAAATGATACTGGAACGCTCTGCATCGCCGGCAAAACCCATTTTTCAGGATGTGGTAAGTAGCAAGTATACTAGGTAATATCATTTTACATTAAACTACATGCTTATGTATATATGTATGCCAGTGTTCATGTGATAAGATCGAGGGCGCTAACGAAGATCAGTCGAAAATCGTATTGTGCGGCGATCGAAAGTCGGGTATTAGCTCAAAACGCCTAGAATATCTGTCACGCAGTCGTCCAGTGTCGCATGCACGTTCATTTATATGCACAGCTTGTGGACTATCATCAACCCCGCTGTTAAAGGGCACTTCAAAAGATGTTGCTAATTTGAAGGACTTGGATATGAAACAA
The DNA here is from genome assembly GCA_035044765.1 of Leucophenga montana. NCBI lineage: Eukaryota > Metazoa > Arthropoda > Insecta > Diptera > Drosophilidae > Leucophenga > Leucophenga montana. The sequence continues at coordinate 57,641 of JAWNNQ010001681.1, read as the reverse complement.
ACAGATGCTTCCAACGTTGGCTCGGCAGTAAGTTTGGTTTCACACTCGAATGTGAGTCCGACGTGTACTGTTGATGTGCAAACCCGAAACGATTACGAACAACCTTAAACTTCTGCAGCCGCAGCTGCAAAGCTACTAAATATGCGATTGTAATAGTGGTAATAATGGTAGTCACTCTAACTAAGTCACAAGTGTTAAGACTTCTAAAATTTTAAGTGTAAAATAGTCACGGATTAAATTGTTATGTTTGTTAAAGTTAAATCTGTCTAATTTTTGCTCTATAGATTGAGTTAAATCGAGATTTAAGATAAAATTCTCTTCATCTTACTCATCGATATTGATGGACGGCGGCAATATTCCCGCTGCAAAGGCTCCACCCTGCACGATGAGCCTAGCAAGTGCATGGAAATAAGCGATATGATATGATCGCCGGTGGGTATTGTTATTGATAATCGTCGAATTACTATTTGAGAAGTTTCTGAGGATGTCGGCATATCGGTGCCATGCCATTTTTTGCGATGTTTTAGGCAATAAACCTGTGGCAGCGAAGTTTGTTCCGAAATTGCAAAATTTTGACCAAAATAACCATCGCATGAGCATCGCCCATGTTAAATGACGTCAATAACGACCCAATTTTGCTCAAAAGATCATACCTGGTGACGAAGCATGGGTATATGGTTAAGACATCAAGACCAAAGCAAAATCATCCCAATGCAAGCGGCTAGAAGAGAAAAACTGAAAAAAAGCATGCCAAGTTCGGTCAAACGTGAATGTTTTGCTCACTGCTTTCTTCGTGGTGCATCGTGAGTTCTTGCCAGAAGGTCGCACGGTCAATAAGGAATATTACCTTGAAATTATGCGCCGTTTGTTGAGGGAATTCTACCAAGCAAATAATGCTGTTAGTGCTTAAAGCAGGGTCTTCTTTTTAAAACAAGTAAAAACGATTACAGCCATATTTACTTAGGACTAGATGGTCCCCGAGACGTTGTACACAGCCATGCTGCGACAGAAAGAGATAAAACGCGTTTCTATATAGTTTCCCTATCCTTTGTCTCCTCTTTGTGCTATGGTTCGTACGTCCACACTACTCTATCATCATATACGATCTTTTTGTTGTTGTGGTGGACAAGGAGATCAGAGCAAAAACGTCGTACGCATTAGTCAGGTGATTGCCGAATACATTCATCGAAGGTTCGTGAACATCAATGAACTGGATCGCAAGAATCAGCAATCAAATTTCATATAATATGTTTTGGCAGCTGCTTAATTGGTCTTTTGTCTAAACGGCTCTATGGAATTGAACATAAGAAGTACATTTAGATTTGTCTTCACTATGAGAGTGCTATAGTGTATACCTATATATACTTTGCTAGGCCCAATCAATGATTGATTGTGATTTAGCATCGCCAATTATTCCAATTGTTCTTATAGTATTCCGGTACTCTTATGTAACAATTCTAGCATATCCGTCATGTGGTTCTACCCCACCGTATGTTCTCCTCCAAAGGGAACGTGCCTTCGCTTATACTTCCAGTGGATCTTATATTATCTTTTATCTATATTCCGAATATCATTCATTTGCATCAAATATTACAACCACGCACTCCGACAACTTTGCTATCAATTCGCTCAGTTTATGCTATGAAGCTACGTATGACGTAATTCGCGATATTGTTTAGTTTAAGATGCTCTTTGAAGTAGATGTATTACTATGAAGCTGCCGAAGATGTGATGAAGATGTAATCAAGGTGAAACTAACGATACATCGTGTGTCAAAATCCATCATGTCGTTTAGGAACTAGCCATGTATTTAAAAAACAAAAAAAAAACATAAATTTCCAGACATAAGTAGTACAAGAAAAAAAAAAAAAAACAAAAGAATATGTGGTCTCATTCGAAATATTTCAAAATGATATTCGCTTTATAGTGGCTAGATCCTTATTCCCTGGCACCTATTTATTTCTAGTGCGAGTCGAACGTTGCAGCATTTTTATTTTACATATATTTATATTGTAGGGATTGATTGTATCTAAGCATTTGGCATTTTTTCGAATTTTCGAACGAATTTGAAAGGCAGCTCAATATTATTGTACAACTTTACGAACGCTCCATTTAAAAATCAATCCCTATAAAGCAACTGTAAAACAAGATAAAACGTTAGCTTCGGTGAAACCGAACTGAAATGGTCTACACACTTGCAGTGTTCTCGGCAATGTTGGAGTTTATTCCTTTTTTAAATTTTGGTAGAGTTGAGGCTTGTCCTTGTGGCATCTGATATGTTATCAAGCTGATTAGATAGAAGAGTTATCGTGGCTTCAGATCTTTATTACTATAAGTATAAAATACATTTATACAAGTTCAAATATTGTTACATCCAAAGAAAAAACGCACTGTAAAAATAAAAATGATTATATTTGATTTTACTATGCAAGAAAAAGCCTTCAAATGTATTCGAAATCACTTTGATTCATCCAAAAAAATATTATAGGTATATCTAAACAAATATGAAACTAACTTAAATCAAAGTGCAACACACTTCATTTGAACTATGCCATGTTTAATATAAAGTTGGACCATATTTATTTTAAATATGCGCACATTTTGGTTAAAAAACAATTGAATTAAATATGTACACAACTTTAAATTTAAGTGATACATTTCATTTAGAAACTAAAAATATAAATTAAATATTTTTCATATTTGATTAAAAAATTTTCTGGTGCATTTTTAAAGTGAACACACTTTAAATTTAATATTTCATCCTGTGTACAGTGGCTCCGCTTATATTTTTTTGTTGTTTTGTTTTATCTTTTTATTTGCCATCAGTTCGATGCAGGAACTATAATCAAATTTTCTGACTACTTCATTTTCACATTTACGGTTTACATATTATATTAACATACTATAATAACACAATAACCTAATCTTAACTTAATCTTAATGTCCTTGAACATGACAGATCTAACGGGTGCACTCGCTGAAGCCGCCTCGTTGTTGTTGAATTATCCAATAAATTGATAGCTAGAATATTACAGTGCTGATCAAGTATAGTCTGACTTTGTATAGTCTGACTTTGTTGTTCAGACTAAGCTTTGATTTTTGGCCTAATAGCCAATACATCCGACTCGTTTTTAGATCTAACTGCTTCCTTTTCGCCACTATATGGTCTTTAAAAGTTAGCCTTTTCTCAAGCCAAAAGCCTAGATAATTGACTTTGTTTCGTTTAGGAATCACCACGCCATTAAAGCGGGCCCGATCGTTACCCTTATGTCGAAGTGCGAATAAGACATGAACGGACATGGCTGCGTTTACTGCGATATTCCACTTCCATGTCAGCTGTGTATATGGTGTGGCGTGTTCGTGTCTCACGTAGAAGTTTCTGCACTGTAAATATGATCGAAGAAAGCGGAACTCTGTGCAGGATAATGTCATTTTTATTTTGTATAACAACCCCTTGTGCCATACGCGATCAAAGGCTTGTTTCACATCAAGGAATACGGCCGAACAGAACTGTTTCTCTTCAAAGAATTTTGAATGACTTCAACGATTCTGTGAACTTGCTCTGGAGTTCCATGCCTTCGTCGAAACCCGAATTGATGGTCGGGGAGAATATCACTTTCTAGTCTCGGTAGTACTCTACGAAGAAATATTCTTTCGAATATTTTTGAGAGTACAGCCAGCAGACTGATAGGGCGATGGGATGATAATTCGTTCTCAGGTTTTCCAGGCTTTGGAAGTGGCCAAGCCTGAAGCATACGTTAAATATTTCCACTATTAGTTGTAGACAATTATCGAGAAGTGCTTTGATTGTTGCTATGTCGATTCCGTCGTATCCAGAAGACTTTTTCCTTACCAGAAGTTTTATTTCATTTGTAAGCTCTTCCAAACTGGCTGGAGTTATCGGAACATTGTCACAGCAAGGTGCTTTGACCACTCTTTCTACCTCTGCTTCATAAAGCAGCAGACATCGCATCGTAACCATTCAACCGTATCGTCAACATCTCTTACGGAATTCATTTCTATATTAGGGTCTACTTGACCATCTAACCAGCATCGGAATAGAGACAAGTCTGAGTTCTTGCTAAGAAGATTTCTTCGACTGGAACATTGATTTCGATGACAATTGCAGAGTGGTCGGAAAATAACTCGTGGACGTCTTTAATTGTTATCCTTCGTCTATCGATTCCACGGCAGATGGCGATGCTCCGCTTATATGGAGATCGCGGCTAAAAATACTTCTAAATTAGTAAGCGGCCTAAAACTTTGGATATAAGTCAAATAAAATATAATATAGATAATGTATAAAAGTGGGCGTGGCCGTGCATATATGTATGAAAAAAGTTAAGTAAATTAAATAAAAAGCGTTTTTTTTTCAGCAAAATGAAATTTTATAGTATAACTAAGAATGTACATAGTTTACTAATTGTTCAAATACAATACGTACTACGTTTCTTTCAAATCAAATACAGCTTTCATTAAATTAGACTTTGGCTTACAGAGTAATTTTCTTTGTCCAGTAATAAAAGGATCGGAACTTAAAGGCAGTCTGTTAATTAAATTTGTTTATGTCCTTGTTTTTTGCTTCCGCAGTCTCTTCAGATAATACGATAATAGCCTCATAAATCTTAGATTAGCTCGGTAAAAGTTCATTAGTTTCGGATCAAAATATATTGATGGTTTGTTAAATTTGTTTCCCATCAACAGGGACAAAACTTCAAAGATATTAGCCTGCTGAAAACTTGTATTTGATTTCAAATCACGCCAAACTGAAGCTGCAAAGTCGTTAATTTCAGCAAGTTCGGCTATTCTAGACTGACCTTCATTTCGAAAATTCAATGCAATTCTCTCTGTTTTTTCCCAGCCAATCAGAATTATACCGTAAAACTAAAGATTTGTTTCGCCTCTGCTTTTCCCAAAACTTTGAGAGCTTTTTGCTTATGTAAATTATACAATTTGACAGTCCTGTAGGGCTGCTTCATATCCTTCATCTTTAATCTTTTTTTTTAGAGTTTCTAAAACCTTCTCGCGATTGGGGTAAAAATGAAAAAAAAAAAATATTAGTGACGGCAACTCTATTCATATTAGAGACGGTAAAGTTACTTATTACATACAAATGTTTACTTTGATATTTTTATTTTTGGCCTAGGGCAGTGACCACGGTGCTTTGCTGCAAAACCGTTGACTCACAGCTTTCTAATGCTATTAAAATCTTGAAAGAATCCCAGACCGCTTGTTTCTTATTACATTTTTAAACTGTCTAGCAGTAGTTAAAAAAGCTCTATATATACCTTACCAAATCCTTATCATTGTGACTATATTTTAATGCTATTCATACTCTGTGAAAGCGTGTAATGAAATGAAAATCTTTCCTTAGAAAGTTTATACCCAAAAAATTGTGAGTTACAGGTTGGCTATCGTCAATTGGTACTTAATTGATTTTTGATTGTACTACTCGTTCGGATTTGGTTTCCTCGAATATAAATCTTAATTATTTATATATACTTTTGGGGCCCTTGGTAAGTTCCTAACATATTGAAGTGTACTTCTGTGAAGTGGAACTGCCACCACTTTCATTAAACTATGGCACCTATAATGTTTTAATTATGAACCTTAATATTGTAACGAAAAAAAAAAAATGGATATATTGTCGATTTTTTTATATTATTTTTAAATAACGACTACCCATCTGCTATTCCAAATACGCCCTTGAACTTTTATACCTCAATTCAAGTACCGAGAAACAGCAAACTTTCATTTAAAATTGAACGAGAAATTGGGCGACAACCGACGACCGAATAAAAAGTGAAAATTCGCGCATATGTCAAGTGAAAACTCAAGCTGAAATTCGCCTTAAAGTATACAACGTATAAATATATAACGGGCAACAAGTCCCGTCGGCATAATTGTTTATTTGAAGTGAACGTGCATGTGTGTGTTCGTGCTAAGAGTTTGGGAAAGTGAGCATAAGTGTGTTTGTATGAATGTTTTGTTTAGTATACTCTAAGGCGCAACGTACAATTTTAGATGATTTTTTTCTCGCTGCCTCGCTTACTCACGCTCCTTAAATTATAATGTGTAACGCACAAAATGGCGACGACAGCAACTGTATTCATTATGCGTACAAATTATGTGCACACACACACACACACATATATATATATATATAATATATATATATATTTACATATATAATACACGTGCATGTAGATACAGCAAATAGGCTTTTGTGTGTGCAATTAAAGTCAGCTGCAGTTTTCGCTAGTGAATTGGGTGAAGAGAATGAGGAAGAGAGAGAGAGATGAGAGAGAGAGAGAGAGAGAGAGAGAGAGAGAGAGAGAGAGAGAGAGCGAGAATGGGAGTGAGATGTCGACATCAAAAGATAGAAAGAGCAAACGACAGCATCACTTAAATTTGTTAATATTCATATTAAAACCGTTAAAATGCAAACATTTCCCAGAGGTAAAGTCACTTCACACATAGGCAGACACACACCAGTACACTTACGGAAAAGTTACATACTCATCCGCAACGAAAATCGCTTAAATGCACAACGAAATATTCTGCACTGAAAAAAAAAAAAAAAAACAAGAATAAAACTTCGTTGGAACCGAATATTACCATTCACCATTACCAAACCTTTAATACAATTTTTCCATGAAGTTTTAAGTTGTGAACTAAGCAGGTGTAATGAAAAAAATTTTGTTCAATCTAACAATCTAGACGTGGTATGTAAGTTTTTTAGAGCCTAACCCTTTAAGTGTGACCCCTTGATAGTTACGTGAAGCGTCCGTCCAAACGAAGCCACTATGTCAAGTTAATACCAAACACCAAAATTGTGTTGTGGGTTTGTATGGTGTTGCTCCTAAAAAGGAGGAGTCACACATATTTTTGTATATGTGAAGGGTTCGCCCATAAGAAGTTCACTAGTTCTAACTGGCTAACTGCTCTTCATAGTTTTTTTAATGCATTTTTCTTTTGTTTATTTTGTAATATACTCGTATTTGTAATTCTTTTTTTATGAAATGAAGATGAAAATTGTATTCGAACCACGACAACCGACGCTGAGCATAAAGTCTCAGCATGTTAACTACTTCGGCTAACGGAGAACCAACGCATCGATTTGCTGAATACCCGGCATTTAGTTTTTCTCTTTGACTGTCGCTGCAAAGACAAAAACAGTGGCAGCCAGTGGCAGCCAATACGAAGCTTCTTCTGGCCATAATAGACCTGGTCAAGTTAGCGTAAACTCGGACGTCCTCTCCGACACCGTCCACCAATTATGTTCATATTTCCGTCGTTAGCCTTTAGCCACACAGCTCATACAGCTCATACAGCTCATGGTTCATACGGGTCCTTAACACGATGCCAACTATAAGAGTACTAAAAATCCTACGACGAATTGTTCTCTCGAACACTTCCAAAGACGCTGTATCCTATGATGTCAGAGTCCATGCTTTTACGGCATGCAACAGTATCGGAATTATCAGCGTCTTATATATTTTTATCTTCGTTTTTCGATACAGTGATCTAATTGATTGCTGAGCCCAAAGTAGCAGCTGTTAGCAAGCGTAATTGTAATTCTTCGTTGTTGTTGCTGGTTATCGCTTTCCCTAGGTAGACAAAGTTTTCTACTACATTGAAATTGAAATTCTTTAGACTCACAGACCGTCGAAGACGAGCCGACTAAGTACATCGTCGTGGTCTCTTTACCGCTAGGCCGATGAGACGTGACTGTTATTCAATCTCTGAGAACTTTCTGCCAACTCACCGTTCGTTCGTGCCGATGATGTCAATATTATCAACATAGGCAAGAAGTTTCTCTTCCTTAGAGATCGTCCCAACCGTTCCACGTATGGGCATGGACATGGGATGTACTCATTCAATAGAATAAAAAAGTCGCACGACGCAACGTCACCGTACCTAAACCGTCTCTAGTATCAAATGGCTCGGAGAGTTTCTTTCTCACTCTGACTACGTTTTTTGCAAAGACGAATGATCTTTGCTGGGATACCAAGTTCAGATAGGGTGTTGAAGATCTTCGTACTTATAGGCGTGTCAAAAGCGGCTTTTAAATCGATCTTATCCAGGATTTGTCGGAGAGTGAAAACTTGGTCACTGGTCGACCTCTTTGGTCTGAAGCTACCCTGATACTGTACCATCAGTGCCTCCGTACACTGCTCTAGACATTTACACAGTACATGGGACAGAATTTTGTATCTAATTGAAATTATAGTTATTCCACAGTATTTCACGCAGACAGTGGAGTCTCCTTTCTAGAAGATAAAACAAAGAACACTGAGATTCCAATCGTTGGGCATTCATTCATCGGACCATATCTTGCATAAGAGTTGGTGCATACGTGTTACAAACTCGTATAAATATTTATCATTACAGTTCATTGGCTCTAGAAATACTTCTCTCGTTGCATCCGACTGCAGTAGCTTGGCGACAGTCCTCAACATACCAAAAGTTCATCGCAGGTCTGGTATATCCAATGATTTCCCTTTCCATAGAGTGGGACATATTTTTCCACTGCTCACATATATCTTCATAGGCCGGGGAGGACTCCCGGAACAGTTGGGAGAGTCTGGCTGATAAGGGTTCTGCGGTGTGTTGTAATTGCAGCTTTTCGACGTCTAGATTTCGTTGGGTGTTGGACGTGCGAAAGGCAGTGATTCGGGTTCACGCTGGGACCTCGAACCGTTCGCTATCTATCATAAAATGCTCTATTTGGTTGCGTGTATTTTGATCGGGACTGCGCCAAGTAGCATTGTGTATGTTAAGGTGTAGAAATCTGGTGCTACTGATTACCACGTTCCGACCTGCGGCGAAGTCGATTTGCTTTTCTCCGTTGCTGGAGGTAGCGTCGTGAAGGCTAAGTTTTCCGACTTTTAGGCCTAAGATTCCTTCCTTCCCAATTTTGGCGGTGAAATCGCCCAGTGCGATTTTTCAATGTGATTGGGGGAACGCTCGTAGAGTCGTTCGTAAAATTCATCTGTGGCCGCATCGTTTGTGACTTCCGTCGGGGCGTGTGGCTAATGGATAAGTACTTGGCTTTCATACGTAGCGCCAGGCGCTCGTCCATAGGTATGAAACTGGAGACCAGACCGCATAGTTTCCAACTAACCACGAAACCGCATCCAAATACGTGCATCCTCGCATGGCAATCATAATAGTTGCCACAATATGCCTTTTTTTAGCAGCCCTGTCCTATCCACCGCATTTCCTGTGTTGCGGTGATGTCATCCTTCAATTTGTCGAGGGCATCAACCAGCTGGATATCTGCACCAGCTCTATGGAGCGACAGGGCATTCCTGGTGCATATCCGTAAATCATGGTTCTTAAATCTTTGCGGGTCGTCATCAATCCTTGATCGTATCGGAGGCTTCACTATGTCTTCACTGGTAAATGTTTTTTTTTAACCCAATTCGCTCAACACGGAGGTTCCATGGCTTACTCAGGGGTTAACGGACGTTTGTGAGCTGCTTGGGCCGTTTCCTAAGAGATTGGTTATCAATAACTTTACACTTCCACAAGCGATCCCATCCACTTATCGCACTGTTCTGATTTAAATGACTGCCAGAATTTTCATTGCTTTTTCTATTGTCATAGAGAGAACACCACTTTTTCATCCTACGAATTTTATTTTTTTCCGTATTTACAACTGAAATATTTGCGAAAAGTCGGAATTAACAGCTTACAAAAGGTAAAATATAGAAAAGTATTCAGTTTTTATATACGACGAGGCATTTTGCTTTAGACATCATTCAATAAAAGAAAGTTGAAATGGCGTCGGGTGGAAAAAACCACTCAAGAGTTATGAAGTTTGGAAATTTTTGACGAGTTAATGAAAAAGTTTGTTAGTTTGAATCCTTTAGAAAATTTTAAATACAAGATTTTAGTACACAAAAATCTAAGAAACTTTTGTTCTATAACTTTTTCAAAATGGCGGATTTTGGCGGGAAAGGTAAAAAAAGCTCAAATTTTAATAGGCTACTTTGCCCAACCGGCCAAATATTTTTCAACTTGTAATAGCTCGTTGGAAAAGTCTGTTTAATACCGTTCAAGCGAATGGTAACATGGTGCTGTGTTATACCTACTTAAAAATATAGGTCAAATTAAATTTTTTGGTTATTAATCTCGCAGGCTGAAGGAGGAGTGGTAGACCCAATATATATATATTCTTGATCAACATGGAAAGACTAGTTGATATAGAAAGGTCCGTCTGTCCGTCCGACAGTCTCCTTGAACGAAAATATCTCACAGACTATAAGAGATAGAGACTTCAAGTGTGGATATTTAGACTCTCATTTTCAGTCTTCATATAAAGTGTATGAAAAGAACATTGTAAGGGGTATTCACTGTACAAATCTGGCCCCATTTTTACGTTTTTAAATGAAAAATTATAGTTTTTATTTTGAAATGAATTTATTGCATTTTTTTTTCGATTCTATTGAAATGTCCCGCATATGTTCAGAACGGACCACTTAAAAAATATAGCCCCACACAAATCTATGGTTCATATAAGAAGTCTTAAGCAAGGTGCAGGTTGTATTTACAGATTCATCCAAGCACTTTATTCATCTTCTCTATTAAAATGACTGAAATCGATAGGCAAAACCTCTTGATGAGGTAAAAATCAAGTGACGAAAGCCTACTTGCAACTCACAAAGCTTCTGATATCAATTTTGTGACGATATATATATATATATATATATATATATATATATATATATATATATATATATATATATATATATATATATATATATATATATATATATATATATATATAAAATATATATATATATATATATATATATATATATATATATTTTTTTTTTTTCATTTCAATAGTTGGAAACGATTGTAATATGTAATTGAGCGTATGGCATATTCTACTTTACAAATACGGTTCTGATATTTCAAGTCGTATTTCTAGTAATTTTTAGTCTTTCGGGTGATGAGAATTAAGGGAGAGCGTGTGAAATATAGGGACTTTACGTATGTATATTAAGAGTGCTTGTGCTTCATGGGAAGGAAAAAGTGCACTCCAGGTCAACCATCTAGACCGAAACGTCGGGTGATAAACCAGTTACGCTTATCCCAGTAGCACCTTATTTTACCTTTTATCTCTTTTAATTGGCTACATTTATGACAAACATTTTTCATTTACTATGCTTGCGGACTCCATTACGACAGAGCTAGTTAGGTCCTTTTTAGCCATACCTCATCCCACCCATTGAACCCAACCGTCGTGAATATAATTACACTTCTGTGCTGTCAATAGGAATATTCCGTAACAGTACAAAATTTAAAGCTTCTGCTTTTTTATACCGTTCACACATAGTGTGAAATGGTATTATCAGTTTGTCTAAATGTTTGTAACGCAATAAAGGAGGCATCGCAGATCCCATAAAGTATATATATTATTGAACAGCTCGATCTAGCCATGTCCGTCTGTCTGTCCGTCTGTCTGTCTGTATGCTGTTGCGCATTTTTTGGGCACCAATTTTTAAGCTTTCCACACTTTTAATTATTGCAGTTTAATAGAGTATCAAGATTGACCCGCCATGCCCACTTTTTGGGGTAGCCCCCTACAAACACACCGCCACGTTTCACTTTTTGTATGAAAAAGTTTTTTATTGGAGCCAATATCAACTTTATAATTGATATGGTAGCTTCTAGTAGACGGACACTTCACATTTACATTAATGGGTGGAACCTGCCCACTATTTGGGGTAGCCCCCATACAAACCTACTGCCAACTTTTGACTTTTTGCAAAAAAAAAAACTTCTTTATTAAAGTCAATATTAGGTTGAAATACAATATGGCGCCTTTCTATGGTCAGCCGCGTAACATACATAGACTAACGGTCGTACGAGATCGAACAGCAAATGAGTATTTACATGAATGAACAAATAAATTAGATATTGTACAAAATTTATATTTAAAGTATTTGAGATATTTAAAAGCTTTCATTTCTGCTACAAGTGAACGTGTGTTTTCTACATCTAGTAAAATATTGGAGGAACGATGCACACGATGAACATAATGCAGGCTCAATTATAATGAATTGCAACAGAATATTAAACACAATTTGAATTATGAAAATGGAATCTGGATTTGTAGCTGATCACTTTATTTATGGATTTTTATATAATATTAACTTGAATTTCCTTATGGTTGAAGTGAACAAATAAATTTATAGAAAAGTACAATTTTGCTCAGTGTAGATGTGTGAATATTAGAGTAGAGTGGAGTAGAGGTATATGTAATTCCGCGGCTGGCAGCTCGAAGCTGTTGCAGAAGCACTACTATAGACAATCAAGTTGTGAAGTGGGTGAACAAGATTGTGGTTGAGGTTATGCGAAGAGTTACCTCTATTGTGGCTGTAAACTTTCAACTTGGCGAAAGCGTAAGTGAAGTTATTACGAGCACTTACACACATTATTACTCAGCCACACACACAATCACTACAGCATTCATACACACAGTAACACATAAACACATAAACACAGACAAAAGTGCTGTCAAGTAGTAAGATTTCTGCAAGAATTATGAAGATTACCAACACGTTGGTTTTAACGACCAAGTTACCGCCCTTCCCATAACTATATTAATATGCAAATTTCAAAAATATATTAGTCAGAAATTAGTACTGCTTTGGGATTTCAGAACTTTCATGTACTGTGTGTTGAGTTTGAATAATATTGTAGTTTAGCATACAATGAAATGAACAGCTGGTAAAGTTTGACGAAACGTGTCACATGTTTAACTCGAGAACAGTATAATAAGTCAGTGAATATTTCAAAATACTCCCGTTAGATTATCGGTTTAGACTAACTTAATATCTATGTACTTGGTACGCGTTTTCATATTTTACGGGGGGTACTATTTATATTTCGGGAATAGCAAATATTAACAAACATTTTTAAATGAAAATGGCTTTATTGTTTTTCAAAATATTCCCCTTGATGATCAATACACATTTGCATTCGTTCAAACCATTAGTCGCAGCATTTGTTCTATTCCTCTTGAGACACCTCCAAAACATGGTTTTTGAACGCTTCGACTGCTCCTTCAGCGCTCGTAAATCGTTGACCACGCAGTTTACCTTTGATACTTGGGAAGAAGAAAAAGTCACTGGGTGTACGGAGGATGAGGACTGTATGGAGGATGAGTCATTAATTCGATGCTTTAGACTGCTCAAAAATGCACTTGTTTGACGAGATGTGTGAGAGCTCGCATTGTCATGATGGAGAATGATTCATCTTTGGCGGTTGGTTTTACGAATTTCTCCGAAGACTTCCGGCAAACAAATGGTCGTGTACCACTCAAAATTGACCGTCCTACGTTGCTCAAGCGGAACAGTGGTCACATGACCCATTCTGCCGAATAAACAGGCGATCATTTGCTTCGCTGTGCTTCTTCCACGAACAACTTTTGTTGGATTTGGCTCGTCTTGGAATACCCACCCACACGGTCGATTGCTGTTTTGTTTCCGGCTCATACGCATATATCCATGATTCGTCACCTATCACGATTTTATACACGTCTTTTGAAGCACCACGGTCGAACTTTTCAATCATTTCCTTACACCAATCGACGCGAGCCTTTTTTTGAGCTATTGATAAATTATGGGGTATCCAACAAGAGCAAATTTTTTTTACAGCTAAGTGTTCATGCAAAATCGAATGTATTGAAGTGGAACTAATGTGCAAGGATGCCTCTATCTCACGATATGTCACATGACGATCTTGCATTATCAGTTCACGGACTTCATCGCTGTTTTTGGGCACAACAACCGATTTTGGACGACCTCCACGGAATTCGTCGGCGACCACGATTGAATTCACTATACCAGCGATATATTGTGGTTTTTGATGGTGCTTAATCGCCATAGAATGACTTTGACACATTCTTGTTGAGATAATCCACGTCGAAAGTTTAGAAAAATAATCCAACGAAAACCTTCTCTTGAAATTTCAATTTTTTTAACCAAATTGTTTTTCTTAACTCACTGTAAACAAAACAAATAGCAATTGTACATCAAAACTTTGTGAGTACGTTTATGCCAAAAAATGACAAACTTTATTCTGGTGTTGCCAGATTTTAGCTTTTGACATTAGTGTTGCCAGTTCCCGAAATATAAATAGCAGCCCTCGTATCAATTAATTGTTCAAGAATGTTTCTAAAATTTGCCATTGCATTGCATACGAAGTTTGTTTAAATGAATTTATATAAAAATGCTTGCTAAATTTTAAGAAAAGAAGTTTTGCGTTTTGTAAGTTTGAAATCGAGTTTATAGTTAAATTATTTTAGATATGGTACAAATGGGTGGTATAGATAAAATTCTGTGCCAAAATCTGAAAACATAAATGGTTTAGGTTTATCAGGTCCCGCTCAGTGGGCGTTCAAAGTTGAAAGTTAGAATTTTACAATATTTGAAAAATCAACTAAAAATGGGCTTATCGTGAAAAAAAAACAACGAACACACACACACACAGTAAAGCAAATTCCATTTTATTTGCATCTCATCATTTTAATATTATGCAAGTTTTGTATAATTAATCTAAAAACAAACTGATTAGCTATCTTGTAGCACCTTTTTACAATATAAAAAAAGAAAAAGAAAAAATTATTCAATAATTTCTCCTTTTATGCTTGCTTATAGTGTGACTGCAAATGTTGTTTTCCTGAAACTAATTAGAGAGGCGTCGGGTTCCTTGTGCTGAGTCCTTTCGCTAAGCTGTTTGGCTGCTTTGCCTAACGCTTGAGGTACCTTTATTTATGACGCTTGGTTGACTCTTGGTATCATTAAATCATGGTGAAGCATATTGTTTAAAGCGTACTATGATGCTCTTGTGATGAGGCGCAAAACTTTGAATTGAAAACGCTGTATAATGGCACATTTGTGTGAAGCCGAACCCCACAATTGAATTCCGTATGTCCAAACTGGTTTAAGTATTGTAGAATAAATTAGAAGTTTGTTTTTTAGTGTAAGCTGCGAGTTAGGTCGTAGTAGCCAGTATAATTTTGTTAGTTTAAATCCAAGTTGTTTACATTTGGAGAATATGTGCTTCCGTGTCGTCTATCTAGGTATAGCCCCAAATACTTATCGCTTTTCTCTTGTGGTAAAAGCGTATTATCAAGCATTACAGAGGGACACTCGCTTCGACAAAGTGTAAAAGTAACTTGTGCTGACTTAGCAGGATTAACATTTAGTCTTCACTTTTGAAGCCATAATGAAATTTCGTCTAGTCCCTTTTGTAAGTGCATGGAAGCTATTTTTGTAGACATAATGACTGCATCGTCAGCAAATTTTGCAATGGAAATATCTGCTGGAATAGGTAGAGCCCTATAGAGTGAATATAATACGGGCCAAAGGTAACTTCCTTCTGGAATGAATTTCCTAATTCGAACTAAAAAAACAGTTTCTAATATCATTAATGAACAAGTTAAACAATAGAGCACCATTAATAACTACACAGTAAACACGATTACAAAGGTAAGCATGGAGCCAATTCAATAAGGATGAATGGATACCAAGTTTGGAAAGTTTTTTCAAAAGAACAGTGTGCCATACTTTGTCGAAAGCCTTAGAAAAATTGGTAAACACAACCTCCACCTCACAATGTCACTGGAAAGTATTAATGCAGAGATTACTAAACACAGTCAAATTCGTAACAGTTGAGCTGCCAGGCATGAATTCATGCTGGTTAAAGTCAATGTACGACTTAATAATAAAGGCCAATTGTTTACAAAAAATGTGTTCAAAAACTTTCGATATGATAGATAGATTGGAAATAACTCTGTTATTAGAAAACAGAAGTATTTAACATCTAAAACGCGATTACAAAAAAACCAATTGGGTTTAATTTAAGAATAAATGCTCGTCTTTGTTTCAAAGAGAAATGCCAACTCTCAATAATTGTAACTTAACCAATACGGAAATAGACTATTATTTACTTAATTTAGAAAAGATCCTTTTAACCGCAATCAATGAAAGCGTGCCCGAACACAAATACACACGTCCAATAGATGCTCTCACTAATAATAACGTTATTAAAAAACTGCAGAAAGAAAAGAGCAAAGTCCTAAAACTTATAAAAAAACACAATAGACTAGAGCAGATTGTTTTCTTTCTATATTAAAATTAGCGAAAACAAAATTGAAATTCATTAAGAAACTTATGCAAGAAAATATTAAACTGCATTATAACAAGCTAGTAGAAACTAAACTTCTTAACCTGACCCCCTCCGATCCAATCAAATTTACAACAATAAAAAAATGTTTCCTTAAAAGTAGCAACCACCCTCTAGACTACATAACCATCCCAGATACCACCGATTTTATTAATCTCCTTCAAAAGGCTGATATACACACAAATTGTCTGGATAAGGACCCAACTACAAATAACTTTATATTAGAAGACGAACAATCTATTCTCAACTTGGTCGGACATTTTTTTGAATTAGTTCACTCTGAAAAACGGAACGCAACAGTTCATAATCATACAGTTCATAATCATGTAGATCTCTACTTCAATCAATTTTTGGAGATTAAAAACAGATTTGATAGCATGAAATATACACTTACTAGCTTTAACGACCACAAAAGAGTTAACTACCCAATTTATCTCCAGACCGATAACTATTTTGTTACATCCAATGATCTGACCGCTATATTTTCTAAATTAAAACCCAAATTTTCATCAGGAATCGACCAAATTCCAAATATAATACTTAAAAACATTCGAACAGATCTTATATTAGAATATTGTTAAATTTTTAATAATATATTAAATAAAATAAATTTTTAATAATATATTAAATAACGCTTACTACCCCCAAACTTGGAAGACGGCTAAGCTAGTGGTAATACAAAGAAAAATAAGGACAGGAACAACATAAATAATCTCCGACCCATAAGTCTACTTCCAAATATAAGCAAAGTATTTGAGGTCCTAGTAAATTCAAACATAAATAAAATATGTGACAAAAACAATCTCCATTGCCCTAAGCAGTTTGGTTTCAAATACGGCCACAACCCTTCATGCTACGAATCTGTTAACATCTGAAATTAACTGGAATTGGAACAAAAAACATGTTGTGGGCGCTTGTTTTATCGACCTCGAAAAAGCATTTGACACGGTCTGGATTAGAGGACTAATTGCAAAGCTAATGAGCTATAAATTCCCTTTACACCTGCTGATCTCAATCTTCAATATGATCTCATCTCGCAAGTTCGTGGTTCATATAAATGGCTCGACAAGTACCTCTGAGGCACTGTAAATGCACCAGCTTTATTTAACCTTTTTATCGACGACCTACTTACAAAAATTGATCATATTATAGCTTATGCTGATGATATCGTGATTTATAATGCAGACAGCACAATAGCCAATATTAACAGAAACCTACAAAAAAGTTTCAATACTGTAGAAGACTTTGCACTGAATTGGCACCTTAAGATAAATATTAACAAATGCGAAAGTATCCTCTTCCGTCCCCCAGTTGTTAAATGCAATCACAATGTCAGAAAAAATTGGAGTGGATTCAACATTTTTTCCAACATTTCCAACGTTCCATACCCCTTGCTAATGAGGTCAAATACTTGGGGGTGCATTTTGATAAATTCCTATACTTCAACGAGCACATAAATTAGCAAATTTCCAAGAAGAAGGCTGCCTATCAGATTTACAAAAAAGCATTCAGCTCCAAAATCTTAGATAGCAATGTCAAAGTACTATTATACCAATCAGTCATCAGACCAATAATTATGTATGGTTGCCCAATCTGGTTCTTAATCTCCCCGTCATACATGGAGAGAATAAGACTATTGGAAAGAAGGATTCTAAGAGCCTGCACTGCAACTTCATAAAATACCATTCTAACAATTGTGCCTCCCGAAGCATTCCTCCATTTAGATAAAAGAGGTTACATTCAAGACCCCAATGGCACTCCAATCATATACCACATTTTGAGGAGAGCGAATAAGAATTGATACCTCGACATTAAACAGAGATAAAAAAGCTCAAATATCATCAAGAAAGTATTTCTGGTGGCTTAGTAATATTGGTGTTCAGTCTGAATAACCCTGTTCCCCTGTCCCTCTCACCTTTCTCAACCCTTTTTTATCTTAAATTTACACTTACTATCGATGCAAATTTTTTTGTTAACTTTTTCTCTTGCGATTTAATTTCTTGTTACTATACTTAGTATTTAGTACATAATTAAACATTTTTTTTTGAAAAGAAAATCTACCCGTAAAATTTATTATTGCCCGAGAGCTCGATCAGAGACTAGCATAAGATCAAAACTGAATTGTACTTCTATTTATTAAGTCAACTAACCTAATTATCAACATAAATAAATTAAAAAAAAGAAAAAAAAGAAAACAGAAGTACTTGTGGCTACTTTCCATTTATCAAGCCTGAGTTCGCAGATTTTTTAAATAAAATTCAAAGTTGTGCATAATTCAAAAAAAAAAAAAACTATGCAGAAAACCCAAAACAATCAGACTTATGCGAGTTATTAAGGTTTGAAATAGCTTCAAAGAAGTCATTATCATTGATAAGTATAGTAGAAAAATTGAAAAGAGGTGGAATATCATCAATAGTTTTATCATCAAACCAATCTACGCTTGGTTCAAAGTGAGGGCTAAAGAACTGCGAAAAGAGACCTGCAGTCTCAATCTCAAACTCAGAGCTCAAAGTCTCACTGCCAAGGAACATGGTGGATGGGATAGTAGAAAGTGCCTATCTAGATTTGATATATGTCCAAAATATTTAATATGTACTGGTTACAAAGAAATTTTTTTAGAAAATAGAGCGTATTACGTACATTTTTAAGCTTTTTTGAGCCAACTGTATACCATGACAACTTATGTATTTGTGGTCTTTTAAGTGGTAGAATATCAGAAATGATGCACAGAATAACATAAAAACTGCACATAGCAAGGCTCAATGGAATCTAACGATTGGATTTCAGTCCAATGTAACCTGGGTTAAGTTAACTTGGGTTAAACCCATACTAAATAATTCATCAAAAACCAATAACCCATGTGGTTGATGAACGTGGGATGGTAATAAAACAGCCGAGTTATGAACGGAAGCTCAAATCAGTTTACCGAGATTAAAATCAATGAAGATGGATAGATGTTCACAATGCTGCAGTCCAGAGTTAATGTATGAAATAATTCCGTACATGTGCATTCTACACTTCATAGGGCCTACTAGGCGGAATATAAGGTGCGCAAATAACAATTTTTTCTAATGTACCAGCTATACGAACAGCTGGTTGGTCCAACAGAGATTCAACGTAGAACAATGCAACCGATTCACAGCGAAATTGACATCTAACAGACACAATGACACCTCCTTCTCTCGAGCGCTGAGACTTTTCAGCATCTCTGTCTTTACGAAAGACATGGAAGATCTTGGGATCGAAGAATTCTGCATCATAAAAAGCTAAGTTCTCATGCCACACATAATGTGATAATAAATTCGCAGTGTATTATTGAACTCGTATATTATGATAAGAATGCTGCGGCGATTGATGTTTAATTTGCTGATACTAAACGTACACGAGAGGTATTGATTAGCGGTTTTTAGCAAGTGGCGAAGCGGCAGGAGTAAGCTTCTGTCTTGGTCCAAATGGTGTAGAAGTTCATGGTTCATGGTTGCAGAACAGGTGATTTTGGTTTATTATTAGATGGTATTATCAGTTTGTGTGAAGTTTGTAACGCATTAAAGGAGGCACCGTACCGCATAAAGTATATATGTACATATATTCTTGATAAGCTCGATATGAGTCGATCTAGCCAAGTCCGTCTGTCTGTCTGGATGTTTGTTGCTCATTTTTGGGCACCAATTTTTAAGATATCCGGCACATAGACTTCATTTTGTTTGTTTGGTTTGGTTTGTTTTTTCAAAAACTTCATTTCAATTAAATCGGCTGCTAGTCATTTTGATTATCACTTGTTAAATTAATAGGATCAAAGTTGCCTTGAAATTTATTTTTACTCGCTTACTGCCTTCGTTTCTAAATAAGTACCAGATCTTCCTTCAACACATTTCGCTCCATGGCGTTTGCTCATCAGCATCACACAGTTTTGAAATGTTTTAAATAAGCTTCTCTACGGTTTTATTAAACTTTGCCAAAGGATGAAACGAGAAAGAAAGAACTACATTAAGGTATTAAGGTATTTAAAGGCCCGAAATAAAATCATGTGAAATGAAAAATGCACATAAATCAAATAAAGTTACTTTTGCATGCCATGTCGCGTTCAGAACACGCTCGGCTGTCCATTGACCTAGTGACACCCAAACAACTTCAGTACGTTTCGTTTAATACACGTTTCGCATGCACTCCATTAATAAAACTACGATTTACCCGTATGTTTTTTCTACTATTTTGCGCATTTTTTTGTTGTTTGTTCTGGGCAACTGCTTCTTACACACAATTTGTATAGTATACCGATTTTAACAAAGTGTATGATAGGACTAAGTATATATAAGGACTATAGAATGCTATTCAGTTTCATGTCACTATTGTCGTATATACGAGTATCTGTATGTTATGCATGCAAACAAGTTCTTAATTCATATACGTGAGGGTGGTGCGCTTACACTATAGTACAATGTAAGTGGAATAATTATAAATGCTCATAATAATGAATATTTTAATGTAAGAAAACGTAAACTTCGTGAGAAATTGATGTGAAAATTTTAGTATAAAACTAAATACATCCCAGCAAACCAATTTTTTAGGAGCGTTATTACGTTCTGCGAGGGCACACTAATATGAGTTACAATAAGGAGTCCTAAAGGATTTTTTTTTGCATGAATTTATGAATCTTATTCGGATCAATTTTAAAGTATTTTACAACTCTTTTAAATTTTAAACATGAAATTAAGATCATTTTGGGAGTGTTAATTAAAAAATTGAAGATTCTTTGAGAACTCTTGAAAGTGCAAATTTGTGAGTCCCTTCTAAGTCTTATTTAATTAATCTAGTACTGAAAGAGTACCACATTGAGAGTCTTTTAACCTTTTGAGGCCAAGGCAATACTAAGTTTTTGCAAATGTATGAAATAGGCGGAACCCATAGAGTATATATATTCTTGATCAGCGTCGAAAGCTGAGTAGATCTAATCATGTCCGTCCGTCCGTCTATATGTTTAGCAACGATTTATCAGACAGTATAAAAGATATAACCTCCAAACTTGGATTTTTAGATGCGTGCAGATCAAATGTATTTTAAAAATTGGATGCCACGCTCACAAGAGGGCTATTCACTTATTTTAAAGTAAACCAGCCAAAAAACGTTCTTTTTTTTGTCTTTTTTGCATGTTATTTTTTTAGATTTGTGTTTTATTTTTAAATTTAAAAAAAAAAAAATTTCTTATACCAACTCTTTTTAAACAAAAAAAAAAAATAAAAAAATAAAAAAATAAAAATGTATATGCTTAAAATCTCACTAAGGATCATAATGGTCTATAAATAATGTCTATACACATAAATAAATTTGGAGTGTCTGTTTGTAATATTCAAATAACCGCTTTTTACTAAATGCATATGGATGTATACACCAAAACCAAAATAAATTTTTGTCTGTCTGTCTGTTTGTTCCGGCTAATCTCTGAAACGGCTAGACCGATTTTGACGGGACTTTCACTGACAGATAGCTAATGTAATGAGGAGTAACTTGGGCTACTTTTATTTTAGAAATTTAATTTTTTAATTTTATTAATATAAATCTATATATGTAAAAATATATATATACATATGTGTATATTCTACCATGCACATTTGCTAATGACTAAGTTGCATTCCCTCACTCTTCTTTGGCGTTGCCGGCATCAACAACAGCTACAGCAACAGCAGCCACAAGTACAACAACAACAAGAACGTATATGACGATGATAGAGTACAGCAACAACAACAACAACAACAAAAGATCGTATATGAATATAGAGTAGTCTGGACTTACGAACCATAGCACAAAGAGGAGACAAATGATAGGGAAACTATATAGAAACGCGTTTTATCTCTTTCTCTTGCAGCATACATTTATAGTTGTCTCGTTATACTTTTCGTTTCAAAAAATCCAATTCACACCGTGCCAAACACTCCCACCAACGACTTAATATCACAAAGGCTGCCTGTGGCGCGAGCTCAGAGCGCGCGAGCGGGCTATTGCTAACGGCTGTGTCTCAACGATTTCGTTTAAAAATTAATTTTCAGCGCTTATATCATACTTTTTTAAAGGGTGCAGGGCGAAGAGTTGAAAGAGGACAATGTGCCACAGCGAGGCGTGGCAGGGTACAGCTAGTCAATAATATAAAATTATTATAAAAAAATGCATACTTTGAAAAAGTTCCCTTCCGATCACTGGTTCAATAATGCAATCGTATTAGTTCTCTATAACAGAGACGATTTTACCTGATTGTAGTGCAGCTTGCACTTGCATTTCTTGAATAATCTTCATTTCGTAGGACTCCACATTAACCTATTTGAATGGAATGAAGCAGAGAAATTCGAATGGGCCAAATAAACATATCGACCAATTAAAGGTAAACAAAGAGAACTACTGGCTGATTTTCTAAAATATATATTGCAAATATCGCATACGCTTGTTAATGCTCTCATGTCTTGCCAAGAGTGGGCAACTTTATAGTGAATTTCTTAAAACTTTCACGCTTGGCTAATTTTGCGTTTGTTTCAAAAGCGCGTTTGCCTTTCTCTGGAATAAAAAAATTTGGTTTGGTTTTACGAAAAATTTATTTTTTACAGAGGATATCAACATAAACACACCCACCAAATATTGAGTTCATATAACATTCTATAGGAAAGGCTCCGAATCTACTTACGAAATAGTCTATATATACTATAATAAAATATTTTTAATGGTATCATCATATCAACTTATTTAATTACACTAGTCTACAGCCAAAAATTGCATTCGATGCCATACATTTTCTTTATAAATTTTCGTCTGCTGAACTCGAAAATAGCCTAAAAAACTCTGTTGAATGATGTTTCGACGTTAGCTATATCTCAAACCAGGAACAACCTATCTGAGTGAAGTTTATGTAAAATTGAAACACCTAAATACCGATTTATAATTTCATTTGATTACCTGGGGAAACTTAAGAGTTTTCTACTTTTCTCTAATTTAAATCTAAATTAATTGATTTCTATTTCTTGTCGTTTTCAAAATTTCTATTTTTTAAATATTTTAACTAATAACTTCCAAACCATTGAACCGACTTTAAAAAACCTGAAGCCTTTTTTTGGGGCTTTCATTATCTTAACTTTGATATAAATCCCAAGAAGAATGGTCATTCATGACTCGAGATATACATAGCCAAAATAGTGGACCTTCAAATAAAATTTCAAAAATGCATACCGCGAAAAGGTGACCAATCAAAATTTTAATTGAAACTATTTTCGAATAAAGCATTCAAAATATACATAGAAGAAACTAGAAAAAATTTAAATTTTAAATCACACATTGTAAAACATAAATGTTGGGTAGGTTTGTATAGGGTCTACTCCAAAAATTGGGCGGTATACGCCCGTTAGCATATGTGTATGAAGCACCCAGTCGTAAGAAACCACCACATCGAATTTCAAGCTAATATTGACTTAATTAAGAAAAAAAAAAAATGGGCCATATGTTTGTATGGGTGCTACAATTGGATACCATGAAAAAAAAAATCACCAACATCCGGACAGACAGACGCACATAGCTTGATTGATATAACTCGTATGTCCCAACGGGAGTCGGTAGATTGATTTCTGCAAACATTTCAAACCTAATTTGAGCAAAATCGGTTGGAAAATAATTAAATAATTTGGGATGACGGAAAAAAATACCATGATCGTCAATTTTATTGAATGGAAATTTAATTAAAGTTCAATAAAAATTAATTTTAAATAACTTTGCCGTTTTCTAACCTTTTTTGGTCAAATTCTTTCATGTAATTGTAACTCATTATAAATAAAAGTAAAATACAAACAAAAATAAAAATCAAAATCAAAATAAATTATAACTCAAAAATTTGTCGAACACTTATCATATATGCGTGCAAGTGATTATTCAAGCGACGCGGACGTGTTTTTCTTCCGCTCCGTCAAAATTTTCATTTCGAGCTTGAAAAAGCAGTCGGACATTCACGAAACAAACAAAAGTGATTTTTCTTAAGCGATGTGCTCCTGCTTGCAATCGCTTAAGGTCAAAGCAGATATATAAACTAGAAAAAATTTTTATTTATTTTCTGAGAACCAACTTGGTCGGTTTACGCAACGAATGACAGATAAAAATATTTGGTGTCATCAGAGTTGTCAATATAAAATTTATGTTTATGGATGTTTTCTAAAACAAATATATTAATAAAAGAAGTAATTCAGACTTATTACACCAAACACAATGTTCTCCAAGTAAATATGCTAAAAATATCATTTACATAGTCTGCAATCGTCAGTGCATCAAACACTGCCTTGAATGAAATCTACGAAATTTCTGTGACACCTACGAAACTTCTCTGCGAAATTGCGATCACCAGATTTGTATAGCGGCTACCCCTTAAAATGTGCTTTTCATACACTTTATCTGAAGATTGAAAAGGAGTGTATAAATATCTATACTTCAAGTCTCTATCTCCTAGACTGTCAGACGAACAGGACTATATCAACTTGTCTTTCCATGCTGAGGAGGAATATATATACTTTATCGGATCTACCAAGTTAAAATGCATCATTTAACCGAACCGAACCGAACCGACCATGTCATACGCCCTGTTATACGTACTTCGATAATGAAGAAATGTACGTAAATGAAGAAAAGAAGTAAAAAATCGAAAGCCACCGCCAATTTTTATTTCTGGAGTCGCAAGTACCAAATTTCTCCTCTCAGTAACTGTTGGCAACGATTACACTCTTAAAATCGTAGGTAGAGAAGAGGTAAAAATTTAGCCAAACACTTCCGACATATACACAGTCATTACAAAAGCGCTGGTGGAGAAGAATACAGAGTTCCATACATATAAACTAAAATCGGAACGTAATTTTAATGTGGCTTTGAAAGGACTACACCAGTCGAAGATATCAAAGCTGAAATTGAGCTCTTCGGCCATAAAGTTGTAAATATTAGCAAAATCCAACAGCGGACATCGAAATTACCATTATCAATGTTCTGGGTTAATCTAAAATTAGAGAACAACAACAAAGAGATATATGATATAAATGCCATACTTCATAATAAAGTAGTGTTCGAGCGACCAAAGAAAAAACGATAAATTCCTCAATGTAGAATGGTTGTGTGATATACAAAGAGTTGCAACAGAAACAGTATCCATTACTGAGAGAAAAGCGGGTTATATCACCAAATCCAATATTACAAAAAGTTACTTCTTCCATTACATATTCCACCAAAGCCACCAAAATGAATAATGAAAAATCACAAAACACAAAACAAATAGCACAACAAAAACTTCCTCAAAATAGTTCTACGTCAAGCTTAACCAACAGCAACAACAACGAAGATAGCATGCTCGAACTGAAAACAATGCTTAAGACATTAATGGAACAAATAGGAACTAATCTAAATCTCCTAACAGCGGTCTTGGCTAAGCAAACATGATGGAGACAGTTTGCTTATCGGTGTGGAACGCCAATGGGCTCAACCAACACATGCTCGAAGTTAAGTCTTTTTTAATAGAGCACAATATAGATATAATGCTTATATCTGAGACCCACTTCACTCGGAAGAACTTTATTAAAATTAAAGATTACGACATATACAACACTAACCATCCCTCTGGTTCAGCAAGGGGAGGAACTGCAATAATCATTAAGAAAAACATTCGTCACAACTTACATGACATTAATAGATCTGAAAAAATCCAGTCAACAAGTATTGAAATATATTCTACTTTGGGTACTATAGTTGTTGCTTCAATCTACTGCCCACCGTCAAATGTTTTAAAATTTGTTTTTGAATCATTTATTAAAAGTCTAGGTAATAAATTTCTAGGCAATAAATTAACACGACACCCTGAAGACAGAAAATGTCTGAACCGCACTATTAGAGACGTCAAGGAGTTGCTCCAAAAAAAATAAAAATGTTGAAGTCACTCAGAGTATTCAAGGACAAACAGCAATCAAAGCAACAGATTACTCTCTCTGGAAAGCTACTCGAAAGCTAAAACAGCCTATTGTAACAGCTCCCCCATTTAAGGTGGCTAACGGCCAGCCAGATGGCTAACGGCCGCAGTTCTTAAATCACAAGTAAAGAATTCTTGTCATAAACTTTCAGCAAAGAAAGCTCCAGGCTTTGATATAATTACTGCAAAGGTAATTTAGGAGCTACCGGAAATTGGATTTAAGTACATGACCCATTTGTTCAACAGCATCTCAAGAACTGGATACTTTCCTCTTCAGTGGAAGGTGTCTGTTATCACTGTTATCCCTAAGCCAAGCAAACCGCTAGAAGAAGTTACCTCTTAGTCTCCTACCTGTAATAAGTAAGGTGTTTGAATCGTTACTATTGACTAAATTGAAGCCAATTATCAGTCGAAAAAAACTGATTCCAGACCATCAGTTCAGATTTAGAGAAAAACACGCCACAACTGAACAAAGTCATCGAGTTTTTCGGACTATACGAACCGCGATGGAAAATCGAGAATATTATACAACGGCACACAAGCTTTCGACAAGGTCTGGCACGACGGGCTTAAGAAGTGGCTCCCATACCCGTACTACGAATTAATAAAATCGTATATATGCTACCGTCACTTTGTTGTAAAATTCAAGGCAGAATTTTCAAAGTTGCAGGCAATCGAGCGTTCCACAAGGAAACGTCCTTGGTCCCGTATTGTATACACACTATACGGCGGTTGTACCTATTCCAGCACATACCTCCATTGTAACATTTGCCTACGATACAGTCATTATGTCGACACACTCCAATCCAAGGATGGCATCAAAGGACTAGACAAAGTTCTTCGTGGCTTCAAAAGTGGAGGCTAAATGTTAACCACGCCAAATCAGTACAAGTAACATTTACGCTATGTCGGAGCGAGTGCCCTCCTGTCATGCTTAATAATACCACAAGAGCAAAGTGCCAAATATTTAGGTCTACACCTGGATAGACGCTTAACTTGGCAGAAACATTTATTCTCGAAGCGTAAACAACTTGAACTGAAGTTAACAAAACTTTACTAGTTACTGGGACCCAACTCTCAGCGTTCGTTACAAAACAAACTTTTAATTTATTCAACAATTCTGAAACCAGTTTGGACATTCGGAATACAACTGTGGGGTTCAGCATCGCAGTCAAATGTTTCTATTATCCAGCGATTTCAAAACAGAGTATTGCGCCTCATCACAAGTGCACCAAGGTATGTCTCAAACAGCACGATTTAAGGATACTTACTGTGAACCAAGAAATACAACGTCACAACCAAAGGTACCTCAAACGTTTGGAAGACTATCCGAACTGTCTAGCGGAAGCTTTAAAAGATCCATCACAAGGAACTCGGAGGCTGACGAGGCAAATTCAGGCAAACTATACTTGCAGTTACAATATAAACAAAAATAAAACACCAACATAATTTATGAATATTGTAAAGAGGGGCTGTATTGGTCTTCTCTTCCTCTTTAAGATTCTTATTGTGCTAATTTTTTTTTAAGTCTATATATATAAAAATTGTTAAATATCGGAATGATAGATGCAAATAAAATGGAGAAACAAAAATATATATATGCGCCACTTTGGGAAGTCAACATTGAATAACTTTTATTTTTTTTAGGCGATTTCGAGAAATGAGCACAATTCTAAAACGTGATTCAATACCATTTTATCTATGAATCAATACAAACCGAAAAAAGGCTCTGAAATTGTAGCGTTTTACACTGAAAACAATCGTTCAAGTGTAAAAACTGTGCGTGATTCTCGCAAAAAATTCGACCCTGCAACACAATTAGTCTACAGCAACTCGCCAGCGTCGCATTGAACCGCGTCCACGATTATCAATAAAGTTGTTAAAGCGATAAGAGAGAGTGTTGCCAATAATCCAAATGTGTTTTAAAGACGCAGAATTCAGGAGCTAAACGTGACTAAAATGACTCTAAAAACTTACTTACTGAAACTTACTCAAAGATCTGATCTTTGGGACAAAGTTTTGATGAGGGACGAAGCACTTTTTAGACTCTATGGCGGAGTCAATAAACAAAACTGTCGAATTTGGCTAACAGTGTCATTCAGGAAACACCACTGCACAATGAGAAAGTCACTGTTTGGGCCGGAATGTGCTCAAAAACTATCATCGGACCATTTTTTTCAAATTTGGAGAGACCGTCGACGACGCACGCTATCGTTGAATGTTGGCGCACTTTGTGTGTCCGCAAATGAGTGAAAAAGGTCTGACCAACTTCTATTTTCAATTATTTTCTTGCCACACCGCAGCCGCTACGATGTAGTTTAAGTTTTTTAACGAGCCGTGACCCACCCAGTTTTGGTGGTAGCCCCATACAGACCCAGACCCATTCACGCACAAGAACTGCAATACTTGTACCTTTGTTGGCTGTTGTATTTTGAATTAGTTTTAAGGCTATCCAAAATATAGAAACATAGCCGTACCAAGATGTCCGTAACAATTTTAGTTCTTTGCTGAAAAGAAATGAAAGAAATTTTGATTTGATTGATCATTAGTGTTCTAATCATAACTAGAGACAACAAATCAGCCATATCGTGTTATAAATAGTGTTAGAAAAGTACATATAACAAAGCAACCGCCTCATGAAGTATAAATAATACTAGAATTCTCCCAGTGGTCGAAATTCGACTGTTTATCTTTTAAGTACCCAATAATAAAAATATCCATATTACAGGATTGTCACGAACAATGATTTGGCCTCTAAATCAACCCTGTCCAACCATATCCTAATGAGACGAACATCTTCATGTTTTCGCACACATACGAACGAACGCATGTCGAAGTCGGCTGCTTAATGCTAAAGAGAGACCAAAATTTGAAATAGTTACGTTGCATTGGCCTTGTGTTTAGACGCACTATACAAATTTTGACTCAAAAATAATGCACACTTTTGGTGCTTTTCGGCAATAATTAATGCGCTGTTGATGTAAAAAATTTTTGTTAATGCATCAATTTTTTCTCCTTTTGGTTTTAAATATTTATTTGATTCCTCTTTTTTTTAAATTTACCAACGAAAACACTATCAGAAACACACTCAACTGATGCTCGCCAACATGTCTGCAAGTGCGCTCACAAAATTTTCGAGCCTAACGTCGAGCTGCTCGATCGTCATGCTCTACAATGTGAATCGCCCTTTAGACCACGACAAAGATAGACACTATTTTTTTTTGTCTTCCAACTGAAACCAAAGGAACCGAAAGAAACAATAAGCAATTTACCAAATTGAGAGTGTTGAGAGAGTGCCTTTGTGATTGGTCAAGGGCGTTACCTACCTTAGACGAAAAAAAAATTAAATTCTTTTAAACAAAACAATAATAACCAAGCGAAGAGGGTTAAAAAGGGTATAAAGTATAAGATAATAGAAAGTAATTTGGATGTCTGTCAATAAAATATAATCACAAAAACTAGCGTAATCTACGTTTGGCAGATTAAAGTCGCACTTTTTCAAAGTTTTCATATCGTTTACACTTTCTATGAAGGCGATGAGGCGTACAGATAAAATTAAACAATTGATTGTCATTTTATTTATGTTTTATGTTTAATTTTTGCGCTCAGTGTGTCATATGAAGCGTATACAAGATTCGAATACACTCTGTGTCAATTTCTATTTAGTTTTGATTGCGATCAAAAACAAACAGTTTAATAAGTTTGGTGGCACTTGTGACCGATTGAGCAGCGGCTTTTTTGTACAGACCGAACTTCAATTGGGCCAACATGCCACACACACTCACACACACACACACACACACACACACACACACACACACACACACAAACGACAGCCTCAATCATACAAACACATATGCAGATACGTATTGCAAGCAGCGAGTTCCGCAGTGAGTCGATTTTCCTATCCGCACCAAGCGTTTTGCTTGTGTTTGTTAAGCGTTTTCTGTGATTTTACTGTGTGTTGAATAATTAAGTCCGTAGTTTTAAAGTTTTTGTTTACGTATTTTTAACAATCTGCTTCAATCTCAAGGCAGTAGCTAGCGGGGTTTTAAACAGAAAAACATGGCCAACTTTCGTCCCTTTGTCCGATAACTTTTTGGGAAACTGGAGAAGTTGAGACATTAAGCGAATTTCTGTAGGCTTATATATCGATCAACTCAGCGAGCAATGGGGCAAATTATTCCACCTAGAAAGCATTTCGATGAAAAGAGAGAAGTCAGAATGTTAGTTAATTTGTGCTGATCATTTGAGAGAGACACAGCAGAATTGGTTTATAAACAGAGATTTTCAATAATTTTTAATCGTTAAAAACGAGTTCTTGTTTCGCTAATCAGCGATTTCGTTTAATAGAATCTATATATAAATAGGCAAGAGCAAAATGGTCACTTTTTAACCGATTTAAACCCAACATTTTAGCTTGATTTATTTATTTATATTTTTTTTTTTTTGATAGTTTGTGAAGAAGAGCTATTTTTTTCCAAAGTTTTGCGTCTAAGGTAAGTAAAAACAAGAAAAAACGTTAACTTCGGTTCAACCGAAGCTCTAATACCATTCTCACGAAATTTTAAATAGTATTGAAAAACATAAAAGTATTGAAAAACATAAAAAAAAAGTGGGCGGTATACGCCTACTAGTAGATGTGTATGAACCGATGTAGTAGATGTAAAAGATGCCACCATATCGAATTTAAAGTTGGTATTGACGTTTTTCATACAAATGCATAAAAGTGAGTTGTGAGTTTATATGGGACTAGGGGGACTACGCCCATTTGTATATGTATATGGAGCGGTTGTCCACTAAAATGCACCAAATCAAATTTCAGGGTAATATTGATATATTGAACGAAGAATTTTTTCATAAAAAACACACAATTGCACGATGGGTTTGTATGGGTTTGTATGGGGGCTACCCCAAAAAGTAGGCGGACCATGCTCATTACGCTATGTATGTTAAGCGGCTGACCATCAAAAGGCACCACATTGCATTTCAACCTTATATTGAATTTAATAGAGAAGTCTTTCATACAAACACACAAAAGTGGGCAGTATGTTTGTATGGGGCTACCCCAAAAAAAGTGGGCGTGGCGGGTCAATCTTGACACTCTATTAAACTGCAATAAAAAGAAACGTATGTGCGAACAACATACAGACAGACAGACAGACGGACATGGCTAGATCGACTCGTCTCGTCGAACTGATCAAGAATATATATACTTTATGGGGTCTACTCCTTTAATGCGTTACAAACTTTCAGACAAACTGATAATACCATTTCACACTGTGTGAATAGTGTAACCAGACAACGCCCTCGACCAATCACACAAAGACCAGAACTCTTTCTCTCTCTCTCTTCAGTTCTTTCAATTTGTTAAAAAATTACAACAAAAAAGTCAAAGTCAGTAATGCATCAATTGAGAGCGTGGCTTCATAGTGTTGTTGGTTTAATTTTTAAATAAAGGAACAATAAAGGAACAGACAAGAGAGAAACTACGCTTATACGGACCACATTTATGTTGAGCACAACATGCTGGTTATACTTAACGATCTCAGCATTATCAAATGGTACTGAACCGTTTTGTATTGTCGCTATAATGGTTGAATTTCAACCACAGGGGGTGCACGACTAAAAATACATATCGTAACGACAATTTTATTTCATCGGTAAAAATTTAATAACGTTGCAATATTTGTCCGATTTTGTTAAATTCAAGCCATTTGATTGAAAACGTTATGAGTTTTTTGAAATTTTATGGTAAACACAAAATTTGCATTAAATTGTGCTCAGAGTGTAAAAAAATTTAAAATAATAGTATAAATGTCAGACTACTTAACACATAATAAATAATATAATTTAAAGCATAGTGAAAATAACTCGTCCGAGCCTCTGAGCCAAGTAAGCCGTCTGTCTAGTGTTAGGCCAACATACTTTGCTGTAGTGCTCATAGGGATGACATCGTGTTGTTGAGAAAACTGGAGGTCAGCTGGTCTGTCTCAATGTGAAAGTTACGTGAGAGGATTTTTCTGCATTCAATCTAATATTCCAACTAATGCTCCAAGTCTCTAGTAACCAAGTACTTAGTCATCTCGGATGGATTTTAAGTCATATTCATTACCCTCGCAGCTGACACAAAAGGCCCTGTTGTTAATGTAGGACCTTAGTACCAAATAGTATTGTGCTGAAAAGAGTACAAAAATTACTGGAAATAAAAGCCCTCTCTAAACGAAATCTTGGTTACGGCCTTGTTTACTCTCTTAGCTGTATATAAATATCAAATAAAAAAACATCTTGACGGGGTAAGAATCAAGTGACGAAAGCATACTTGGAACACACAAAACTACTGTTATAAATTTTGTGACGATATATTTATATTTTACATTTCAATAGTTGGAATCGATTGTAATATGTAATTGAGCGTTCGTCGTGTTGCTAACCTTTTTAAACTATAAAATACAGCTCTTTTACAAGGACATCAATTTATTCCTCTACTCATATTTTTTTAAGTAGATATTGTACAGCAACATGCTAGCATTCATTTGTTTGGTCACAGTAACCGTTTGGTCACAGTAACCAATTGAAATTAAAGCTTTTTTTTTTGAGATTTTCCCGCTGAAATCCGCCATTTTGAAAAAAGTTATAGAACAAAATTTTCTTAGATTTTTTGTGTACTAAAATCCTGTATCAATTAAATTTTGGTTTTCTAAAGGATTCAAGCAAACAAACACACAAACAAACTATTTCATTAACTCGTCAACAATTTCCAATATATTATTATATCCAATATTCATAACTTTTGAGTGGGTGGACCGATATTTGTGATCTTGGGCTCGTTGGACTCGTCTCGGCGTCAAGAATAAATAAAAGAATAAATAATAAGTTTGAGGTTTTAGTCAAATCCACAAACAACCAACCTCCCCCCCCCGAGCCACAATACTGCTGAGGGTGGGTTCTTTTCAACACGCTATATTTCGTACTGGGGTAGTCCCATATTATATGTTTTAACGTTTTCTGAAAATATGTTTGAAGACCTTTTTAATGGTAAAAAAGGGTTTCGATCGGACTTACCAGTAAAAACTTCGATATTGCTTGTATAATATAGTGTTCGTGCAGCAGCCACACTGAGGTGGGCTTTCGTCACTTGCGTGGACTACCGTCCACAGTGATAATACACACATATTTATATGTTTGTACATCAGACCAGAAAAGTTCAAATGTATGTACATAGCTTTTCATACATTGCATTAAGAGCGCATAACAGTTTTTATGCCATAAAATATATCTTTTTGCATTATTTTTTGTTATAATACAAAATACGAAAAATCGGGCTGCTATTTATATTTCGGGAACTGACAACACTAATGTCAAAAGCTAAAATCTTTCAACACCATAATAAAGTTTGACATTTTTTTGGCATAAACGTACTCACAAAGTTTTGATGTACAATTGCTATTTGTTTTGTTTACAGTGAGTTAAGAAAAACAATTTGGTTAAAAAAATTGAAATTTCAAGAGAAGGTTTTCGTTGGATTATTTTTCTAAACTTTCGACGTGGATTATCTCAACAAGAATGTGTCAATGTCTTTCTATGGCGATAAAGCACCATCAAAAACCACAGTATATTGCTGGTATAGTGAATTCAATCGTGGTCGCCGAAGTTCGTCCAAAATGGGTTGTTGTGCCCAAAAACAGCGATGCAGTCCGTGAACTGATAATGCAAGATCGTCATGTGACATATCGTGAGATAGAGGCATCCTTCCACATTAGTTTCACTTCAATACATTCGATTTTGCATGAACACTTAGCTGTAAAAAGAATTTGCTCTCGTTGGATACCCTATAATTTATCAATAGCTCAAAAAACGGCTCGCGTCGATTGGTGTAAGGAAATGAATAAAAAGTTCGACCGTGGTGCTTCAAAAGACGTGTATAAAATCGTGATAGGTGACGAATCATGGATATATGCGTATGAGCCGGAAACAAAAACGCAATCGACCGTGTGGGTGGGTATTCCAAGTCGAGCCAAATCCAAAAAAAGTTGTTCGTGGAAGAAGCACAGCGAAGCAAATGATCGCCTGTTTATTCGGCAGAATGGGTCATGTGACCACTGTTCCGCTTGAGCAACGTAGGACGGTCAATTTTGACCATTTGTTTGCCGGAAGTCTTCGGAGAAATTCGTAAAACCAACCGCCAAAGACGAATCATTCTCCATCATGACAATGCGAGCTCTCACACATCTCGTCAAACAAGTGCATTTTTGAGCAGTCTAAAACATCGAATTAATGACTCATCCTCCGTAGAGTCCTCATCTTCCGTACACCCAGTGACTTTTTCTTCTTCCCAAGTATCAAAGGTAAACTGCGTGGTCAACGATTTACGAGCGCCGAAGGAGCAGTCGAAGCGTTCAAAAACCATGTTTTGGAGGTGTCTCAAGAGGAATGGAACAAATGCTGCGACAAATGGTTTGAACGAATGCAAAAGTATATTGATCATCAAGGGGAATATTTCGAAAAACAATAAAGCTATTTTCATTTACAAATTTTTGTTATTATTTGCTGTTCCCGAAATATAAATAGTACCCCTCGTATTGATTTAACCTTTAAATAATTATTTTGCCATTTATTAAATGACATTCAATTATTTTCACAGAGTTCATAAAATATCGATTAGCATGTCATGCCATCATAACCAACTGACAAGCATGATGACTAAAAAACAAGAGGTGCAGTTGTTTAGTAATACATATCAAGAATAAACGTCAACTTCAGTGGTACCGAAGTTTTTATACTATTCACATGAAGTTTCTAGCTGTGAACTTTTAGCAGGTGTGACATAGCAATAATTGTAAAATTGTTTAACCTTAACGTGGAATGTAAGTTCGTAGGAGCATACCATAAATTCTCAATCGCCGAGAACGGATGTACTCCATCAAGAGATTAAAAAAATAGTACGATAAAGCATCACCCTGTTTAAAACTGCTCTTAGTATCAAAGGTTTCGGAGAGGTTCTTTCCTACTCTTTGGCTGTCTTTCCTACGCTTTGGGTGTGTTATAGCGTCATCATGCAAAAAGACCAAGTTCATATAGGGCGCTGAAGAACTTCGTTTTTAGCGGCGTATGGAAAACTTTAAACTTTAAAAAACTTTAACTTTAGTCTGAAGCCACACTGATAGTGTCCTATCAGTGCATCCGTGCATGATTCCTGTACATCTTTAAACAGACTTACATTATCGTCCTTACGGAAAGAAACTCCAGGCTTAAAATCCTCTGTCAGATGCTTGACTTTTGGATAAAAC
Organism: Leucophenga montana; assembly: GCA_035044765.1. Lineage (NCBI taxonomy): Eukaryota > Metazoa > Arthropoda > Insecta > Diptera > Drosophilidae > Leucophenga > Leucophenga montana. Next base: position 22,175 of record JAWNNQ010001681.1, on the reverse strand, counting down.
TTTCGAGCTTCATTTCGATGACATAACACCTGAACATCCTCAAGCTCACGCCTTTCGTGTTCCTTTTTTTTTGCGTCTGAAAAGGCGTTTCTCCTCTCTCCGTTTCTCACGATATCACTCTCTAACAGTTCGCGTTGCACTATCAAAATGGGAGAGGTCTAAGAACTAAACTTAGTGATCTTAGTGAACATGGCTTCAACCATATACTCGTATTCAGAATTCCGAAATTCTGTGACAAGTTTGTTAAATTTAGAAAGGATAGTCCCAATCGTTCTGGTAGAGTTGTCCTGATATCAGTAAAATCATCTCTGATGGATGAAGAAAATTTTATTTCCGATAATGCTTTCGAATTAATGTGTGTTAAAATATTATTCTACAATTTTAACATACATTAGGTGCTCATACATCCCGCTTTCTTCGGATATAAGCTTCACGCATCTGCAGTTTCGAACATAGCCATATTTTACGTGTTAAAGATCATCTTATAGTCATAGGTAATCTTAACTTACCCAGTGTAAGTTGGTCAATGCCGGATGGTTCTTCTATGCTTATTGCATTTTCCAACCATGACTTTCTGGATAGTCTTCTTGATTTGTCCTTGAAATAGCGTATGAACATTTGCATCATTGTATGTCGGCTTCTACATCTTGTCTTTGTTGACAGTACGGGTTTAACATATCCGTTAACAGAATGTCCCCAATAATACCGCATGGAGACAATTATCTTCTTACTTTTCAGATTTATTTTCATGACGATAAAGTTGCCTGCCCACTTAATAATGATACATCTTTCACATCTTCATACATCTGTATCAGATACTAGTTTATCCTCGCCACGTTGTACTCGGCCCTCGTCATTCCCCTGCCACTCCTTCCCCCTTCCCACCTTCCACATGCTCCTTTATATAGGGAAAACCAAAATTCTTGAAAAAAAAATTTTCAGGATCACCCACGGGACTATTTTGAATATTGCCACAAAATTTGATCAAAATCGGCTCAGCGGTTTATAGGGAATATACATACATACTTCCATTTATATATATATATATATATATATATATATATATATATATATATATATATATATATATATATATATATATATATATATATATATATATATATATATATATATATATATATATATATACATATATATAGATTTAAAATATATAAATATATAGATTTGAAAAAACTGACTACTCAAAATTAAATCAACTGGAGTTCTCCGAGTGGTCGAAATTCGACCATTCGACTATAAAATACTCATTAATAAAAATATCCATAATACAGGATTGTTCAGAAAATGCGTTTACCTCTGCGCTCAACGCTGTCCACCCATAGCCCCATGATGCTAAGGAGAAACAAAAAGTTGAATTTGTTACGTTGCATTGGTGTTGTATTTTGACATACTGTACAATTTAACACTCAGAAATGATTGACAATTTGGGTGATCTCTATTTAGACAGCCCTGCTCTAAGGGCCGCCCAGAAAGAAGGTGACAATAAGTGAGCAATTTTTTGCAATAATAATATGTCTTTTACGTTGTCTCTTGGCACAATAAGTTATGCCTTCCATGAATCACTTCGATCCCTTTGCTATATCTATAATAAATTCTAACATTTATTTTCATTTGATTCTTCTGCACAATGAAAAAAACTAGCCTTAACTTTAAACGACCATGAAATGAGGTTTAAGTTATTTATCTTTCTTTTTAAATATCCTTGTAATTGCGACTGCTCCAACAGATCTGAGTGGCCGAAACTTTCCAGTGTTAGTGATAAGCAGTTAGTGATAAAATATTATGTTTAAGCAACTTTTTTAGTTTATGTAGTAGCAGTAAATAGTATAAATAAAAAAAATGAATAAATAAATCTATGCCCTCATACATCCAAACGTCTCATACGTCCGAGGCTGAGCAGAGATATATATACTTTATGGGATCGACATCACCTCGCAAATAAATAGTCCCGGGCAGCAAGCGGATCCCGACAGACAGAGGGGTCTACCAATCGCTTATGGGACCGTCTGCAAAACCATTGTCACATACATTTAAGACCCATCCAATTTCCAATAAGTGCGTATATGCTAGTGTCCCTGTGATCATTTATTTCGTTTATACATTCTTTCCCTCATATCACACCTGTTGCCGGACTAGTGGTGGTATCCGACCCATGGTCTTCCCGAACCATGGCTTCCCAACTCATAGGAACATTATGAACAGAAGTAATAGCATAAACACGGAAAAGTAAAGAAGTAATAGCATAAACACGAAAAACTCCTACAAAAAAAAAAAAAAAAAACAAATAAACCTAGAGGAGCAATTGCCTCCGATAAATCGGGAGATTCGGGGATATCGAACTCCCAAAATAAGGCGAAGGCGTCGACAGAAGTGCAAAACCCTTGACGAAGCCCAGCCAGCAATAAATGAATTAAGGCACCTTCCTGAATAACAGCTGTTACAGGGAAGGACAACTCAAACAGCAGTAAAACCCAGCGTCAAGCTAGAAGTAAAGCTGCTGAGTGAAGGACCCAAATTGTACCAAAGGAAACTGCCGGACCGTCAACTAAAAAACATGGCGGCACCTATAAAGACAGAAGGAACGCCATGCGATTTCTTAAAGGGCACCACACTCAACCGTACGAGAAGTGTGAGACAACAGGAACAGGAGCGAAAAGTGGCTGAAGTCAAATAAATCATGGTCTATTATTCCAGATTTTAGCCTCGATTATGAACCATAGATGGAATCGGCAACGAAAAGACACCGAGCAATGGAGAAGAGCCACAATTTAGCAAAGCGAAGACGAATGGCAAAAGCTGAAATCATCAAAGGACGAAAAATCATTGGAGTCATTGATAAAAACAGCGAATAGGGCCGTATTCATCATGTGAATTGGAGCATCCTTGACGGAAATTGCTATGCAAAACGTCGACGACCATGCTGCACTGACCCCTGTTGACGCAAGGATGGCATGCGTCGACGATCGGTCTGTGGAGCTTTACAAATAAGCGGTAGAGTGACTTGGAGACGTTTATGAGGGCGCTAAGCTCAAGACCGTAAATTTCAGCGACATTATGTCTCGACCAAGAGCACGTGCTTCGATACCGGTGAAGTCAGTGGACCCGGAAAAAATCTAGAAAATTATGCATACTTCAACCCGCACCTCGCACCCCACAACTGGAAGATTTGAAGATGGAACCGTCGAAGAAGGCGACAATGCAGATCGTCATTCTCCTAAACAATAAATCGATCGGATCGCTAGGGCAATGCGGCGGAAAGATTAACAACGGCTTTGGGAAAGTGTTACTCAAAGTCTACAAGGGAGACACCGACGCAGGCACCAATCTGGCCTCGAACCCGACAGATCCACATAGTGAGCATGAAATAGAGGGGGAAATGACAGAGTATGCACAAAGCGTTTGTGGATCATCAACGAATTCGGAAGTCGGCTCCGCTCTCTATCGCATCTTTACTAGCGAGAAGGAAGATAGACTGCTTAAATTGAAAGAGGATGTATGTAGATGAAACACTTAACGAATAAGCAAAAGTAAAATGATGCAGCCATTGCAGATAGCCCTGCATCACAGCAAGGCGGCATCAGCTGCTCTCTTGCATCAGCTGCATAAAATAACTGCGGATATAGTCGTGATATAGGAACCATTGTAAAAATCTAAGAATCCCATAGGATAACTACAAAGGCAAAAATGGCATCGCATGTATGCCCAAAATATTACAAAAACGCTAGATAGTCTTCTAGATATCCATATTAGAAGTCAGGTTAGCCAATATTGACTATCAAACTCGAAACACGTATATTGCAATATTGCAAGAGCAGGTTAACAGAGGCGGACTTGCATACAAACCAAAAATAACACAAAAAGAAAGCTCACTTCATAAGAAGGAATATACGTTAGTAGCGTTCCTGGATAAATTGGGAGCTATTAACAACGTCTATCCAGAAGCTATAACAGAAGCTGTGGCAGAACTGGGAGTAAGTTATTCACTGGTAGGCCTTATCAGGCCACTGCTATGCTGCAGAGCTGTGACTGCTGAACTGGCAGAGTCGATCGCTCGCAGGAATGTGAAAAGGCGCACGCGCCAAGGGAAGTCCTATCCAAACACCTATGGGTCCTAGTAATCGATAAGATGGTTAGGCGCATGGACGAACACTATGTGACCTAATGGAAACAGCACTTAAGGATCTTTATAGCTACGTTTAAAAGTAAACCCCACTAAGACAGAGTTCATAATATTTGCAGGAAGGTACAATACACCCAACCTAATCCCTCCTAAACTGAACGGAGTACATCTCTCATTCGGAGTTATAGTTAAATCCCTGGGCCTAATACTGGATAGGAAGATTCTGTGGAATGACAACATAACAGAAAGAGTAAAAGAGCAACAGTAACGCTCTTTGCGTGCAACGACAGGATAAGGAGTCGATTGGCATATCGATCGACTCCTTATCTGCAAATCAAAACAGTACTATTACTACCACAAACCATAGGTAGTCTAAACAGCTTTTACTCAGTGCAGCGTACTCCCATTCCAGTCTGAAAAGCCCCATAAGCGCTTTCAACTCAAATAAACTTGATGATTTATTAATTTAAATCACAAACTTAAAATAGAAACGGAAATAAGTAAACTGGTTTGAACATTCCAATGCTGTCTGCCGGGAATTGATTTCAATTCAGTTCGGACTTCACGTTAGCCATGACTGTGGGCAGGTAAAACTCATTTCAATTTGAGTGCCATCATCATCCTCGACAACAACAATGTGTCGTATAAAAATTGTCATTGACAAATTCGTCAAATGCAGCACATCCTTTTTTTCATACCAACTCAGTTCAGATTATTGTTAATCGTTTCCCCGATTTGTCCCGTATTTAATATTCTACAAAAATAACTTTCTGTTTCTGACATTCATTGATTTATGTGTATATTGTATCGTACAAATGCGTACTTCATGTATGAATGTGATTAAAATTTTATGCTGTTGTTGCTTTGCAAATTTGCGGTTTTCATAAAACGAAAACTCAAAAGAAATAAAATAAAATAAATAGCAAAATATTTCTTTGTGTCAGAATGTCAAACAACTCTTTTCTGTATATGTATACCAGTTATTTTATTGAATGCTTAATGCGCTTGATAGAGTTCAGTGCATTATTTATTTTAACGAAACCACAACAAAGCTAATAGTTACGATGTTGGTCGTTTTGTTGGAAGTCCACAATTAACATAATATTCACGCCGACTTTTTAAAGTTTATGTATTACGAGTACAATAATTTTCACTTTCACATTTTGTTAAGTTATTAGCTACGCTCCCTATGGTTTTTTATGCCGTGAACGTGGCATCGTCCATTTTTTTAGTAGAATATATATATATATATGCCGAGCAACCTATCTGCCAATTGCAATTTCTACTAACTATATTACAAATTGGACACAGAAAACGTGACAAAACCATTTTTGAGGCAAGTCAATGTATTCTATAATCATAATAATTCCGCGAACATAGTATAGCCACCTATTTTTACCATACTTGGCAGGATCTCTTCCTCAGTTCCTCCACTTGGATCAATGGTCAACAGCTTATGTATCTAAAGATTGCCCCAAACTTTGAGATTAATCAGTTTGGATGTTTATAGATAATACACATACATCCGTACATCCATACATCCATACATCCGTATATATATAGAGCGATAAGCCGGTCTGGACTTACGGCATCCAGATATGGGGTGTGGCAGCTGTATCAAATATCGAAATACTTCAACACAATACTTGTTTTTGAATTGAAACAATTTTTATATGAAAATAATATTGATCTGGCACTTATATCTGAAACCCATCTCAGGAAAAAACATTTCATTAACATCACAGGGTACACTTTGTTTAATACTAACCATCCAGACGGAATGGGTCATGGGGGCTCAGCAATAATCGTAAAAACTAAAATAAAATTTACTGAAACTAAAAAGTACAGCTTCGTTTATATACAAGCTACTTCCATTTATTTATTTGATCAGTTTGGTCCCCTGACTATTTCCGCCTTATATAGTCCCCCAAAACACAAGGGTTCTCTATCCCAATATAACAGCTACTTTAAATCTTTAGGTGCTAAATTCATAGCTGCAGGTAATTTCAATGCAAAGCATAGAGCATGGGGCTCCCGGCTTACAAACAAAAAAGGTGAAATACTTCTCGAATCGATTTACACCAGCAATAGTAAGCACGTATCAACTGGGGAACCTACTTACTGGCCAACAGATCCACGTGAAGTGCCAGATCTCATAGACTTTTCTGTTATCAAAAACATTAGTATCAAATACATTTCCATCAAATCCCGTTTTGAATTGTCTTTTGACCACTCTCCAATTCAACTTGATTACTTAACTTCTCTTGCTACAGACAACCCGAAGCCAACCCTCTATAACTCTAAGACCGACTGGCCAGCATATAAAGAATTTCTAGAGCTACATTTACGATCGGATATTTATTTATATGATATTGAATGCTCTGTAATATATTTTAATGATACCGTAGCTGAATCAGATCTTAGTTCTACCCCTATATTAACTCAAAAAGAGGCTGCCAAGTATACGCCCGCATCCATTCGACGTCAAATTGAAGCAAAATGAAAGATTCGGAAAAAGTGGCAAGCTACAAGATGTCCCGAAGATAAAATGAAACTTTATAGAGCGACTAAAGAACTTAAAGAAGCTCTTAAGCGAAAGTATAGAAAAGTATCTAACTCACCTGACTCCAACCATAGACACTAATTTCTCTCTTTGCAAGGCTACTAGTAAATTAAGTGGAACCACCATACACACCCCACCACTGAAGAAGCCAGATGGCACTTGGGCTAAAACAGATTTTGAAAAATCTTCAGTCCTTGCTGACTTTTATCAAAAAACTTTTGTGAACAATCCACAAAATTACGGCCATATCGCAGATTCATCAAGCTGCTCCTTTTGCAACCTTCCAATCCAATATGTAACTGACAATGAGATAACAAAAGCTATTGATAAAACTAAAGTAAAAAAATCGGCCGGGTATGATATGGTAACTGGAAAGCTGCTTAAAGAACTTCCATCGAAAGCTATACGCTATCTCCGAAATGACATGGAAGGTAGCAGAAGTCATATATATACCTATACCTAAGCCTGGCAAAGATGGCACAAATTCAGCTTCATATCGACCGATAAGCCTTTTGCCGATTTTATCAAAGTTGTTCGAAAGAATACTCAAAGAAAGATTACAACCCATACTTGACAATAGCTTCATTATACCTGACCATCAGTTTGGATTTAGAAAACAACACTCAACAATTGAAAAAATACATAGGATAGTTAATAAAATTTCAACAGACCTTGAAGATAAGAAATATTGCATAGGAATTTTTCGCGAAGTAGAAAAGGCTTTTGACAAGGTATGGCATAAGGGATTATTCAAACTAAAATCCGTACTTCCGCATGACTAAAGTAGGCGAAAGAGTTAATTATCAGATAGGCACTATGCAATAGGCACTATGTAAAAGTTAAAGACGCTTTCTCTTCAACTGGACAGATTAATGCAGGAATACCCCAAGGCAGTGTGTTGGGACCTCTTCTTTATTTACTTTTCACTCAAGATTTGCCAAAGCCCGAGGAGTCGTCTTCTATGATTGCAACTTTTGCAGATGATACAATTCTGTTTTATGCCCACAATGTTATAAATGTAGCTTCCCAAAAACTCCAAAGTATACTAGACAACACCATAGCCTGGTTTAATAAGTGGGCTATAAAAATTAACGAAAGCAAGATCTTTACAACTAGACGTGTTGTATTGCCGACCCCCCTCAAAATAAACAATAAAGACCTACCCATAGAAAAATTTGCAAAATACTTAGGAATAAATTTGGACAGTAAACTGAGCTGGAAATTACATATTGAGAAAAAGCGAAATCAGATTAAAGAGAAATAAATAGCATCAGTAAGCAGAAAGCATCACACTCGAAACATGGCTCATTGTAACATCGAGATAACCAACATACCCCTCTTGGAACTGACAACTAGACGACGTCTTAAAAGGATACGATCAGCTGACCTCCCAAATCATTTATAACTACTAGTTTAACAATAACCTTCTTAGTATTTTTATTATTTTTTAATCATTACCATCAATTGTTGTGCCATGTAATTTATGCCACACTACTAGACAGTGAACGTTACGGTATCTCACGATAGTGGGGCAGCCGTAAGTATTGGCTGTCCGTGGTGGATGCATAGGTTGCATATTCGAACAAAAGTATTAATATAATTGCTAGAGATTGTTTTTTTTTTCAATTATTATTTACCCCATAGACTATATTACAAAATGTACTAAGTGTCATGTAGACAGACGTATAATTCAATTGGGAATTAAAAAAAAAACTTCAACGGTATCAAAACATCACCCTTAGGAAAATCACTCGAGCTCCGTGGTATATGCGCAATGACAATATTCACAACGATCTTCAGATGCCAAGTATAGCTGAAGAAATCAAGAGACATAGAACCAGATACATAGAAAATCTTTATCAACACTGTAATATTCTGGCTATCAATTTATTGGATAATACAACAACAACGAGGCGGCTTCAGCGAGTGCACCCGTTAGATTTGTCATATCCACGGACATAGGTTAAGATTAGGTTAATATATGGTAATATGATAGTTCCTAGTACAATCATGTAAAACGTAAACGTGTAAATTAAACTCAGAAAATTTGATTATAGTTCCTGCATCGAACTGATGGCAAATAAAAAGATAAAAAAAAAAATATAAACAGGGTGTCTCAAAAGAAAGTTCACATTTAAAAAATCGATAAAAAAAAAGTAAGGATTTTGATTTTTCCAATGAAATCTTTATATTAATCTTTATATTATATTTATGCTGCTTGAAACAAGAAATCGAAACATATTGTGCTAGATATGTTAGCTAGAGAATTAAACAAACTAATTATTTCTTCAGAAAACTACTCTCTAATTTTAATGAAATTCATTTCCTTAAAATTTCCTTAAAATTTATATATAATTTCAGTGAAACCTAATTTATAAGCAAAGTTAATTTAACATACCCATTGTAAATAAATATAATGATATAAGCAAACTCACGAAACATGTTAGTATCCCTCGATGAAAGATCTTCAAAGAGCGGCTTACTGTAGAGCTGAAGAAGAGATGATGCTGATTTTTTTATAGAAAGAAATGTCTGGGATACTATTAATGAAATTGTTAGTGTTCAGTCTTAATAGATATTCTTATTATCTGACTGGACGGACGGTGACTAAACGAAGAGATAAGAATAAGAGAAAAACCAAATACATTAAAGTTACGTGAAGCTGACGACGACGTTGTGGATATGGAAATAATTGATGCTAAATCGAAAATTAAAATCGATGAAGGTGACGATGATCTTGCATCCAAAGCACCTAAACTAAAACAGAAAGAGAATTTAATACAAAAACAGTGTTTAAAAGTGAAGTCAAAGAAGAAACTGGTATAAAAAATAAAACAGAACGAATACTGCAGACGATAGTTCACATCTTCAAAATACTCTATCAAATTACACAAGAAAAATCATTAACTTCGGTTGAATCGAAGCTCTAATAACATTCACACGATATTTTTATACATAAACGAGGGATGTGTTTGTGTAGTGAATACCCAAAAATAGTGGAGGTAAACAGGGAGGTACACGCCCATTGGAATGTGTGTGTGAAGCGACTAACCCCAGGAAGCCACTATATCCAATCTCAATCTAATATTGACTTAACTGAAGAAGTTTTTCATACAAATACAAATGTGAGCGTAGTGTCTGTTTTGGAGCTACTCCTAAAAGTGGGCGGGACGCGACCAATTGTATAAGTATGTGATGCAGTCGGTCATAAGAAACCACCACATCGAATGTCAAACTGATATTGACTCAACTAAAGAAGTCTTCCCACAAAAAAGCACAAAAATGAGCTATTGGTTTGTATGGGTGTTACCCCAAAAAGTGGGCAGGACATCCCCTTTAGTATATGTATGTTACGCGACTGTCCGTAAAAAGCCACCACATCTAATTTCAAGGTAATATTTACTATAATAAAGAAGTTTTACATACAAAAACCCCAAAAAGTTTGTCAATATTGATAGTCTGTTTGACTGCAATAAAAATAAGTATAGGTCCGAATTTGCAACTAGATATTTATACTTTATATATATTTATGCGTTACAAACTTTCAGACAACACACTATGTGTGAATGGTTCTATAAAAAAGCAATAGTGCCACAAAAGCTGAGGCTTCACACCGCGAAAGAAGTTTAATCCAAATTTTAAAAAAATCATTATTTAAAAATAATAAATAGAAAACAGAAACAAAATAAAAATGGCTCAATTTTTCTTTGATATTTATTGGACGCAATACACATATTCCAACGCTTCTTCCAATCTTCAAAATACTTTTCATAGTCCAATTTTGCGAATGCTACTTTACCGTTTCAATCTTCTCAAAACGATTTCCGCAGTATGAGTCGTGGGAATAGAAAAAAAAAACTAACATGGGGCTATGTCAGGTGAATTCGGAAGTTGTGGAAAGACATTGTTTTTAGTCAAAATGAGAATATCTACAAGTATTTTAATTAATTTGACAATACATCAAACAGTTTACGTTTTAATAAGACATTTCTGGTACTTTTCTTTCAGTAGGTATACGGTGCCTGCTTTCTAAGTTTTGGATCCACCATAAGCTTGGACATAAGCTTGGCTTCGCTGTTGATGTTGATGATTGTCTGGAATTAACCCATTACTTTTTGGTTTTGATTTGTCTCAGTGGTATACTTTTCGTACCCCGTCGCGATTCGATGCAAAAAACCCTTCCAATTTTGCATTTGGATCAGTTGAAAAAACGGGGTTGAGGTCTCTTGTCTTGAGTTCATACGGAACCCAATTTCTTTGTTTTTGCACCGTACCCATGGCCTCGACACGGTTTGAAATCGCTTGTTAAGTCACAAGTTCAACTTGAGTTTTGCATTAATTTTGGTCCAGTAACGCCTCCAACTCAGCGTATTCAAACTTTACTGGCCTTCCTTTGCGTTCTTTTTCATTGGTTTTAAAATCTCCATTTTTAAAACGCCGCAACCAGTACTTACACGATTTTATTGATGGAGCATGTTCCCCATATGCTTTTCTCAACAATCGATCATCGTCAAATTAGAGCATAAAAGCAGGGCTTCTCTCAAATAGTTGGCACAAATGTTGTCATGGCAATATGCAAGCGTTGTTCTGGCGTTAGTCTATTCATGACAAAATGGCGGACCAAACTGAGCACAAATGACAATATCGTTGCAAGATCTCAAAAATGTATGACAGTTTTATCCATGTCGGAAAATGGAACCTCTAAAACCTCTACGTGCAAATGTATGTAACAGCCAGAAGGAAACGTGGCAGATACTGGCCATAAAGAATTATTATTGATAGCATCAAAATCAAAAGCCGAGTTGATATGGCTATGTCCTTCTGTCCATCCGTCCTTCGTATGTTTAAACAACTACGTGTTGGCTATAAAAGGGGGTGGGAGTCGTAAACTCAGCATTATTCTTGTTTTTAAATAAAACGCCATCGATTTTGGATCGTCCTCGTAGACTTTATGTCTCGTGTTATCCCAAAGAAAATAGTCCAACGGTATTAACTCGCACAGTATAGACGGTCAATTCATTTGGAACTCTTGGAACTCTACTAAAAAAAAACATCAAAAACAAGATCACTATATATTTTTGCTACGTTCTTTATGTGCTACTTTGTTACTTTTGTGAAAATGGAATGGATATTTTTATGAAAATGGACAAAAAAAAAATATTTTATAAGAAAACTTTTATGGAGAAGCTGAAGAAGTTGCTGATGACGTCGGCATATCGGTTGGTTCATGCCATGGAATTTTTTCGGATGTGGACGAAATGTTGACGAAAAGAACCGTCGCATGGAGCTGTTTAAGGACGACGCTTCAGATTTGCTGAAAAGGAACATAACTTGATGACGAAACAGGGGTATATGGTTATGACGTCGAAACCAAAGCCCAATTATCCCAATGGAAGCGGGCAAAAGAGCCAAGACCGAAAAAAGCACGCCAAGTTCAGTCAAATGTGAAGGTTTTGCTCACTATTTTCTTTGATTATAATGGCATGGCCAATCGTGAGTTCTTCTTAGAATGTTGGTGCATTATCGTGGGTTTTGCATCACGATAATGCACCTGCTCACACATCGTTGCTTGTTCGTGATTTTTTGGCCAAAAACAATAGCTTAATCATGCCTCAGCCAACGAATTCACCGGACTTGGCGCCCAGCGATTTTTTCCTGTTCCCAAAACTAAAACAACCCGTGAAACGACGGCTTTTTGTCACGATTGAGAAGATGAAGATCGTATCGCTTAAAGAGTTTAAGGCACAAGTGTATTATATCTGAGGAAGATTTCTTCGAAGGGAACAAAATAGAAACTCTTAAAAAAAATATTTTTTAGCACACCTTATAGTATAATTGTATTTTATATATAGTATGCATATAATTTAGTTTAACTCGCCTTTGTATTCGCCTATTACAATAATTTTAAATAATTTTTAAATGCAGCAGTTGATGGACGCCGAAACCAAATACATATTTCCGTATCCCTAAGGGCCAGTTTCCAGTTTCACAGTGCCAAGTTCAGTTAGACTCGAGTAAACTATAAATTTCTATAGATATGACTGTAGTGAAAAGTATTAATGCAAATGCAAAGTTGATAGTTAACTGGAGTTTAACTTAACTCGACGCTGTGCAATTGGCCCTTAGTTTTCCAAACTGTAACATTTTACGTAAATCATTGCATTCTACATAATATAAGTTAAAGACTTACTAATTAATCTATTCTAAAATATGTAGCGCTTATCGAATGTACGAGTATGTGTTTATTTAGATACAAATATGATCCGATGCAATAAATTAGTAATAGTAAACACAATAATTTTTGATAAAATTTCTTAGTTTTGTTTAATTGCAATCAAAAAGGAACAGAAAATTATTTTAAAGCTTGATGGAAGGAACCGAGTTTTATGTAAATTGTATCTTTTCTCACATTTTAATTTGATAATTTTTGAAAAGGCATTTGCATCTGCGGATTAGTGTTGATAGTAATTTATCTGAGAGTTCTGTTGCTGCTGCTGGTGTTGTTGGTGTTCCATATGCGCTACACGTGCCATTTGTTCCGATGTGATCAATTGTTGATTGCTATATTGGTGCGAAGTCTGGTATGCAGACCAGGAAGCTGGCAGCTGACTTTGGCTCTGCAGAAATGTGTACTGCGCCATGTGAATTTCTTCTGGTGTCGGAAAGTAGACAGCAATTGGCCTGAAGTATGGAATCCCGGTGAACTGCCGATAGTAGGGATGCATGAAGCCACCATTGCTGCCAAACTGGTATGTTGTCGTTAAACGTGATTGAACCACGCCATCGAAAGGGCGTTGAATCATTGAACTGTTGCGGCGACGCAGGCGTCCCGTTGTTTCACCGATAGTTATATCCTCTGCAGATGGATCTAGAGCCCAGTAATGTCCACGTCCAGGATCGTCTAAAGCACGAGGCACTCTTATGAAGTATGGATTGAGGCTTAGGTTGTGGCGTATCGAGTTTTGCCAAACACTCTTGTTTTTCTCGTAGTAGACGAAATTGTTGGCAATCCACTCACAAATGCCGCTAAGAGTCAGCCGCTTATCATTGCTGCTGCGAATTGCCATCACGATCAGGGCGCTGTATGTATAAGGTGGCTTGACGTCTTGAAATTGAGTGCCACTAGATGTTGATGATGTTTCATCGGTTGAGTTGTTATCCAAATTGTTCGAGATTGGTGCCGAAGATAAAATGGAACGAATCGAGAAACTGGACTCAAAAATTTGTGTCATTTTTTTCAGAACTGTTACAAAAATAGTCGACTATTTCATCTAAAAATTGATGTTAAGTTTTTTTTTTGTTTTAAACTAAATATTTAAGCTTCAATACGGTTTCTGCAATATTTACGTATAGTTAATATAATTATTATTCGATTTAAAATTTTAAAGTACTGACGTATGCTTCTTACAAGTTACTGGTTGCGACTGTTATACATTTCAAAATGACTGCGATCTTTATATTCGTAGCTTATCTACATTAGCTAATAGAATCAATGAAGCCGTCTGCCAATGCAGTCCCATAAATTTACAAATAATTTCAATCAAAAAGGACAACAGCGTTTGTTAATCCCCCTGCTTAAGCAGGTCTGCCATAAATACATAATTATTGCCCCGGATTAGTAAACACCACATTTGCGTACGCAGTTAAAGCCTAAATTTTCCGCTCGCCAATCCTACACTAAGTAGCGGCTTAATTGAGGCCACTTGAGAGATCAATGAAATGCACATAACTCGTTGCTTTCATTGATCCAGCTTTATCAACGCACTTCGCGAACACTCGGTGTCAATATTTAATCCCCAGATTATGAGCGGATTAGTCGTCAGTGCAAAATTGGATTAGGGCTACCTGCTGACATCGTCCCAACAGCCTACATGTGTATTTATGTACCTGTATGCATGCACCCGTATGTTTGTACAATTTATACATTTCTACATTTCAAACGAAGAAAGAAAGGGTTCGCGAGTTCGCAGCATCGCATTTCATATGCGAAGGCAAATAACATTGTGCAAGTCGAAACACGAAATGCCGATGGGTATTTCGTATTTCGGATCTATTTTGCTTTTTAACTTACTTTTTTAAGTTGTCATCTTGGTTGCAACATTTTTTTTGTAAGATTCTTACTCAAATAGTGAATTTTTGTGTGAAACTCAGATTTTACAGAGACTATTATTATTAGTACGTTGTTTACTTTTTTTAAAATTTTTATGTCGAGTTTTCTGCTATATTTCCCCAGCTATCGGGAAATCATATGCGACGCTTGCACAGAAAAGTAGTTCGTGTTAAGCTTAGTAGTTTTGAAAACACATCATTAATATAAAATGGATGAATAAAAAAATGTTCCCATGGTAAACATTAAACATTTATTATTTTGAATTATTTTTTTTTTTATTTTGAAGTATATTGAAGATAAAGATTTTAACAAATATGAATAGTTCTTGCGACCTTTTTGCTGTAAATATGGTTGTCTTGCAGGCTCGTGGTTCAGTTGACGTCCAAAAATGTCCTTATGCATAATGTTGAAAATATATTTTGACCGACATATGGACACGTATATTTTCAAAAGATCTGAAACCATCAACATAAACTGACCAATCATCCAAACGATTAAGTCCTAAACAATTGTTAAAAAGTGTCTTTACATAATTCCAGGCAATTTGTACTTGCATTGCTAATAAGTCATCAAATTCATGGTTTTCATTAACTTTCTGATTTCAGGTTCGTTGAGAACGATTGCAATGTGAAATATATTTAATTAATTTTATTGATGCAGGGAATTTGTGTACTTAATAACGTACGTTCTTTATCGTCGCATCACTAAGTGTTCGAAATATGTTTTCAGGCATTCAAAGGGTTCACCTTCGCGATTTAATGATTTGATAAAATGTTTCACTATTCCCATTTTGATTTAAAGAGACAGTAATAAAAGTCTTTCTATTGTTACAAGTGGCATGTTAATGATATTTGCATTCATTTCGTAGTATCCTATCTCGAATTGCCATACTGGTTTCCACGGTTTCTTGAGTGCCAACGACATATAAAGCTCATGTGTTTTGTATACGCCACTGTAAGCCAGAAAGCAAGGCAATCATCTTCAAATCCGCACATATTTTTCATTGATGCTGCGTATAGTTAACACTATCGAAACTCAATTTCATGGAATCGTACCATAAGCACCTTTGTATTGCGACTTTGCATATTATCTCTATACAGTAATACTGCTTTCTTACATTTTTTTGAAGAGTCAATAAACGAACGCCATTGCTCTGGTTTGTATTCAGTGTTCATATACTGCATTAAGTCAGGTTTGATACGAAAAATATATTAATTCCTCTTGTCTTTGCTATACCCATAAGCCCGCACCTCATTTGACAAGATATTTACTGATCGAAGATGTTGCGCCAAGTAAGCCACGTTTGAGAAATCTCAATCCAATTTTTTCTTAAATCAAGCTCAGTAGAGGTGAAGATAGCTGGATTCAGTGTAGCTGAGCACTTTTGTAAACTATGCTGTTATTGGTTAATTTGGCTAATTTCTAAGAGGTCTGTATATTTTATTTACGCACTCTATTGTGTCAACATAAGATTTGTCTTGATTGCGGGGGTTCTGTAGGGTATTACATTTTTATATGGAGTCTGCCAATAAACTAAAAGAGAAGGGTTTTTTTTAATATATTTAATAATACTGTGTGCGTTACATTCACCTTGATTGATTTTTATTCAATATTTTATTCAAAGAATAAATAAAAACCATGAGTTAGTGAAGAGAAAGAAAATTTCAAACGCAATCTTGAATTTTACTGTTCTAAAAAACGAGCTTGGTAGGATGAAAGTGTTGTTTATTTATTTATTTAATTTGCTATTTTGGTCATCACTTTGGCTCCGTCATGACAATAAACAATAATAAAAAAAGAATGCTGAAGTCGTGAATCCAGACTCAATATACCGTGCTGCATTCAAGATTCTTGATCAGCATCGAAAGCTGTATCGATCTAGCCATGTCCGTGTGTGAATGGTATCAAAGATTTGGTTCCACCGAATTTTTTTTTTTTTTTTTATACTCTGCCTTGTTTGTTGTAAGTTTGCTTGTAAGTATGCTTGTATGGAACGGGCAGAAGAATGCGTGGCAGACATTATAAAGTATTTATTCTTGATCATCATCGAAAGCTACGTATATCATCGGAGACTATGCAATATTATTATAATATTATTAATATTACAATATTATTATTATATAGTTTATTAAATTCTCTTAACGAATAATATTTATGCTGCATTTTAATACTTAAAACTGTAGTTTTAATTCTTTTTATGATACAACATGTCAGAGGAGCACTACTGCAAAAGTCTGCGTACAGCTGCATACGAGATGCGTGGAATGAGCGAATATGCGATTACCGCTACCCAAAAATATTCTAAGAAATGCTTTTCTCATTTTGGAGTTTTAATTCATTCTTTTTCAATCAATTGGAGTGTCAAAAAAATGTTAATAGCGCCATGGACAACAATGGAAATCAAACTGGAAATCAAAAGTATTTGGCAGAGCTCACCAATCAATACAAAGACTTGTAACTAGCTACACTTCAAAGGGTTCCAACCTGCCAAAACCCCGATCAGGTCGTCCATCTCTCTTAACAAAATGAGAGAAAAAGCGACATTCAGTTAGTGGGACAGAATCCAAGCTCCAAGATCACCAACTGGAACTAGAAGTAGAAGAAAGGTTTTCAAAAATAATTTCCGATGTTGCAGCCCTGAAATTTAAAAAAAAATTAAAAAAAAAAAGCTTTGAATAATCGTCGAGTTGCCCGTAAGAAGCCCCATATCTCAGCTGTAAATAGAATAAGAATAATAATAGAATCGAATAAGAAGCGCATGCAGTTTGCGAATGAGTACATTTCCAAGCCCTCAGAGTTTTGAAACAAGAGAAAATTTGTTGCCAACCGTAAATGTGTATGTATATGTATAAGTTTGATTCGAGATGGTAAATTAATAAGATAATATCAATTGTGCAAAGAAGATGAGGAAATATTTATATTATTAAGGTGATATAAGTAAAAGTAAGAAATAGATCTCCTTGAACATTCTCCGCCCGTTGAAACGACGCTTTCAATAAATTTCTTGGACTGGTAGAGAAGCTACTTTGTGTACTGGTCGTCGTAATATGCCATTTTTGGTTTGTATGTCGACGACTCGTACGCGCCCATTCCAGCCTGGAGATATATTTGTGATTCGTCCAAGGGACCACTGCTGTGGCGGTGTGTTGTCATCGTGGATAACAACCACCTGTCCAACTGAAATGTTCGCTTTTGGTTTAAGCCACTTAGTCCGAAGTTTCAGCGTATGTATATAATCCCGACGCCACAAGTCCCAAAAACGCTGTTTTAAATACGTGATTCTTTGCCATGTGGGGAGATAGATTTCTTTGTTGGTGTCGAGATTCGGCTCCACTATTGACATTAGCGATGTACCAATAAGTAGGTGACCTGGGGTCAGCTCCTCTCCATCATTTGAATCGTCAGAGAGCAGTGTAAGTGGACGTGAGTTTAGGATCGCTTCCACTTTCACACGATCACCAAGGTGCACAGCTCTTCGAATGTTAAATTCGAATTACCTCCATGTTTTAGCAGAATGTTCTTCGCCGAAGTGTGGGATGTAAGTAGCGAGGTGGGATGAACTTAAACTCGAAGGCGAAGCCACTTCTGAAGTGCTCCAAGTTGTCAATCGACTGCTGACTAAAAAATGTATGCTTAAAATCGTTGAGTTGTGATTGTGCATCAACAAAATTTGTGGCATTATCACAGTAGATGCGCTGTGGAATGCCACGTCGGCCGATGAAGCGCTTCAAACAGAAAATAAAATTCCTAGATGACAAATCTGATATTAGTTCAGCATGCACAGCCTTTGATGAAACGCAGGCGAAAACTGCTACTTATATATGTTTTGTATGGAGCCTTTCCCCTGATACGATATGATGTGAGGAACGGGTCACACAAATCGACGGCTGTCACTAGAAACGGACGGTGTGCTAGTAAGCGATCTGCCAGCAGCGAATCCATTATTTGCTGTACTAATTTCGGCTTATAATGGTAGCAATGGTGGCACACATGAATTGACTACTTTTCTCACTAGTTGACGTGCATTAATAAGTCGATCAAGGCCTTTGGGCTAGCGTGCACATGCTTTGAATGCAACTGCGTTACGAACTTTCGAGTAAATGGGTGATCTTTTGGCAGCAAAACTGGAAATTTGGCATCCTACTTAATCGGTGCTTGACTAAGTCGCCCTCCGACACGTAAAATCAACTTCGTTGATGTTTGCAGTGGCACTTCAACCAAAAATGGTGTAAGCCTTTGCAGTTCGGAATTGAGTGTTTTGCTTGCTTTGAATTGTTTAATTTCTTGCTCATATGCTGTATGTTGAATGGATGACACTATGTACAATAATGATTGACGTAGCTCACTCGGCGAAACAAATAGTACACTTTTAGCTCCATTTTTATTGAACGGAACCTTATTAAATATTCGCAGAACATATGAAGTTATTCTGAGAATTCGACGAAACGAAACGAAGAGTGTGTTGTGATGATGTTTTCGAGGATAGTTTCATCAGTATTATTGGCGGAACACTTTAGTACGAACAATGTGTGTATCATAATGACCATAATGTAACACGAATGATAATCAAAAGGTGAAATTAGAATATTATTGTAGGGTTCTCTGTTTTACATGAAAAGACTACATTGCAATATACCACAACTAGTATAGAGAATAGGGTTTTACCCCTACTTACATTTCGATCAGGCATAACAATTTAATCCGTGACTATTTTACACTTAAAATTTTAGAAGTCTAAACACTTAATTAGATAGACTTAGGTATAAATATGCGTCTCCTGATTAACCAGCACAAAATCGCGTATTTAGGAGCGTTCCAGTAACATTTACTCGGCAGAACGATGATGCTAGATGAAAACACAAATAATTAAATATGAATCGTATTTGCCAAGACTTACTTTGTACTTACATCTATGGGAGTGCTTTTTGTTGTTGACACATCGCTACCATCATTGTCCTTCAGCACATGATTCAATGCAAAGTTATGGTTACCGTCATGTTTTAGCAAGCCTACCGTGGTAAGAACGATAAGCGATTTTTGTATAATGACCTTCACGTTCGAGATAGGGATACCATTTCGAATACTGAATCGAACCTCATCAATGATTACTTCTACCGGAATATAGCCATTGTCGTAATGACCTTCGAGTTGGTTTATTGCCTTTAGTGTATGCCTATTTACCTTTGCAGGCACTTCGTCCATTGTTGTTTTCGCGGTAATACTTAAAATAAATTAAAAAAATATATTTGTCTATGTATTTGTATATTACGTATATATATATTTTTTTATTTTTTTTGTTTAAGGATCAGACTAGAAGATCTCAAAAGTTACTAGATTGAATCTTTTATTTTTAGTTTAAATTATGTCTACTAAGATTTACTAGAAACTTATTTTTATATGTTGTTTTTTGTAAATTTGCCGAAATTAGAATATTTTCTATCCAGTAAAACCAACTTGTCGAGGTCAGTCTGAAAAGTATCTCAACTAATGTCGGATGGCCACATTACATGCCAAGGTGTAGCTCAAACAATTTGTTTCTCTTGCCAGTTCGGCAAAAGGTGAAATTAGAATATTATTGTAGGGTTTTCTTTTTTACATGAATAGACTACATTGCAATATTCCACAACTAGTATAGAATATCTTCAGCAGGGTTTTACCCCTACTTACATTCCGAACAGGCACTCATCAGTTGATTACTAATTCATTGTGTTCGCTGATAGTTCCCTCTATATTTCCATTGCCAGTCAGTGATACACATTTCACTTATAATGGACAAACAGTTTATGGGCATATTTTGTGTAGTAGTCGATCGAGAGCTGTTGAATCGAGAGCGTAGAGGCTACCATGATCACAAAGGTGGTTCCTCCGGAGCGAGGCTGGCCTGTTTACCAGCTTGACATTTCACTTGATAATCTTGACACACAAAGCAATGATCGCATACAATTTAAAACAGTATAGGAATATGTAGCTAATCACTATGTCCACCTTTTGGATTGGAAGTGGTATAGTGAAAGTGTGCAAAGGACCCAGATACGAAATAATGCACCCACGCACTGCGATGAGAGATTGGTCCATTATGTATCTTTGTAACTTTATGTGAAACAAGTTTACATTTTCTTTCATTTTTATATTCATTGAAATAAGCGAAACTACCCCCAAGTATGTATGTCCGTGTGAGAATTTTTAATACGGGGTGAAATTTGGGTACATTCAAAAGTTATATTAAATTTAATACAAACAGTTATTTTACATATGAACACATTTATTTGTTTTAATATTCGCTTGAAACTCGATGTGGTGCGTTTTTATGGAAAGCCGCTTCAAAACGGGTGCTTAATTTAGAGGCTTTTCTCTTTAATTTTAAATGAAACACTGAAAATAGAATTGGATATCGGAATCTTTATTATGACCCAAAAGAACAATCTTTGACAATTACGTTTTATAGATAATTTCATTAAAATGTTGGCCGCGACTACGCTGTAGGTGGTCCATTCAGAAGGTCAAATTTTCGATCACTCTTTCCAGCATTGCTACCAGTATCTCGCGAATTACGCGCGTAATATTGGCTTTGAAGTCTTGAAT
Source organism: Leucophenga montana (assembly GCA_035044765.1). Classification (NCBI taxonomy): domain Eukaryota; kingdom Metazoa; phylum Arthropoda; class Insecta; order Diptera; family Drosophilidae; genus Leucophenga; species Leucophenga montana. Next base: position 779 of record JAWNNQ010001681.1, on the reverse strand, counting down.
CGGAGCTGGCTTATCGACGAAGACTTTTGACTTTACATCACCCCAAAGAAAAAATCCAGGGGTATGATGCCACACGATACGGCCAGTAACCGATCCGAAACGTGAATATGTGCTAGAATCAATAATATCTTAAGGAATTGCGAGATACTCGTGAATATCGTTGCATCTCACTTTACGTTACTATCTCAAAGAATTTCCACTTCTCTGATCTGGAATAATGTTGCATAAATTCAAGAAATACGTTCGGATTTTTACCCGATTGTTCGAAGGTGTTTATTGTTTTTGAGTGTGTGTATGTTTGACTCGTTCACCGACCATTTTTCATTGTCATTGAGATGTAAGTAGCAAAATGACGTTCACTTTATTTAAATATGAACTGTTTGTGCTGATGATAATAAATATTATAATTTCATAAAAAAAATTAACGCATTTCGTTCTTCAAGAATTTAGATAATGCACAGATTGTTGAGTTTTATCATAAAATAAAATGTATAATGCATTCTCAACATTCACCGAGAATGTTTAAAATATGTAGAATTTCGGTCGGTGGAAAAACCCTGTAATACTATTTGTACAAAAAGATGTACTCCAAAACTCTATAGTGAAAGCACTTGGTAGCAAATGATGCATCTTTCCTTCAGTTGTGTACTGGAATACAGTACTGCAGTGGGGCCAGTATATAGGAAAGACAGCGAACAGGCTTGTAGATTGAACACTCCAAAAATGTAGTACTTGTGACAGCCGAAACGCCGAATTTGGAATTATAATCTTCATTAAAA